>JAWWEE010000066.1:5047143-5080015 GCA_035221455.1 Xenops minutus | reverse complement strand
CCCCCAGGTGTCCCTGTCCCCAGCTGTGTGTCCCCCTGTCCCTAGCTGTGTGTCCCCCAGGTGTCCCTGTCCCCAGCTGTGTGTCCCCCTGTCCCTAGCTGTGTGTCCCCCAGGTGTCCCTATCCCCAGGCTGTGTGTCCCCCAGGTGTCCCTGTCCCCAGGTGTGTGTCCCCCTGTCCCCAGCCGTGTCCCCAGCCCTGCCCACCTCCGCTGGCCGCGGTGAGCTCGGTGCGCCGCACAAAGCCCAGGTACCCCGTGCGGGCCCACAGTGTCTGTGCTGCGTCCCCGAAGCTCAGGCGGGTGTTGAAGTGGTCAGCCTGTAGGGTCTCGTTGTCATAGATGGTGTAGTAACCACTGGCTGTGTGGGGGCTGTTCACCCAGATCTGGGAAGGGAAGGAAGGGAAGGGGGAACTCTCACACCCACGCCCAGAGCGAGGGAGAAGCTCCCAGGGGAAGGTTGTGCTCGTTGCCACTAAAAAGTGGGGTTGGTTTAAATCAAAGCTCCAAAGCCCCTCTGTTGTCTCAATAATGCACCCTGTAGGTCTGCTCTGGCAGTGACAAGGACTCACTGAGGGAATAAACTGCAGGGTTTTAATATGTCAGGTTCAAAATTTGATAATAACTTGTCAACATGGACAAATACAAGGGTATGTGATCAAGATAGGGGGAGCCAAATGGGAATCAGGTTCTTTGGGAGCCAGTTTGCAAGATTTGGAGGGTAATAAGCCTTCTCTTCTGAGTGGGTTTTCTTTCAAGTGGGCAGTGAAATGACACCCAGACTCTGCAGCAATAACTGAGCTTCAAAAGGCCTGTGACTGTCACAGCAGGAAAAGGTCCCCAAGGACCAAAAGCTCCACTCACCTCCCCAAGGTGGGAATCTCCCAGAGGCCCTTTTGTCTCCGGGTTGACAATGACCACCTTGACTCCAGGGAGAATCTAAGGAGCAGAACAAGGAATGTGGATTATCTTCAGACACTCATTCAGGGCAGGATTTCACCCAGAGCCATCACAAAACCACGCCAGGACAGGCACAGTGAGGCAGGATCAGGGTATGGGTGGATTCCACGGCTCAAGGGCCACACAGGGAAGGCATTCTGAGCCTGGACATGCTGTTAGACCTTGGTTTTGAAGAATTCAGTTAAAAAAATACTGGGAAACTTCCCATGAGGGAGCAAGAGTGAGAGGAAATCCCAAATATGGGCTCATTTCAAGGACACCACGGTCCCCACATCTCAGAGTGACCTCAGAGGTCCTTTCCAACCTCACTGAGCCTGTGATTTGGTTCATTTACTGCAAACAGAACCAATTCCCCCACGAGTCTCAGCAGAACACACTCCTCAATCATCACTTCACCAACAATCCCACTGGTTTTCCAGAGGAACAGCATAACCCAGCCCTTCCCCAGACATGCCAGGGGATTGTCCTTCTCAGGGGTGTAAGAAATGTGTGGCCCCAAGTGCTGTGGCTCTGGGTAAGGGCACGGAATTACCTTGCCAGACTCGGAAAGCAACAGGCTCTGTGGAGCTCCTCGTTCCACCAGACGGACCCTGAGGGGAAAGAAAAGGTTATCAGGGAAAAAGGAGTGGAAACCTCTGGGGAGGTGTGAGAGCTCAGCCCCATCACAGCATTTTACAGAGCTCTTAAATTGATTTCATGAACTTACTGTACCTGTCATGCCTCAAGGATTTCAGGTCCACGTACACCGTGGTGGGATCAGGCCCAGATGTTCCCTGGGGAGTTAAAACATTTCAAAGCCATCAGTGTCTCCCCAGCAGGCAGGGGAACCTCTGCCCGAGCTCTGGGACCTCCCCAGGGGCTTCTGACAACAACATTCCCACTCACAGCCCCCACTCTGCAGCTGCACTGAAGGGAAACCCTGCAGGGAACGTGCTGGAACAGCTGGGTGGGAAGGACACTGTGTGTGGGAATAAAGACACCAATGGTGTGGGAATAAACACACCAAACTGGGAATAAACACACCAACAGTGGGAATGAACACACCAGCAGTGTGGGAATAAACACACCAACACTGTTCATGTGGGAATAAACAGCTCCCCAGTTCCCAAGCCAGTTGTTTGGAGCATCTGTGCCACAATCTGACAGCTGGAAACAAGGGAGGCTGCCCAAGCCTCGTGCCAGCTGTGCAGGGCAGATGTTGGGCTAAAGCAGGGTGGGCACACAGAGCAGAGCCTGGCACGTGGGATGGTGGAGGGTGGGATGGTGGAGGGTGAGATCCTGAAGTGCGGGATCCTGTAGTGTGGGACCGTGGAATATGGGATTGTGGAATATGGGATTGTGGAGTGTGGGCTCCTGCAGTGTGGGATCGTGGAGTGTGGGCTCCTGGAATATGGGATTGTGGAGTGTGGGATTGTGGAATATGGAATCCTGCAGTGTGGGATTGTGGAGTGTGGGATTGTGGAGTGTGGGCTCCTGCAGTGTGGGCCCCTGGAATATGGGACTGTGGAGTGTGGGATTGTGGAGTGTGGGCTCCTGCAGTGTGGGATTGTGGAGTGTGGGCTCCTGCAGTGTGGGCTCCTGGAATATGGGATTGTGGAGTGTGGGATTGTGAAGTGTGGGCTCCTGCAGTGTGGGATTGTGGAGTGTGGGCTCCTGCAGTGTGGGCTCCTGCAGTGTGGGCCCCTGGAATGTGGGACTGTGCAGGGTGGGCTCCTGCAGTGTGACCCCCTGGAATACAGGACTGTGCAGGGTGGGCTCCTGCAGTGTGGCCCCCTGGAATGTGGGACTGTGCAGGGTGGGCTCCTGCAGTGTGACCCCCTGGACTGTGGGACTGTGCAGGGTGGGCTCCTGCAGTGTGGCCCCCTGGAATACAGGACTGTGCAGGGTGGGCTCCTGCAGTGTGGCCCCCTGGAATACAGGACTGTGCAGGGTGGGCTCCAGGACCCCAGGGTGAGCTGTCACCTGCAGACAGATGGCCACGTTGACGCGGGAGCCGAAGGTGGTGCTGACGGCGCGCGGGGACAGCCCGATGTCCTTGAAGAGCTTGGAGAAGGACTGGGTGAGGGCCACGCGGGGCCGCTCCTCTGCCACCACCACGCAGGTCCTCACGCACGACAGGGCGATGCCACGGGCCTGGAGCACACAGAGCAGGGCTGGGCTGGGCCACCTGCTCCTCTGCAGGGCACGCCCTGCCCTTGGGCTGGGCTTATCTCCCCTTTAAAGCTTCCCCTGGTAAGCCTTGAGGGATGGCAAGGTCAGCACCTCTGGCAGCACTCATTGACATTTGCTGCTTATCCTCGGAAATGACTTGGGAAGTGCAGGGCAAACCCTGCCTTTGTGTTGGGGTTATTTTGTCTTTTCAGCTTATTTTTGTTGTTATTGTTATTGTTATTATTGGTGGTGTTGTTAACACTAACAATAATATATAATGTATAATATCTAGTGTATAATATACAACATACAATATATAATATCTAGTATGTAACATACAACATAGAATATATCGTATCTAGTATATAATATACAACATATAATATCTAGTATATAATATACAATATAGAATATATATAATCATATATTAAATTTGTAATTTTCAGCTTCTATTTGTAATCATTGACAACAACAACAGCAACAACAACATACTAAAAGTGCAATTTCAGCCCCTATTTGTAAGTACAAACTGTGTCTGCCCAGAACCAGCCCTGCTCTCCCAGGGCTCCCTCCTGAGCCCCAGTGCAGCCCCAGGGGCTCCAGCTGAGGAGTCACATTTACACACGTGGAAACCAAGCCAAGGGAGAGTAAAGTGGTTTCCTGGGATTGCACTGAGTCTTCAACAAAACTGGGAGCAGAACCTGTCCTTATTTCCACCAGGAATGCACTGAGCAGCACCAGCTCAGGTGTGCAATGTGCTCACCTGGGGGCACAGCCCACACAGGCACCAGGGAATCTCCCAGATGGAGCCACTGCTTCACTAAACCCCGGGCCAAAAGGCACCTCAGGCATCTCCCCAAGCTATTTTTTCCCTCCTCTCATCTCCAAGGAGAACACACCTCCATCCAGCAGCTCATCCATGTGCTGTGCATCATGTGCTGGGCTGAGCCTCCACTGCAGACTGTTACATAAGGAATGCTGCTGCAGAGCCCTGCTGGGATCCTCCCTCTGCTCTGGGCTGTCCTGGCACTCCCTGCCAGGTGATCCCTGCTCCCCACAAATCCCTGCTCCATCCCAGCCCTGCTCCATCCCAACCCTTCCTCTCCTGGGGCTGCAAACACCTTTTGGAGATTTGCTTTCTGAGCCACCCTTGGCCTGGACATTCGTGCAACAGGAAAACTCGTATTAATTTATCCAACAGATCATTCCAGAAATGTTTCTTACCTTTAACATTTCAACTTGGTTTCCAAGTCCCTTTGTGCACAGTTCCATGACTGAATAGGAACAGAAGGTGTCCCTTATTTTATACTGGCTGACAGTAGATAACCAGAGAAAAAGGTTGGATTCCAGCTCCATAGGAGGAATTAAAATTGACTGGTGTCCAGAATACACACTGGGAAGAACAGAAAGGAAGAACACATTTTTGTGCAGTTGTAGTTATCTTTAAATTAATATTTCCTATATTTGCATGTCACATTCCTGCCAACCCAGAAGCAGGCTGGGGAACTCTGCAGCTGAGGCAAACTGGAGCTGCAGCATTTTAAAAATGCACTTTACTGCACAAGAACAACAATTTGTGCACACACAAACGTGCACAGACAGTGTCAGTGAAGGGAGAGAACTGGCTCAGCCCCACTGAGAACAAAACCTCCCTTCCTGCAACATGTAATCAAGGAAGGAATGGGACACAAACGCTCAGGGGCCAGGAGCATTTGGCAGCACAAACACACATCATCAAGAGGGGATAGATAATCTGCAGGAAAAGGGAACACGCTGCTGTCAGTTCAAAGGCAAACCCCCCTCTGCCTGTCAATCAGTCCCTTTGGTCTGTGATTACACCCAGAAGGACCCATTTCCCCTGGAGAACGTTCCCCCTGCCCCCCACAAGTCCTACCTGCAGAGGCACCAGAGCACGAAGCCCAGCCCACAGTAGGGGTCGAGGCAGATGGCAATCTGCCTGGAGGAGTAGAGCTCACACTGCAGCTTGATGGCCCTGCACAGGCCACTGACGGCGGCGTGGGACATCTGCAACACAGGGCACATCAGCCCGGGCTCCAGCACCAGGGCAGCTCAGGGAAAAGGCCCTTTGGGGGCAAAGTGTTCTGGCTGTGGGCCAGAGCAGCCCCTGAGCCTGCACCACCCTCTGAGCCAGGACCAGAGACACCAAGGTATTGCCTAAAGCTTCAGGTGTTGCTGAAGTTCCACCTCAGCACGAGGAAGAACTTTCCATGGAGGGGGCAGAGCCCTGGCACAGCTCCCCAGGGGGGTGGTGGGGTCCCCCCTCTCTGGAGACATTCCAGACCCACCTGGGCATGTCCCTGTGTCACCTGCTCCAGGTGACCCTGCCTGGGCAGGGGTTGGGCTGGGTGATCTCCAGAGGGCCCTTCCAACCCCAGCTATCCTGGGATTCAGGAACCTCTGGCTCCAATCAGGCCTGAGCATTAAGGGCAGTCTAAGGCTTTCATTTTTGGTTTCTCATCCTCCTTTTTTGCCCTGTTCTGCTCCTGGTGGGGGAAAGCAGGAGCCCAGGGCTCTGCTGCTCTCCCAACAGGCAGCTCTCCAGTGGGAGGCAGCAGCAGAATTCCTGATCCCACCCTGGAGACCTGTTTTCCTCCACTGCAGAACTAATTCAGTGAACTGAAGTCCACAGGTTTGTCAGAAGAAAATCAGGGTCTTTATTTTAAGCTACAAGGAGCAGCTTTAGTGCAAGTCAAGGGGAGCTGGCTCAGAGCATCAGACATGACCCCCAACCTCCTCCCCCCTGTTACTATACCTTTACTCCTGTGAGCATGCCCGTTGTGGAAACACTAAAATCTAGATATGCCAACATTTCAGGCGTGGGTGGTTTATAGATCTGGGCCAGCCTCTTCCTGGGCAAGTCATCTGTGCAAGAGAGGGACAAACAGGGTAGGTTTGGTTCCTGAACTGCTGCTTGAAAGGAGAACACAACTTTCCAAAAGCCAGAGAGGGAGGATAAAGCTTTCTAGTAATTCTCTTTTCAAAAGAGACAGGCTGGTGTATGGCAAGACTCCTGCCAAGGCTCCCATGTAGAAAATCATTTATTCCCAGGAAAAGGGAGGAAAGACCAGCTTGCCCTTGGCTCAAGGAGACTGGAGTTGGCTGCAGCAAGGCCTGTCTTTGCAGGCATTTCCCAGACACAGCTCAACAAATGCAAAGGGCTCCCAGTGGACAAGCTCACAATTAAGACTCTGTCTTGGCTAGTTTTTGTGAATATGCAAACAAATTCCCCAGAGCCATCCAGTGAAATGGGAGACAGAGCCTCTGGAAGTCACTGGGCACCCCTTCAGAGAAGTCCCAGCAGCTTTTTGGCCCCACCTGTGTCGATGATGGTTGGCCAGGTTTTCACATCCACAGCTCCAGCTGCCTCCCTGGACTTGAGCAGCCTCATGAGGGTCTGGGTGGTGAGGATACAGGCGGCTTTGCTGACCTGGGGGCAGAAACTCCCCCTGAGCCCAGAGCCAAAGGCAGCACTGCCCCTGCAAGGCTGGCTCTTCACACACTGCTCTGTCCCCAGGTCCCCTGAGCAAACCTCAGTTCCCTGCTCTGCTTTGCCTTCACTCACCCTCCAGTGCAGCCCAACGTGCCCAGAACCTGCAGACCCTCCAGAGCAGGTGGGAATGTGGCACAGCCACATCCAGCTTTCTCCCAGGGGTGCACTTGCACTGGAGAGGTTCACAGGGAACTGTCTCCCATGGGAAGGCCCCCATACTGGAGCAGGGATAGGACTCCAACTCCTCTCCCTGAGCAGGACCAACATGGGGTGAACTGACTGTGACCCCCATTCCCCTCCCTGTGCTGCTGCAGAGGGAGGAGGAAAAGCCCAGGAAGGAGGGAGAGAGGGGTGAGGGAAAGATGTTTCTTAAGATTTATTTTATTTCTCATGATCCTGCTGTGATTATTCAGGAACAAATCCAACTCCCACCCCCAACTCGAGCCCGTGCTGCCCATGATGGTACCTGGGGAGGGACCTCTCTCTGTCCATCTCTCAACCCATGAACCCTTTGTTCTGTTCTCCCTGCCCTGCCCAGCCGTGGAGGGCAGTGCTGGAGCAGCTCTAGCAGGTGCCTGGCACCCAGGCAGGGTGCCCCCAGTGCCCCAGCCCCACTCCTCACCTCCACAATCATCCTCACGGTGGGCAGGGTGGCAGCCAGGCTCTGGGCGTGGGGCGGGCGCACGGTGACGGGCACACAGCCGGCGTACAGGCAGCCATAGAAGGCTGTGATGAGCTCAATGCCTGCAAGGACAGGGCAGCTGGGGCAGGGGACACAGGGGAGGGACACCCTGGGGACACCAGGGGCACTGCTGTTCTTCCAGGAGCTCCTGCTGGGGCAGGGGGACACTTCCATGATGCAGATGTGCCACAGCAGCACCCGGGGCGGCACAGCAAGGAAGATGGGGGAGTTTGAGAGAGGGGATTGGGAAGGTAAGGCACAGGAACCCACCCCCATGGCACAGGAAAAGAACATCCTGAGTACCCACTGGCTCAAAAGTCAGGCAGGACACAGAGAACTGCCTGGCAGGGCTGTAAGAACACACTGGTGACCAACATCCCAGCCACAGGGCACGAGGCTGGCTCTGGTCCCACCCGGAATGGGACACAGCAAGGAGTGTGTGCCCTGGATTTCCAGACCCCAGCGAGATTCCAAAGGAAGCCCAGGCTGCACTCCCAGTGAGACCCAGCCATGGCCCACACTCCCTTACCAGGAGGATAAAGCAGCACCACGTTGTCTCCTGCATTGAGGTGTCCTTTGTCACAGAGCACCGAGGCGATGCGCTCGGCCTTCTTGTGCAGCTGCAGGCAGGTGGCTGTGCACACTGTGGTTCCCTGCAAAGGACACACACATGGTCAACCAGGGGGTGGCACAGCACAGAGTGGCTGCTGTGACATCAGACCAAGCTGGCTGGGCTAGCAAGGGCTACAGCTACGAGTTATCTCTACCTAAAGGCTGCCGGCGCTCAGTGAGCCACTGCTCCACTACGGTACCAAAGGACAGAGATGGAGTTAGAGCTGCTCTAGAAAATTCTACCTTCCAGGGAGTCAAGTTCAGGTCTTCTTGCACCAGAACCTTGCCAGAATATACTCAACAGGGGTACACCATTAACTGGCACAGGAACCAGTGGGACCTACAAACACGCTCGGTTTTAAAACGAAGCCTCGAACCGTGCGAGTCGTTCGCTGAAGGGACCTACAGGGTCAAAGGGTCAAGTTTTGAGTCACAAATCTATGGGCAAAGTCTGACACAGACACTAGAGATGCACTGCAGAGGGCAAAAGGTTTTGAAGACAGTCTCAAGGTGGCACTGAATGGACCTCAAACTCCACGAGCTCAGCCCTGAGCGTACCTTGGCGTTCAGTAAAAGGAAGAGCGGGTGGTCAGGAGTGGCCTGAGCTCTCCACTGCAACACCTCTGTCAGGAACTGGTGCTGGAACAGACAGGCAGGAATTCAACACCAGCTTCTGCTGCTCTGCCCCCAGCTGGAGGGGAAATGCCTTCCCCTTCCCCTTCCCCAGCTGCAACAAGCACGGATTTACCTTTTTAACTAAATCGTTGTCTTCCAGTTGGCCCAGATCTCTGCCCGAGGCCTGAGCGATGCGCTTCCCAGCAACCAGGTTCCCCACCATCACAGAGGCAGGGCCCACGCCTGGGGAGAGGCAAAAGCACCTGCAATGGGCACTCTGGGAAAGCAGAGCAAGGGTCCAGAGTCCCTGCAGGATCCCACTGCTCCTGGGCATGGAGGGGAGGGGAGAGGGGAGGAGACCCCACTGGTGGAGTCTGCTGGTCTCCACTCAGCAGCAGGGAGGGAGAAGCCCAGTAGGTTCAGAGGCAGGAATCAAAATTCCTGCCTAACACATGCAAAGAGAGGCCTCAAACACGCCCCAGCCACAGGGTACGTGGTCCCATCTGGAATGGGATGTGGAATGGGACACATCAACATGTCCCTGGGGCTGAGCCTCAGCTCACCAGCACCAAAGGGGCCCAAAAGGGGCTCAGCTTACCTGGCTGTTTCTGCCTGGGCTTTGGCAAGTTTGTCACACAGGTGTGTGGGCACATGAGGATGTTGCAGGGGTGCAGAGAGCCCTCCAGAAAGTGCTGTTTGGTCTGGGAGATGTGGATCCCCCCCAGAGGGGTTTTTGGCAGGGTGTTGGCTGGCACGAGGGCAAGGCAGTACACACCCACCTGGTGAATGCTGTCAATGGCCTGCAGAGAGGAGAGGAGAGGAGGTCACTGCAGCTCCTGCTCTCACACTGCAGGCAGAGCCCTGCATTTCTAAGGTGCTGGAGGAGGGAGTCAATCACTGACACCCCATTTCACCTCTGCACCACCAGCAGTGAGCCTGAAGTGCTGGTACATCCCTGCCTTTCCAGCCCCTTTCACACACACACCAAATGCATTTTTAAATCTTTCATGACCAAAATCCCAAAATACCCACAGTTGCCTGATGAATCACAGGATTCTGATCTCGGGACTGCATCCATCTGTCTCCTCTGAACCACCACACTCTGTTCCTCTCTGCCCACCTCACATCCAGGCACCTGATCCATTATTCACAGCACCAGGTACTTCCCTGCTTTCCCTCCCCAGCGTGCACATTTCACACCCTGGATGTCATTCCCAGGAATGACACACACATGCAGTGCAGGCAGCTCTCAAAGGAAGTATTTGCTGCTCATTCTGCTTTTAGGACCACACTCAGTCAGCTGCTTTAACCTTGCTCTGGCAACTGTCTGAGCTGAAAATGCATCTCCAAAGACAAGGGTGGCTTTAGAGGCAAACTGAGGCAAACTCCCCATGATCCAGACTAAAGCAGAACTCCCAAGCCTGAACATGGAGCTGTTCTGCAGTGCTGAGAGGGGACAGTTTCTCCCCTTGCCAGCACTGGCAGAGCTCCCCTGCTCTCCCAGGGCCTTCAGAGAGTCATGGAAAGGTTTCAGCTGGAAAGGACCTCAAAGCCCATCCAGTGCCACCCCCTGCCATGGACAGGGACAGTTCCACTAGCCCAGGTTGCTCCAGCCTGGCTTTGTACTCTTCCAGGGATGGGGCAGCCACAGCTTCTCTAGGAAATCCATCCCAGGGTCTCCCCACCCTCCCAGGGAGGGATTTCTTCCCAATATCCCATCTAACCCTGCCCTCTGGCAGTGGGAAGCCATTCCCTTTGTCCTGGCAGTCCAGTTCCTTCAGGACACAACAGAACAGCTTGAACACAGAAGATGTAGCAGCTTGTGACCCTGCACAAACCCCCTGTGCCAAGAGGGATCTGGAGCCTGTTCTCCCTCCACCCCTGTGCTCCCTCCATCCCTGTGCTCCCCTCAACCCTGTGCTCCCTCCATCTCTGTGCTCCCTCCATCCCTGTGCTCCCTCCATCCCTGTTTCCCCTCCATCCCTGTGCTCCCTCCATCCCTGTGCTCCCTCCACCCCTGTGCTCCCTCCATCCCTGTGTTTCCCCTCCATCCCTGTGCTCCCCTCAACCCTGTGCTCCCCCCATCCCTGTCCTCCTCCCATCTCTGTGCTCCCCCCATCCCTGTTCTCTCCCCATCCCTGTTCTGCCCCCATCCCTGTTCTCTCCCCATCCCTGTCTTTTGCCCCCATCTATATTCCTGCTCCCTCTGGGCCATTCCAGTGGCCTCTGCTCTGTCCCCAGCCCAGAGTGCCCCCTCCCTGTGCTGGGCTCTCACCTGCAGCACCCTGCTCATCCACTGGAAACTGTCCTCCTCGGAGGCGTCCGGCCTCTGCTCCGCCACCACCACGATCCTCTCGTCGTAGAACACGGACACGGAGAACACAGCAATCCTGGGGAAAGGGGCAGGGCCACAGGGGCACAGATTCCACCTGTGCCCCCTGGCAACAGCAAGCCAAGGCACAGCTTGGGCAAATAACCACGGGGTGAAGAGAGAGGAGAAAAAACAGCAGGCAATTCAAATGGAAAAGGAAAGATTGTGAAGTATTTAAGGGGTTAAGTCCAGCTCCTGATGACATTTCCACACCTCCCAACCTGCTGTCACAACCTGTGGTAAACCACCAAGGCAAGAGGCTTTAAAGGCACCTCCATGATGGTTTGAAATCTCCCTGCAAGTCTCAGAGATACAAACTCCAGCCCTGCCTGAGCATTGAGAAAATCACATCCACAGCTGCGAAATAAAACCTGGGGATCCCTGGATGAAACCCCTCCTTGGTGCAGAGCATCAGCCACTGCAGAGAGTTCAATTCTCCCTGTGGCTGACTTTGATTCCTCCCCCTAAAGCACAAAGACTTGCTGGAAAGCCAGGCTGGATAGTGGGAGAAGGCAGGACACTGGCAAAAACTCCTGTGTTAGGCAGGGCCACCACCTTACCCAAAAACCTATTGACTTTAAATGAGCTGCCCAGAGAGAAAGCCAAGTAAAGCCTGAAGGCCCTGCCCCAGCCCATGCCAAGCAGCAGCCTGAGGGCACGGGGGGCACCCTGTGCTCACCTTCCTCTGTAAACTGTCTTGATGGACTCCACAGCCAGCCCGGTGGCCACGATGTCATCAGCGTTGTGCCGGCGCCCGCTCACCGTCAGCAGCCCGTCCATCTTCCCCACCACGAACACCAGGCTGCCCTGCAACACAGGCAGGTCCCTCCCTGAGCTCCCCTCACCCCCCTCTGGCCTCAGGGGCTTTTCCCTGGAATGCAGAGGGCACCAGCAGGAGGGCAGAGCAGGGAGAGCTCGAAGGTGCCCCACGTACCGGGCCAACAAATCCCAGCAAGCCGGAGCGGACGAAGGGCACTTCCCCCACTGGAGAGCCTGAGGAGTTCACAGGGATCACCTGCAACACAAGGGGGGACATGGGAGCCAAGGGGAGCTGCCTGAGGACAGAGAAAGCTCTGGAAAAAGGGAGGGAACTGCTGTTTTGGCAGTGGGGGAGATGTTTGTGCAAAGGGAATCCCGAGTTTCTGTAACTGCAAGGAGTTTTCCAGGGTACAGTTTTAAAACACAATATTAACACTTCAGTCACAAACCCAATGGATTACACAAAGCTGTCAGTTTTACAGAGAAAATGGGGCAAGAAGGATGAATCCATACCTCGAAAGTATTCTTTGTCACCCCTGCCAGCCCATAGTACATCATTCCTCCTGCTCTGGAGCTCACACAGATCTCCCCAATCTCATCTGTCTTACAGAGCTGGGGTGGCCCATCGGGTTTCACGATGCACATCATGCCTAGGACAGACCAGGCTTTGTTAAACAGCCCCCAGACTGTGCCTTGGGTGAGGAGTGACACGTTTAATGGTGACAGAAATGACAGAGCCTGGCCCTGCCCGACCTCCCCCACACCAAGGCTGGCGATGGGAGAGAACATTGACTTGTTCTTCTCCTGAACAGCCCCAAAAAGGTCTCCTGGGAGTCTGTTCTCACCTCCTGGCATCACATGGCCAACGTCCTGCACGGTGAGAGCAGAGTTTTTATCTTCAGTGTTGACCCGAATGACACCAAAGCTGAGCCCGTTCATGGACAGGATGGCTCTGCCAGGCAAAGGGGCCCCAGGGACTCCAGGCCTTTGAAGGACACAGACCCAATAAACACACTCAGGTGGAGACAGCAGAGCAGCAGCAAGAGGTGTGTCCAGTGTCTGGGCAGTAGGAATTGCCTCCCACTCTGATCAATCCCTAAGGAATTGTGTTCCTGGGCACTGCAGCTCCTCTCCCAGGCTGGAGGAGTGCAGGGCTGGTTCTTACAGAAGGCAGCAGTGGACAGAGCATGAAGATGCCCAGAATGATCCCAAATCCCATCTCAGATTCAGACCACCACTCTGTGACCCTGAACATCCCACTGGCTGTGAAAACTGGGAGCAGGAGAAGCCCAGCCCTGCCAAGCTGTGCCTGGGGAGGGAGGGATGTTCACCAGCCCAGCCACTGGAGCACCTGAGCACCCACAGCAGGTGCCAGTGGGGTTCATGGCATGCCTGAACCAGCCCTGGCCAAGCCATGAGTGAACAAAGCCCAGACTGGAGGACCCCACCCCTTGAAGAGCCAGCGCTGGTACCTGCGGATGGCGACGGTCATCGCTTCGGGGGAGGTGGCACAGGGACAGATGGCCTCTGGCTTGAGCCCATGGCTCTGGAACAGGCTCAGGAAGGCATCACAGGAGGAGACAGACCCTGGGGAGAAGCAAACGTGCCACTGGGACCTCAGGGAATTTGGTTTGATGCCATCTACAGGAAGGGTCAGGAGGAGGATGTGGGAAACTACGGGAGGAAGCAGCTTCAGGTTGTGCTGGGGAGGTTTAGGTTGGATATTTAGAAACATCTCCTCCCTGGAAGGGTGGTCAGGCACTGAAACAGGCTGTCCAGGGAAGTGGTGGAGTCCCCACCCCTGGAGGGATTTAAAGTGTGGATGTGGCACTTGGGGACGTGGCTTACCATGGCAGTGCCAGGAGAGAAGTTGGGCTTGATGATCTTAAAGGTCTTTTCCAACCTAAACCATTCTCTGCTTTTATAAACTGTCCCCCCACTGCTCCCCACCCAACCTTTTCTTACTCTGCAGGACCTCTCCCAACCCAAAGGATGGAAGGAGGGAAGGAAACCCTTTGTTCTGGTGCCCAAGCACCACGAGCCCCGAGGTCTCCTCATGAGTGTCTCCCAGGGGGGCTGAGGTGGATCCCACGGGGGCTGAGGTTGGTCCCAGGGGATCCCAGGGGGGCTGAGGTTGGTCCCAGGGGATCCCAGGGGGGCTGAGGTGGGTCCCAGGGGATCCCAGGGGGGCTGAGGTGGGTCCCAGGGGATCCCAGGGGACCCCCCTGCCCTGGGGGCTGCCCACACTCACAGGGGTTTGCACCATCAGTGACGATCAGCATCCTCAGGGAGCTCAAGCTCACGTCTCTTTGGTCTCGATGGGCCATCATGGCCCAGTGCAAGTCTCGACACTTCACTAAAGCCACTTTGGCTGCAAACCAACACAAAACACAGGTAAGGACAAATCCAAGCCTTCCCTGAGCCATTTCATACACAGCCCCAAAGGAGCAGTTAATTAACTCAGCCTGCTCAACAGCAAACCCAGCACCCCAAAGCATCTGCTGTGGCCTGCAGGGCCCTGCCCACCACCTGAGCCAGGGTCTGTCACCACCACAGCTCCTCCTCCAAAGGCCATGGATCGTTTCCACCCTCTGGATGTCCTCAGGGGGGCCTGGGGATCAACAGCCCTTGCTGTGCCCAACCATTCCCTTGGTTTCATCCAAGAAACTGGCTCCAAGTCAGGAGGTCCCCTCCAAGGTCCCCAACACTCACATGGCATTAGGACTTTGTGCAGATTTAGAAATAAATTAGAATTTCTGCAGATTTAGAAACAAATGGCACAGTCCCCTGTCCTCCCAACCTGCTGTCACATTCCTGTTCCAGCCATAGAGCAGGTGGCACATGGGTGGAACCAGCCTTGGAACACTGATGGCAAATCACCAGTGTAAGAAGATTTACAAGTATCTACACAATGTTGGGGGCTTAAAATCTCCCATTGAGTCCTGGAGACACGAACTCCAGCCCTGCCTGAGCATCTAGAAAATCCCATCTACAACTGCCAACTGAAACCCAAGTATTTTTGGACATCAGTGACACTCCTGGCCCAGGAAATCTGTCATGGAAGAGCAAGAAGACAGAATCCAATGCATGTGAGGTTTTGATGCCCCTCCCTCATTCCTCAATCCTGAGAAGTCCAAGCTGGGCACCCTGAGTTACCTTTGTGGGCATGAACCCTCTGCACCCAGGAGAGAGGGCAGGTTTTCATCACCGAGTAGGGCACGCTGATGGTGTGCAGCTTGTTCATTACATTCTGAAAAGCAGGAGGAGGGTGGTCAGAAAAGGGGCAAGCAGAAAGAAGAGTCACCCTCAGCCCCCACCAGGAATTTCCAGAGGTTCAGTGAGGATGGTTCTGTGACTCCCTCAGGGAACTGCAGAGCTGGCAGGGAGAGAAATGGTTGGTTTCACAGGCAATGGTCCTCAGCCATGGCCTCCAGGGCTGCCTCTCCCACGTGTCACTGACTTGGGGAAGCCCAGAATGGTTTGGGTGGGAAGGGACCTTAAAGTTCATCTCATTCCACTAGCCCAGGTTGCTCCAAGCCCTGTCCAACCCAACACTGGACACCTCCAGGGATGGAGCAGCCACAGCTTCTCTGGGGAAATCTCCTCACCCTCACAGGGAGGATCTTTTCCCTAATATCTCCTGCAGTCATTAACCTCTGGTTAATGAATTAACTGGGTAATGCCAGGGGGCTCTGGGATGCCCCAACTCACCGTGAGAATGCCGTGCCACAGCCCCGCGTCCTTCTTGAAATCCAGCACATTCACTATGGTCTCACCTGGGAACAGAGGGTTGGAGCTGTGAAGTGCCAGGTGCCAGGACAGCTGTGCCAGGGCAGGATTGCTGCTGGAATGTGGCACAGATGGACCTGGCACTGCACCTGTGGGAGCTGCTCCCCACATGCTACCCAGCACAGCTCCTCGTTATGCAGAGCAACAACTGCACAGCCATTTCAGAGCCCAGGAAGGTGCCAGGAAATCCCATTCCAGCCTGGAATGTTCATCAATGGGACAGGAAGGCTCTGGAGCCTCATTATGCACGAGCAGTGCAGGGAGGGAGAGCAGAAACATCACTCCAGCTCCAGCTCCAGCAGCAATGGAAACTCCAGTGACGGCTTCCAAAAGACAAACTTTGCATTTTAAAGCACCCTGACCCACTGCTCTATAAATAGTTTCCCTCAAGGATCTAGGAATTGGCTGGAAGGACAAGGCAGACCAGCCTAAAACCTTATCCTACAGCAGAACTCTCTGGAATCTCACCAGCAGTTTCCCATCTCCATTTCTGGGTTACCCAAAAAGCCTCGTGGGACCAGAACAGCCCCAACAAGAGATTTTGGTATCCACACAGTGGCAGGAGCAAAGGTTTGGGAAGACATTTCCATGAGGCATCAGAGGGCACTTGGAAAACACTCCAGTTTTGATTCATTTGCTCCCCTTTTGGTGCAGCAGAACAGACTCAGCAACTTCCCAGACATGATGCAAATGCCACTTTTTACTCCACTGTGGCTGTGACAATGATTGACAATAAAAGGGTTGCACCCAGCCCTCAGTTCTGGGGAGGAGCAACCTGTGCTCTTTATTTCTTATTTTTCAGTAGGTCTTGGTTACCCAGAGACTGCTGTAAAACACATGAGAGGCAAGCCCTTGATATGGCACTGCTGACCCTCCATCCCTGGGATGTCCTGTGCCCTCACCCACCTTCAGAGTAGTTGCAGGCCTGGGACAGGGCCTGGCAATGGGCCAGCATGGCCACCCGGGACACCGTGACCCCCATCACACTGCCCTCCTTGCTGGTCTTGTACTGCAGGAGAGAGCAGAGAGTCAGGCAGGGGCTCTGCACCCCAGGGGTGGAGGGAATTCACCCACAAAATCCATGGCAAAGCAAGTTTTCTTTCTGAGGCAAACCTAAGGCCCTAAGGATGGGGTCAGAGGGGTGAGCCCCGAGGGGATGGTTCTTGTGGGGACAAAAAGGCAACTCCAGGGAGATAAAAAGAGTGTGCTTGTGTTTCTCTCAGTGATTCTCACACCTCTTCCTGCTCCACCAACAAAGGGTGGCCAAATTAGCCCTTAAATCACCACAGTCCTGAGAAGTTGCCTCCTGTGGACAAAAGCCAGCTTGGGCAGGAAGAACAGAGCCCTCAAAGTGCTGCTGGTTCCAGCAGTGTCAGGAGTGTGTGTTACCAGGTACCACCTCAGGGCTCAGCTGCCTCCATCCCTCACCCCCTGCAACAAGAACAGGTCCCCAACCCACCCCAAGCAGTGCCCAAGGCCACCAAGGGACTCAGAAGCAAAATGATGTCCCCAGAGAAGGACTTGTCCCCATGGCAAGAAAGTTTAAGGGAGTGAGGTGAAACTACTCTCTCTGGTGATTAGAACTTGAAATTCAGCTCAGGGGAGCTCCTTTCCATTCCCCATTCCCCACTCACCTCAATATATGCTGGCTCAGTTCCTGCTGCTGAGATGTTGGGCTGCCAGTCCTTGGGAGATTTGGAGAGATATTTTGAGTCTGTCACAACCCATTTGAGTCTGGGCCAACCTGGAGCCAGAATTAAACAGTGCATTAATGTAAGTTTCTTTATTCAGGGATTTACATTCTACAGGAATACACTAAACCCCCTCACTTGTCCAAGTTCAGTTACACAAGCAGAACTCCAAGCCAAGCCCAGCTACCAACCAGAAGGTTCAGCTCCTTTCTCATCAGGGAGTTCAGTGGGCAACAAGGCACTTCCTCTGCTCAGGAAAGATCCCTGCAGCATCCCTAAAAATAGCTTGTTGGGTTGTGAATAAACTGCCCTGGAACCTGCCAAAGGCCACTGAAGGGACCTGGGGACAACCCTGGCACGTGGGGTGGCTCCTCATGACTCCCAGACCCCCAAAGTTCTGTCAGACACGTGGATTGGTCTCACCACACACTCAAACCCCACAACAGTTCAGTGACAGCAGCAGAAGTTGCCCCTCTTGCCCCCCTGGAGACCCCTGGGAGCTCCTTTCAGGCTGTTCAGCTGCAGTGAAAGGACAACCAAAAGCCAGTCCAGAACTGACTCACCTTTAAACTGCACAATTTCTCCATTCTGCGTTTTTGGGAGCCCTTTCAGACACACTTCAGTGGTGAGGGCCAGAGCAATGCCACAGCTCCCCAGCAGGAAGCCAATCTGCTGCCCACCAGCATCCTGAGGGAACAGGGGGAAAGTCATTCCTGTTCCCAGGTGATACAAGTCAGCCTCCCCCTCCCCTAAACCCACTGCTGGGTGACACTCCAGGAACTGGTGACGTTGTGGGGAGGAAGAAGAAGAAACAACCCATTCCCACAAACACCCAGAATCACAACTGGGACAGCCTGGCCTAGTGGGAGGAACTGGATGGGCTTTAACATCCCTTCCAACCTAATCCATCCTGAAATACAACACTGGCAGCATTCAAATGCATTGGATGTGCAGAGCAATGGAATCCAGAGCTCCAGAGGGTTCCCAGAGCAGCTCCCACCTCTCCTGCCTGATGTTTGAAAGGAGCCTGTTGCTCCCCTTAGGAAATCCTACAGTTTCCCACAGTTCTTGACGTGGCAATAATATGGCAACAGTGCAAAAATCCCGGGGAGGGTAAAGGAAACACTTTGTTGAGCCAATAATTCAGAAGAAGTGCCTCAGAACCCTCAGAAACACTGAGCACCTTCATCTCCAGCAGAGTCAGGGCCTGGCAGAGCCTGGCAGAGCCCAGCAAGGCCATTCTGAGCCCCCTCCCCTCAGCCAGGGGGCAGGTCCATCCCATCCTCTCTTCCCTAGCAATGATGTGCAGTGAGAGGATGCAGCACTCAGGAGAATCGAGCGGCCCCAGCTGCTCAGCACAGCTCTGGTCAATATGTTTTTCCATTTTTAAATGCTATTTTCCAGGCTCCCAAAGGTCCTTGCTGCTACAGAGCTGCTGGTGAAATGCTGTCAGAGGCTGATGGCCTGACTTGGTTTCCATCCCACATCAGCCTATGGCTCCTCCAAGCTCCAGCAACGTTACCTTTCTGGTAAGAGGTACCTCTATAGGCACTGGGATCACTTCTGCCAGCAGACAGCCATAAAATGCCACCATGAACATCACAGGGTCGTTGTTGGGATAGACAAGGGCCACCTGCAACCCACAGAGGTGTGTTGGTTAGCTGGAGCACAACCTAAAATTGCAAAGCTCAGACCTACAGGGACTAAAGCTCAGGAGACTTTGTGTTATTTCATATTTTCTCCCCCACAGAATGTGTGAAATGTGCCTGAGCAGCTCCAGGAGTAAAGCCACCATTCCCATGTGTCCTGGAGGTGCTCACACAGCCAGAACCCAGAGATCAGGGTCTCCCTCAGAGCCCTGAGCTCTTCCTTAGATGTATTTCAAAGTCCAGAGACAAGAAGCTGCTCCCAGAGGAGGCAGAACCACTGAAAAATTACACAAATTCCTTTCCCAAGAAGCCTGTCCCTGGGATTAGAGAATTGCTGTGAAAAGCACAAGACTCTGGGGTAAGTTACAGCCCCCCAAACCCTCTTTTTACTCCAGAAGGAAGAACCAGGCAGCCCCACAGTCCTTACCCTGTCTCCAGGTTTCAGGACAGGCTCGTTTTTGGTCCCCAGTTTATTGAGCAGGGTGTAGGCCAGCTTGAGGCTTCTGCTCCACAGTTTGCCTGGCACACAGAGAACAGAGACTTGCACAGCTCCCAGTCAACCAGCACAGGAGAACAGCTCAGCTCTTGGCTGCTCTTCCCACCCCCAGCCACACTGGTGTGTCCAGGAAGGCTTTTGGGGCTCCCCCAGCCTCCCTGCCCTGCTCAAAGAGCCCAACTCACCATATGTGAGGGTATAAACTGGTTTTCCTGTCACATCCAGAGCTGTCAGACAGGGACACTTGGCCTGGGTGGTGCCCCAGCGTTGCAGAGCTGCTTCCAGGGCAGGGGGCCAGTTACACACCACTCCCAGGGGCTCCCCCTTCACTGGGGTCATCTGCCTGCCCTCGGGCTTGGGCTGGTTGGGGTCTGGCTGGGGAACTGAGAGAATTCAACAATATTTCCAGTATCTGTCAGCATGTTCCCAGTATAACCCAAATATAACAATATTCCCACTCTTTCCCCATTTGTCACCCGACAGCTAAGCTGGAAAGACACCGAAAACAAACGTGGAGGTGCTGAGGAAAAGATCCCAGCCCATTTCCCAGGAATTCCTGCCCAAAACAAGCCATGGGGGAGAGTCTTCTCCCAGGGTGCTGTTTAAAGGAGCTCAGCTCAGTGAGGAGAGGAACAGAGAAGTGGAGAAAAGGAAATGTGACAAAGTAAGGCTGGAATGAAAGTCCCAGCAAGGACAATCCCTCTGGGGAAATCAATGAATGTGGCCCAAGCAAATGAAGGGGGTTGAAAAACCTATTTCAGTATTTTCAGTGCTGAGGAGGTGCCCCAAAGCTGAGCAGAGCAGGAAATTGCTGCCAGCACTGGGTTTGTGTCAGGCTGCTCATGGAGCTGCTGCAAACACTGAGTGAGAGTCAACCTGGATAACCAGGACACACAGGAATCCAGCTCTTTGCACGTGTAATTGTAACAAATGATGAATAAAACCATTATTTGGGCCATTACCTTCCACAATTTCTTCAAAATCGTCCACAAAGAACTCCTTCAGGGGTGGTCTTTTAGGTCTTTTCAAGGTGTTAAGCAACTGCTGAATTTTTGTGGAGACTCTGCTGCTCACAGGGACACCTGGAGGGGAAGATTTGGGCCAAAAGAAGTCCATTACAAACACTGACAGCTCCTGCCAGTGCAGGGCACTTCTCTGGGCACCCCCTCACTCAGCCCCTGGTTTTTGGCAGCAGAGCTGTGCCAGTGCAGGGGGACATTAATTTCACACCAGCTCTGTATTAACTCAGTGCTCAGGAAATGCCATTAGCAGAAATGAATTTTTAAAGCATTCCCTCCCTTCCAAATCCATGTGCCAGCAGAGGGGACACCCCAGGACACCAGGGTCACCTCCTGCACAAAGCCTTCTGTCAAGCAGCTTGGGGTGAGTCTCTTCAGTTTCCTGGGGGCTCAGAGCAATATTATTTCATTCATTGGCCTTTTGGGGGGCTCTGGGACAAAAGCTTTTCAAACCAACCACCTCACCCATGCATTTTTTGTCTTAAGAAGTGGCAGAGAGGAGCCCCTGCCCCCTGCCAGGACTGTCTGCAGTGCAGGTCACTGTGGAGACACTGGAATGGCTGAATCCCAGAATCCCATGGAATCCACCCTGTGCCAGACCCCCACCAGAGCACTGAGTGCCACATCCAGTCATTCCTTGGACACCTCCAAGGATGGGGACTCCAAACCTCTCTGAGCACCCCCTTCCAACATTCCATGACCCTTTCCACAAGGAATTTCCTCCCCAAGCCCAACACAACCGTGGCACAGGAACCTGTCGGTGCCAACACCGTGACCACTCCCGGTTTGTGAAGTGCTTAAATGGGGAAACCCTGAGCTGGGAGGATAAAGCAGGGGATGTGAGCCCTGCCTGGAGGCTGCCCCAGGGCCTGGGGGCTCTGGAAGGTTCCCTACCATCAGCAGTGTCCATGAGGCTGGAGCGGTTGGATCCCTTGTGCATGCCCTTGACAATCCCAGAGGGAGGGAGGTCGATCGCTGCCGGCCGTGCCGAGGGAGTGGAGGTAGTTGCTGTGACATCTGGGGGGACTGAGAAATTTTCTAAAAAGAGGAGAAAGCAGTTAAATCCCCCTTTGGGTGTCAAAAGGCCCAAGCAAAGTGTCAGTTACCTGTGACCAGCACTAAGGGTTTAATGGCTCGGGCGCCTGGGAGTTGTTACTGATGCTGAACACACTGATGCTTAAATGTCCAGCACATTGTCTGCTCTGGACACCAAAAACCAAAGGCATGAGGTTTTGTCTGAGGAAAATGGCTCAGCAAAACAGAATTCCTGCTCCTGGTTTCTAACCTTGAAGCTCAAGCTTGTGACATTCAGTACTGTAAAAAAAATTATAAATATAAAAACCCTAAAAGTTTGAGATCCACGTGAACTTTGAAATGTCCAAAGCCCAGCAGAGACCCCTCCCTCAGCCCTGCACAGATCCCTCAGCCTGGAATTCTACTGCTTAGCTGTTGTTTCAGTGAGGGCTTTGGAGAACAAACCACAGGGGAGCTTGGCCAAAGCACATCAGCACAAATGCTGTGGGGTTGCAATCCCTTCCAGCTGGGTGGTTACAGGGCCTGTCCAGCTCCTCCAGGACAAATCCCAGCAAACCCAGGGAGCAGAGCGAGCTGGAAGCTGGAAGAGACACTGCCCTGCCCTTGGGATGAGGCTGGATCCATGTCCTGCAGGAATTCTCCAATGAATTCCTCTTAAATAAAGGGATTCCCTTGCACAGCCCAGCAGGTTCAATCATCTGATGGGGCAGGAATATTCTCTTCTGGCTTAACAGCCCCAGCAACTGTTGCTTACCAGGGAAAAATCCAACAAACCTGAAGCTCAGGGGGTCTGAAGCCAGATCCTAAATCATTCCCACTGAAAGGGATTTGTGGCTGATTCTGTGGTGATTTCCCTTTTTCCAAGGACTAAACCCAACCCATTTCTGCATCCCTTTGGAGATACAGTGGCCAGGCATAGTTCCCATGCACTGAACTTCTCAGACCACTGGGAAGGACCTGGATTTGTACAATCCAAACTTCTGCAGGACTTTTTGCTGCTCCCTTCAGAGAGATGCACAGAAGTGTCTATGTGAGAGTTCTACCCACTTAAATCAGGTGTTAACAAGGGATGAGGGTGGCAAATACAATTCTGACACAGGTTTAGAGCTTCTGCTTTGCATTAAACACTAATGAGATCAGATAGTAGATATTGTGTAGGTGATAAGCTGCATTACCTCAATTCATTACAAAAGGCAATGTGGCTTCCTGCATTCTCCAATTAAAAACAGCCTCTCTGCTTCAAAGACATGAGTTCTATTGACTACATTTTATGGGCAATTTCCTCAGTTTTCCATTTCAGGAACCAATTTGCATCCCAGCAAATAAACGAACGAAAATAACAGCAACAAGAAAAATAATAAATAAGAGAAAACAGTTCAAACCACCAGCACTTCTATGCACTGCTTGCCCCAAACCAGTTAAGCAGAAGCAGAGAGCACACGGAATACAGACATGTCCTACAGTGCAGGAACTTCCTCCCCAGCAGCTAAAAAGGACAAACACACAGAGCAAAAACAAACTTGGCCATTTCATACAGAAGCATCAGCAGCAAGGAGCACCTCAGAGCCTCAGAAACCTGAGCCTGGGGTATCCACATCGGGAGATTCTGCTCCATCTCCTCAGTACCTGCATGCTCTGCTTGTTCCTCAGTCCAGCAGGGCAGAGCTGGGCTGGAGCTTCACCCTGATTAACCCAGTTTTTAATGAAGGTGCTTCATTTGCTCCACAGCCACGGCTGGGTTTGGGTCTGTTTCTTTTCTGGTCTAATGCCCACAATAAACCATGAGGGCTCCGAGCAGAAGGAGGGTGTCAAACCCAGCATTTCCCCACTCCACAGGCACAGACACCCCCGAGGACTTGGTGGGGACACGGATGGAGATGCCACTCACACAGGGCCCCTTTGTGCCCACAGCAGCTCCCAGGAGCTGTAGCCACAAAGCAGCACAGCACAGAGCCTGTGCCTCCTGCTCTGCCCACGCTGTCCCTGGAGCCTTCTCTGCTTCCAGAAGCTCCCCACTGCCCCTTTTCCAACCACCTCAACCTTCTGCAGTTCTTCAGGGGGAAAAAAACCCAACGTGATGGTGCAACTCCAACCAATCCTAGCAAGGTCCATCACCACCAGCTAAACTCCTGCTCTGCATTCCCCAGCGGGAAGGGACAACTGCAGCTTTATCAACACAGGCGTTCTGTTGGTACCCAGCTCCTACCTATTCGAGTATTGGCAAAAACATCAGCTAGTGACCCACTGGTCCCTTTGCCTTCTCCATGGGAAAGTGTAGAGGATGCTGATGAGGATGTGGATGACCCCTGAACAGATCGGTTGATCCAAGACTCAGCATTCTGTAAGCTCTGGTGCAATGCAGCAGAGAGAGCAGCCTGGCGCCTGAGCGAGCCCTCGTCCTCGGAGGCGGAAGACGTGTCTGTGTGGAAGCAGAAAGAAAATCTAACTGCTTAGGGGAAAGCACATGGCACTGAACATGCTCTTTCCAATCACATATCAACAGGCTTTCACAGAGGGTGGGGTTTCCATGGCTGTGGCATCGGTGGGAACGCACTCGCCCCTGGTTTGAGTCACCTCTCAGGCAACGTCCTTCCCCCGGCTCCTCCAAGCCTGGGGCTTGGCCCTCATTGCTTTTCTGGTCATATTGCAGGATATCAGATGCTGGTTTGCCTAAATTCTGGGAACTCTGAACTGGAAAGGGAGGGGTCAGTGTGTCTGCCATGGTGCAAACTTGCAGGAACAAAGCAGGGCTCAGGACACGGCTGTGCCAAGGCCAGGGCAGAGAGTGCTTTTGTCTGGGGCTCTAAATGGGGCCCTTTCAATGGCAGAAAACAAACAGAAAGCCCAACCCCAAAACAAAACAGAGGAATCTGCAACAAGGAGCTGCTCCCTGTGTGTCCCTGAGCACGGACACCTCGGCTGTCCCCAGCCTGTGGCTCGGTGTGGATGTCCCACAGAGCCAGCACTGGGGACTGGGGATGCTGGTGCTAAACACACTCAGGTGGGCTTGGTGCTCTGGTGCTCTGCCTACACTCAAGTGGCAAATCAAACTACTAGATCATGTTCTACGCCCTTGGCAGAGTGGAAAGGAGTGGAGTGGGACTGAATCCAGCCCTGCTGGAAGTGCTGACCTGGATCCTGGGACCCCCCCAGCTCGGGAGGTGCTGCAGTCCTGGATGGGAGAGCAGAGCTGAAACCCAGGCAGACAGCAGGAACATGCACCAGCCCCCCGAGAGAGGAAGGGACACAGGGAAGTGTGACAGAACAGGAGGTACAGAGGAGGAGGAGCAGGAGCAGGAGGAGGGGGAGGAGGAGTGACATGGCCCAGCAGAGCAGGCTCAGGGCTATGAATCCCCCAGGAGAGGGGAATTCATAACATTCGGATGACTTGGTCAGTCCAAATGGCTGCGATGCTTCTGCACAATGAGACACGACACAGAAAACCACACAAACTCATTTGGAAGCCAGTGCATCCAGCTGCTGGAAAACAGAGGGTTATCCATGTCTATCAGGGCATTCTGCTGCAGCCACTACGTGGCAGGGGGGGGAAAAGTCCTGCAAGTCTGGAATCCCACTGGACCCCTTCAAGGTCCTTGCCCAGAAACGTTCACTGCTGCAAATCCTCCTCCTGTGGCTGAGCATTGACCATTAACAAAATCCAGACTTGAATTATGCCAAGGAAAGGGGAGTGAGGGAAGCAGGACCAGCCTCAGTGCAGGCCTGCTCAGTCTGGCCACTGTGGACCATGGAATCCCCAGAGCTGGACCCATCAGGATCATCCAAGCCCAACTCCAGGCCCCGAATGGGACACTCCAAAATCCCACCACGTGGAAGAGGAGCCACATTCCCAGCCCTGCCAAAGCTCCAGGACCAACAGGCTGGTGGAGGTGTGTGAGCAGCTGGAATATCCATCCCCCTGCAGCCCTTGGCTTGCCCAGCCCCTGAACATCCCCAAGGCTCACCTGGAGGAGTGCAGGCATCTGCTGGGGACTGCACAAACGTGGAGCGCCTCTTGGTGGGCATGGGCAGGGCCATCTTCTGCTCCTTGTGCTTGGCCAGCGCCGCCTGCACCGCTTCCGTGTGGATATCTGGGAATGGCAAGGGCACACACCCCGTTCTCCAAGGGCACAGGAGGAAGGAGCACAATCCCCACTTTCAGCACCTTCCCCCCGATGCTGTCCCGACATCTCAGGAGTGAAAGTGCCTTTGACTTCCTTTTCTGAACTAACTGAGGTGTCTGAGCCTGCCAAGCTGAAGGCAGAGCCAGGGCTTTTAGTCTGGAACCTTCTGGATCAGTCACTGCATCCTTGTGTCTCCAGCAGCTTTTACAGAAACCTCAACCCCACCAGCTCGTTCCCCTCAACCAAAGATAATCTTAAAATATGCCTGTGCAGAGCTTAAATATGCACAGATAGTGTGCAGCCCCGGGTGCACCACAAAGTGACAGTTGTCTGGCTTAGGAAAAACCTTCTGTTCCCAAATGGATGCAGATTTCAGGGAAATCTTGCAAGTTTAGCTGTATATATAGGTTGATGAGGAGCTGAGACAGGCTGGGCCGTGAGGTTTCCACCCCTCTGCAACCCCCAGAGCTCTTTAAAGGAAGACACATCGCTGGTGAGGAGGAATCAGCTCATTAAAAACCTGCTATGGCCAGGGAGGGCTCATTTACATCCACTGCTCAGATTGATGGGCTTTAATTATGGCTCTGCAGGATCCAAACTGGGCTCTCCTGATGCTCCATGGAAGGGTCAGGATGGGATGGACTGTGTTTGTCCATGTTGAGAGGAAAACTTATTTCTTGTTATTGCACGGTGAAATACAAACCCAGGTGGAAATGAAGGAGAAGAGCAGGGGCTCAGCAGTGCTGGGAAGTCCTTCCTGCTGCTCTTTGGAGCTCTGCCTTTCCCAGCTCCTGGAATTAAGGATTCCCTGCTGCCTCACTGAACCTGCTCCCCTCCACACATGCTTTAAGAAGGGTTTTTTCCCATTCTGTGAACCATTTGCACCAAACAGTTGCATTCAAGCCAGAAAATCAAGGTGGCAACGAGTTATTTGCTTTTTCTACATGGAATTCTTTTCGATTCAGCAGCTTCAGCCCCACAAATCTGATGCTTCTTCACACAGAACCACCAGGGCAGGACATTCCACCCACTGGGGAATAACAGCCTGGATTCCTGGAGAGGACAGAGCACATTTTCCCCCCAGGAGGAGGGATCCAGGTGGCTCCTGCCCTGCCCTTACCGGATCGGTAACGCTCATCTCGGGCTCCTCCGGAGCGAGCGCGGTGGAATTTGGACGAGGAGGAGGAGGAGGAGGAAGATGCTGAGGCTGGAGCTGCAGATGGAGCAGGCAGCTGAGGTCTGGATTCCTTCTGTAGGGCTGGATCAACCCCTGGAAAAGAGGGAGCAGGAAATAAAAGGAGCTTTTTCTGAGCAGGCTTCTCCCTTTTCCCCTGACAGTGTTAGGGATGCTGGGAAGCTGCTCTGTCGCTCCCTGTCCCAGTGACCAGGGCTCATTATTGACTGGAAAACCAATAACAAACCAGCAGCAAGAGCCTTTGCTCTTCCCACTAATTACCAACCCAGAGAGACCTCCACTTGTCCAGTTCTGGCTCCTTTCAGCATGTCAAATGTGGGGCTTTATCATCCAGGAAAAGTTTCTCCCCATATCTCAGAGTTCTGTCTTTGCTTCCCCCAGCACTCCCAGCCCTGTGGGAAGGTGCCAGGAGCACAAACAGCTCCATGGAAAAGAGATCCCCTGGTTGAGGTGCAGGACCTAGACTCCAGAGCAAGGTGAGAAATTCCAAATCTCAGTCCACCCCCAGCCAAAAGCATCAGAGTTTGTTTCCCTTCCTGTCACACGTCCCACTGATGACCAGTTTAGCATCTTTACAGCCTTTATTTGCCTTTATCCAAGCCCAGGGAGCTTTGCTTTGCTGCAAAGACTTCACAGACGGAGCAGAAAAGCCTCACGTGCTCTGATCACTGGAGGATTTCCCCATTCAGGCACCCACTAGATGTCAGCAGCAGATTTAACACTATTTTCAATGAATTATTAAACTCATATTCAGTTCTCTTTCCCAAGTCTTGCAAAAGCCTCTCATCTCCCTGCGGGGCATCCCACGGCAAACGTGACATTCCAGTCGGGAAGGGATCAAAGGTGGCTGGAAGTGACATGACACACGAGAACAGGCTCTTTGTTCCAGCACTTTGCTCTGACACAACAACATGTTGCAGTGGCCTCGCAGAGCAGGGAAAAGTGGAAATCACTGCTGGTTGCACAACAAAGGGAGCCGAGCCTGGCAGGTGACAGGTGATTTATTTAACATTCCCTTCGGAATTACCCTGCTGCAGCTGCACTTTCTGCTGGCAGAAACATGACAAACATGACAGGGAGATGAGAAATGAATTATTTATATTTATTATTTATCGCTGGCTTTTGAAGGATGCTGCAGGTTTGTTAATTGTCCTCAGATTCTAATGTGAATTGGCTGTTCTGTGATCCCTGTGTTTTGGTGATTTAGGGATTCAGAGACTGAATCACTGTAAGATCAACATGGATAAATGTTTGAATTAAAAACAAGGACAGCAAGTGCCACACTGCCAGAGAAGCAGCAGCCAAACCTGTTACTCTGTCGTTTGCATTGGGAATGCAACTGCAGTGCTGCTGAGGGCCTGGCTATTCCTTGGAAAAGAGGGGTTTTTCCACGCTACATGCCTGTAAAAACCACGGAAATAACCAGCTGGAGTATCCAGGTTCCCAGGGCAGCCTGAACACACTCCCAGAACCCAAGGACACCCAGGGCTCCCCAGGATCAGGGCTCCAGGTGTCAGATTTTGGGCTGCCCAGATTTCAGACTCTCCAGGAGTCACCACTGGGTGGACCTTACTCTGCCTTCACAAGGCACGAAGGAAGAGTTCAGGTGCTCCACTGACTTAGCCCTGGGATCCCAGTTCCATCCCAGGAGAGCTCCTGGTACAAACCTGGATGTTGCACCCCAGGGCTGCCCTGACTCTGCAGCAAAGAGGCCGTGGCTGGAGCACAGATTTAGCAGGAGGAACCTCCTGGATGATCCTGCTCACATGCCCTGACGTGTCACCTTCCCTCCCTCCCTCCTTTCCTCGTGCCATCCATGAAATGGAGACACCCCGAGCCAGCCCTGGACGCTGCTCAGGGAAATGGGACACTCTGAGTGGGTTTTGCTGTTGTTGTTGTTCTTGTTGTGGACTAAATTAATTTCCTTCTCATTATCATTACCAAGGTGACCTGATTCCGAATCCCTCACGCATGGCTTCCACAGCATCTTCACAACAGGAGATTCCCAGACACTGGGGCAGCTGGCTGTGAGATGGAGAAAGGGCTGCAGGGCTGAGCAGGAAGGGCAATTAGAGCGCTGTGTTAATTGGTGACCTCCATCAGCCCAGACCTCGGCTCCGTGTGCAGCTCTCAATGGACAGAGCAGGGCACGGTCCTGCCAAATGCTTTTGTCCCTCCTAATTAAGGATTTTCCGGGACAAACCCAGCATGTGAACTGGGCCAGGCACGAGGGGCCCAGGATTGTGGCATGTCTGGGCTCCCCCAGAGGGAGAGGCTGCCAAGAGGCTCCTGGAGCACTGATGGATCCCACGTTTCCTCCCCAGGCTCAGGATCTGCCCTGGCACAAAGGCTGGCCCCAGGACTGCCAAACCTGCCCAACAAATACCCCCTTCTGAAGAGGGCTCTGTCATTGCTGTACCACCTTTTGGGTCCTTTAAGCAGACATAGATTGGATGGGAAGGCAGAGCCCGAGTGTCCAACATTCCCATCCCAGCCCAGCCCAGGGAGCAGCTCTTGTTTGCAACAAAAGCTCCAACTTGAAGGCCAAATTACAACTTGTGCTTGCCCTTGGTCCCTTCAGCACGTGGGTCTGACAGAACACACTGATATTTTGGGTGTGAAACAAGGACAAAGGAACAGGCTCCAGCTTTAGGTGAACTCACGACCAAATCCCACCAGGATGGAGAACAGGAATGGCACCAGCCAGTGGGATGGGGTGGCAGGGTCTGGAAGTGGCCACATGACAAGTCCATGTCCCTCCATCCAGTGCCAAAAGGGAGCTGCTGCCACTCCCCCCAACCCTACAGACGGGCAATAAATGCACTTGGAGCCTTCACTCTTTGTTAGGGTTTCTTTGGCAGGAGCTCAGCCTTGGCAAATCCCAGCAGGTCCATCCAGGAGTCCCCATCACAGCCAGACACTGGGGTTTTAGGGGTCAAACACCTGAGCAGAGCAGTGACACAGCAGCCCCACAACCACAGACACACACTGAGCCACGTCCCTCAGCTCACAATTCCTCACAGTCATCCCACATTTCATCAGCTGAGCTGCCAAAGGAGACACATGGAATGTGATCCCAGCCACTCCAGTGAAACAAAGCAACAAACCAGGGAAAATCCAGATGTTTCTCCAACAAGGAATTAAGGTGGCTGAAGGACACAGCACAGACCAAGCTCTGCCATTTCTGAGAAGGTTTTCAGGATGATTCTTGAGGGCCTCACACTTAATGATTGACCCAGAGCCCTCCAGTTCTCAGAAACAAGGGAGGGGCACGTGATGGGTGGATTTGGGAGATCAGAGAATCAGGGAATGGTTTGGGTTGGGAAGGACCTTAAAGCCCATCCAGTCCCACCCCCTGCCATGGGCAGGGACACCTTCCCCCAGCCCAGGTTGCTCCAGGCCCTGTCCAGCCTGGTCTTGGACACTCCCACAGATGGGACAGCCACAGGTTCTCTGGGAAACCCATCCCAGGGCCTCCCACAGCACTGCAGGGACCCACCAACCAGCTCTGGAGCTGCCAGGAATCCCTGGAGCTCACCAGGAATGCAGGAACTACAGGCAAAATTCTGCCTGAGCCTCCATGGCACCCACACACCTCCACAGTGGGACCATCAGCTCAGGAGACACACATGGAGCAGAAGAACCCAGAGCTGCCAAATGGCCCTCAGTGCTCCAGGGCCATTCCCCAGATCCCTGGGATGCCACAGCTCTGCAAAATCCCGAGGCCAGAAGGAACAAGGACCTACCTTGGGTTTGGGGAACATATGGAGCCAGCAGCTTTGCTCTCTTCTTCTCATACCCCTTCTGGGTGATGTCCCCTAAAACCAAGCAAAGGAAACTCCTTTAATCACACTGGAATTTTTCAGTTTGAGGTCTGTTTGCTTTCCTTTTCAGCACCACAAAGGTTTCACCTGAACACAGCTGAAGAAAACCTGAAACCCAACAAGTCCAAGACCATTAGGATTTCAAAGCTCCCCATTCCAGACCTTCTGCAGTTTCCCTTGGGATCAGACATCTACCCCATGCACTATTTAAATGCAGCAACTTGGATCAGAGCAGCTATCTGGATGGAATATCAAAGCAGGGAAAACCTAAAAAGGGAAACTGGGAGCACATGAAAATATTCTGTAACCACAAAGCCAACAAGGGGGAACAATTCCCAGCCAAGAGGACGAGGGGAAAGTGCAGATCCAGAGCCTCAATTCAACCACCACACTGAGCAGCTTTGGGCAACCCAGGCGAGTCCCTGGCAGGAGCTGCTGAGGCACCTCCAGAAGGTGAGCTGGGGATGGATAGAGTGAAGTTCCAGCCTCCTGCTCAGCAAGAAGAGCCCAAAATCCAGGGAATGAGACTTCAAATGACACTTGTTGGATGCCCCATGAAAGGCAGCTGGGCTGGGGGGTGTAACCTGGAGGGAGCTGTAACTCCACCACGTGTCTCCTGGCAGGAGCTCCCACAAACATGCTCGAGCTCCCCAGGAAAGCTCCAGAATCATGGAATGGTTTGGGTTGGGAGAGACATTAAAGACCATCCAGCCCCACCCCGTGCCATGGGCAGGGACACTTTCCACCAGCCCAGCTCCAGCCTGGCCTTGGACACTCCCAGGGATGGGGCAGCCACAGCTTCTCTGGGAAATCCATTCCAGAGCCTCCCTACCCTCCCAGGGAGGAATTTCTTCCCAAACCTACTCTCTTGTCAGCATGAACCCACTGCCCCTTGTCCTGCCAGTGCAGTCCCTCTCCAGCTTCCATGGACACCCCTTCAGATCCTGGAAGGTGCTGTGGCTCCACACAACCTTCCCTTCTCCAGGCTGGACTGCCCTGACTCTCCCAGCCTGTCTCCAGAGCAGAGGAGCTCCAAGCCCCTTGTCCACTCCGTGGCCTCCTCTGGCCCCACTCCAGCAGTTCCACACCCTCCTCATGCTGGGGGCACCAGAACTGGACACAGGACTCAGGTGGGCTCTCAAAAGAGCAGAGACAGGGGGAGAATCCCCTCCATAGTGACCACTCTTAGAGTGATTGTTCTAGAGAACAGAGTAAGTATTTGTAAACTTTTCCCTTTCTAAAAAAACTAATCTGTCTGATCCTGGAGATGCACCATCTGGTGCTGTCTTTTGTTTTAATTTCTCACATTACATCAGAACCACAAGAAAGACTGAAACCTTGAAGGGATTACAACAAAAAGCCCTGCAGCGTTTCAAGCCTTCCCTTAGCCTGGCCTGCACTTACAACCTCTTATCTCTGGGGCCCCAGAGCTTGGGAGCACTGAGAAAACAGAATTATTTGGTAAAGGTAAACCCAAGCCACAGTTTGGTGATGAGGAGCAGTGAGTGATGACAAACAGGATGTGTCCTTTGCTCACTGAGAGGGAACAGCTCCGAGCAGGGTCCTCCTGCCTGCACTGGGGGCCACCCCACACCAGGGGATTACAGAGCTGGGAGCCTCCCAGCACCACCAGTGACTCTGCTCAAACATCCCAGCAAGCTGCCCAGTTTGGGCCCAAAGGTGCTCTGTGAAATGCTGGGAAGGAGAGGAGGCTGCACTCCTGTCCCAGGAGTGGGACAAACTTAATGGCTTCAAACTGACAGGGGTTTGGATTCAAGAGCAGGAAAAAATCCTGCCCTGTGAAGGTGGGGAGGCCCCAAATTTGTCCAGAGAAGCTGTGGCTGCCCCATCCCTGGAAGTGCCCAAGGCCAGGCTGGAGCAACCTGGGCTGGTGGAAGGTGTCCCTGTAGACACAGAGGGTTGGAACTGGGTGAGCTTTAATGTCCCTCCCCACCCAACCCATTCCCTCATTCCCTGATTCCCAGTGCAGGGTGTGCTCTGCACCCAGAACTTTCTCTCAGCCCTCGCTGTGTTTGAGTCAGGCCCCGACAAGCCCAAAACAAACCCGGCGGCTCCAAAGGAGCGAGAAGGGCCAGGGGAACACCGAGCCAGGGCAGGGAATGCAGGGCAGGGAATGCCAGCCCAGCCCAGGGGACAGGACAGGGACAGGCACGAGTGTCCCAGGGCACAGGGACAGCCCAGCTGGAGCCCACAGAGCCCCCATACCCAGAGACAACTGCAGAGGCTCCAGAGCTTTGCCCAGATCAGCCTCTCTGCTTGCAGAGGATCAGGGAATATCCTGGGCTGGGAGGGACCCCCAGGGATCATCCAGAGCAGCTCCTGGCCCTGCACAGACACCCCAACAATCCCCCCCTGTCCCTGTCCCATTGTCCAA
>JAWWEE010000066.1:5022605-5039151 GCA_035221455.1 Xenops minutus | reverse complement strand
TATCCCACATCCCTCCCATCCTGGTTTTCCCAAAGGGACAGTCCCACCTGTATCCCACATCCCTCCCATCCTGGTTTTCCCAAAGGGACAGTCCCACCTGTATCCCACATCCCTCCCATCCTGGTTTCCCAAAGGGACAGTCACACCTGTATCCCACATCCCTCCCATCCTGGTTTCCACATCCTTCCCACTGTGGTTTTCCCAAAGGGACAGTCCCACCTGTATCCCACATCCCTCCCATCCTGGTTTTCCCAAAGGGACAGTACCAAGTGAGTGTTCATAAGGATGTCACTCCCACTCCATAGAAAAAGCAGCAGAGAAAGTGGTGGCTGCTCAAGGGGGCAAAAGATGTTGTTATTCCCAAAGCTCTGGAATCTGAAACACAACCCCAGTCACTGCACAGCTCTCCCAAGTGCTCACTCGAGGACAGCCCCAATTAAACAGGATTAGTCACCAGAGCAGGATCCCACTACTTAGAGGCAAAGCAATACAATGATTAAACTTTTACCAGTCTCCAATTAGTGTGTGACACCTGTAATTTGACTGGAGGAAACTCCCACCGAATTCCCGAGGTGTTCCTGACAGAGGCAGCTCCGGAGCTGTGCTTGGGGTTCCCACTCACTCCCTTCAAGCCTGACTAGTGGGAACCAAAGCCCCTGTTCAAAACCCTTAACCCTGCTCTGCACTCCCCCATCCCAACCCAGAGCTACATTCCTGGGAACAGGAGTGGGCTGGGACTCCACTCAGCTCCTCCAGCTTCCCTGGCTGGCAGAGCACGACCCATTCCAGTCACCATTCCAGTCACCTCCCAGCCTGGGAAAGCAGATTGGAAGAGAGGAAATAAAATGCCCTGCACAGCGTGGCAGGAGCTGCAGATTCCAGGCCTGGGTTTCCAGCACATCCCTGGCTCCTTGGGGAATGTCACTGCTAAGGAAACCCTCCTGGCACGTCCCCAGCAGCCTAAGAAAGCCCATTATGCCATCGGATCACACAAGGATCACACCAGAGGCACCATCTCCTCCAGCAGAGCTTTGTCTCAGGCTGGAGAGCAGGATGGGGCCCATCCTGGTGCTGGGGGAGCCTCCAAGCTGAGTGGGAAGCCAAACCAAGGAGAAAAAGTGCTCAGCAAACAGGAGAACCCTCTGAGCTGTGAGCATGGAGCTGTGCAGAGCCAGCCCAGAGTCCCTGGACACGGCCCCTTCCAGGGAAAACACACCCTTTTCCCTAATTAATAGAGCACATGCAGAGCTCTTTAAAGGGGATGACGTTCCCTTTTGGATATAAAGTGGCCCTTTTAAGTAGGAAAACCCCTGCTGTGGTCATGAAGTAACAGCCAATTGACTTGTATGGTGATAACACACTGATATTTCTGACATTCCAAGCAGCAACATCCTCACACACTGAATTTTCTCGCCTTCCATCAGAACATCACCACTGCTCTGACATAGTTTCACACAACTGGAAGGGCAAATACCTCTTCTACACTGGCACCAGTGGACTTGGAGCCTAAAAAACAGGCTTAAAAGTAAGACAGAATGTTATTCCACAGCCATTTCCAAAGCCACAGCAACTCCTGACGGGGAATTTTGCTCCCTGGCCTCTCTCAGGGTGCAGGATCTCCCCTTCCAATTCAAATAAACTGAATTCTCACATGTCTCGCTTGCAGAGGGAAGGAAGTGTGGAGAAATCAGCAGGATTATTTCAGAGCACAGAGTCAGCAACTTGACAAAAAGAACACAAACAAAATGAACAAAGGAGCTCACACACACACACACAAAAAAAAAGGCTGTGCAGTTACAGATGTGACTTAGTTTGAAAACTTAAGTCCTTAACAACAAATTATTAGCTGCTCCAGGGTCCCAAATTCCTCAAAATCTCCTGGTGCTCCCCCCAGGAAGGGGAAAGGAAAGGAAAGCTGTAACTGAGTCAGCTCAAACTCCACACAGGAGCTGAGCACCACAGGAAGGAAATGTGGTTTATCCCAGGTCTACACCTGGTTTACACCTGATTTACACCTGGGTTACACCTGGATTCCACCTGGCACACTGGAGCAGTGGGCAAACACTGCTCTGGGTGAGCAAACACCTGAATCACCCTCCAAACTGCCCTGCTTGGGTCTGATGCCTGTTCACACCAAGGCCACAGACACTGGACAGGGTGAAAATCAACTCCCTGGGGTTTATTTGTAATGAAAAGGCAAGGAAAATAAACATGTTCCTCTCCAAACGACACAGCTTTGTGCAGGTAGATGAAAAACCCCCTATTGGTAAATTCAGCATTAAAGCATCAAAAGACACAGCTGTAAACAAATTCTGTCAGACAAGGGATGCCTGAGCCAGCAAACACTGGTCAGCTGGAGAGAAACTCACTGGGAAATAAAAGTGGAGCTGCACAGAGGGGAAAAACCCCCAATCAATCTGCAAACTGGTTCCAAATGTTTGTCAGGCCAAATTATCTCGTGTGCTGAAAGGCCACCAGACAAGTCCTGAGCTCTTCCCTTGAACAAAGCACCTGGGATTTGGAAAAGTAGAAACTTGATGTCCAGCAACAGGTCAAAATTCCAGGGTGTATTTGCACTGATGAGCTGCAACCTCTCCCAAGACCAAATTTATTGTGAAGATGGGTCAAAAAGGATGGAATATCATTTTTATAAACGTCTAACCACAAGCACATTTCAGCCCTTGGCTGGGCCCTGGCTTGGCTGGACTGGAGCTGGGGAAAAGGAGAAACTGCTGCTCCTGTTTGCTGCTTAGTTTATGGCAAAGTTACCCACAGAAAAAGTATTTGAGTCACAAATCCAAACAAATAAACCCCATTTCCATCCTGTAAGCGAATCCAAATGCTCTCTCCAGTTGTCCTCACATCCACCACCACAGGAAGCAGCCTGACAAATCTGCTAAAAGCTTTAAGAAGCCTGAATTAAATATTCATATTGTGAAAATGATGAAGCCAGCACAAAACCTGAGTCTTCTGTGCCACTCTGTGTAGCCCAGAGCGAGGGATGAAAAGAGCTGGAGTCTCCACAGAGGAGAGAGAAGGGCACTGGTGGCTCTGCCTGCAGCACTTCAGGGCTGCCTTTCCTCAGCAGGGATTTTCCTGAGATGCTCCTTTACCTTCCTGTTACCTCCCAGAGAACTGTCCCCATTCCCTCCAGTTTAAGGATCCTTGGTCAGGTCTTAATAACAACCTGGAAAGACTTGTTGAAGGCTCCTAAAAAAAAATCTTGTAATTGAATGATGACATCAATTACTTCATTTTAATGAGAATGAGGTCATATTTTAATTTTTCATTTGGGTTAAATCTCAAGCAAAGGTGACTGTGCAGTTTCTCTCAGTAATAACCAATGTCCCTCCGAGGTGGAAGCAGAATTACTCCCAGTAACAAACTAATCTTTATTGTTTTATTTCCCATTAGCACTTAATTCCCCAGAATTAGCCTGGGTTTATTACTATGCAAAAAGACACGTCAGCCCTCCAACTTACTCATGGAAAACAGACACCCAAGACTTTGAACCTCCTGGTTCTGGCAGCAGGAAAAGATCCTGCCAGCTAAATTCTCTCCAGGCACGGACAGAGCAGTCTGTTCCACAGCAGCCCCCAGCCCTGGGAGTGTCCCAGGCCAGGCTGGACTGGGCTTGGAGCAACCTGGGCTGGTGGAAGGTGTCCCTGCCCATGGCAGGGGGTGCCACTGGATGGGCTTTAAGGTCCTTCCAGCCCAAACCATTCCAGGATCCTGTGATTCCAGGCATTACTTTCCTTCCTCCTTGGTCTCACAACCTCCCTTGAACACAAGATCCTCCAGCACAGCCTGTGTGACCTTCCCAGGCTCACCAAGGAGGAGAGAATTCAACATTCCCTTTCCCTGCTGGAAAAGACAACATCAAAACTACTTGGACAGGAACCATCTGTTCCTGTGCCTGATGGAGCCAGAACCACTGGATACCAAACATCCCCAGAACACTGCCCTGTTTATAAAAGCAGGGTGTCAATGGAATAATATGACCAGGGAGATGCCCGTATCTTCTGGACAAAATCTGGGATTCACAGCAGGCTTTGCCTTCAGCTCCAAAGAGCAAAGCAGAGCAGCAGTGACAGCACAGGTTAGGGCTGGAGGGGCAGGAAGGGCCAAGGACGTGGTGACAGTAATAATTTAACGAGATATTCTGCCAAGAAAGAGAAAGTAAAGGATTAACATCCAAATGGAAAACTTGCAATTAAGCAAAACCTCTGAGAAAGGAGGACTGTGGCCATGGGTTGGATCAGTGCCCTCCAGTTTGTTCTCCAGGACTTCTCTGCTGACTCCAGATGTTTCAGAGAAGTAAAATTGGGGCCACGCTACGTAACAGGCTCCCAAGGGAAATGATGTTTGGGAAGTCAAACAACCACTTCTCTCCAACCTGCCTTGCACAACAGGAGTGTTTCTTCTCCAGCACTGGAAGCACAACACAGAACTGCATGAAAAATGCAGGGAGAAAATCAGCTCCTTGAGGAATCCCAGCTGAGATGTTCCTACCAAACACAGCATGGACCTCAGGGACAGCCAACCTGGAGCACCCAGGAGCTGGACCCAGGAGCAAACAGAGCCTGTGCCATCACTTCCACCTCCTTCCCAGAGCGGCCCAGAAAGGCCCTGGGGCTGCTCCAGAGTCCAAATGGGCACAGGTTTCCTTCAGTCTCTAACAAAGGCTGGCACTTTGCCCTCTTCAGATGTTCCCCCATCCCCAGGTAACACTGGGAACTCACAGCAGGCACAGGCAGAGGGAAGGAGAGCACAGCAAACCCCAGGGAAGTCCATGGTCCACACCTCCCACCACGTCCCAGGGAGACAGCAAAGTGTGTTCAAGGCTCCACCATTAACTGGTTTAGTGAGTTGAGACACAGCTCTGTCTGCAACTGCTTGGGCAGGATGTGCTGAAGGAGCAGAAATCCACCTTTCAAGGAGGAATCCATGGAGCAGCTTCAAACAATCCCTTTGAAAGGTGGAAAGGATCCAAGGACTGCCAGCTAATCCCAGTGTGGCAGTAACTCCTGGGGACTTCTTGTCACTCTTCAATCACAGGAAAGAGATGCTTTCCTGCACTGATTGCTCTTGATAGAACTACAGAAAAAACAGCTCTGACATCTCCCCACTTCACTGGTTCCTTTCCTTGCCCCTTCCTTGGACTGTTCCACAGGCTCCTGTTGGGGTGTCAAGGACTGCACAGCAACACTGGGAATTCCTGTGAGCTCCTCAGCCCAGACCCTGGGGCTGTCACTCTGCAGGGCAGGAGCTCCCAGATCCTCCAGAACTCGACTCTCCTCTTTGCTCCTCCCCCAGTTCTCCAGCCAAGCCTCTCCCTTTATCCTCCTGTGTCTCTCTGGAAGAGGAATGTGCCTCCGTGTTCACACCATCTCACTGCTCACAGCAAGGTGTTCCCTCATTCCAAACAAGAGTATAACAAGGAATTACTGTCCTAGGAGAAGTTCTGGCATCCTGCAGAACTTCTACCACCATCATGTGCCTTGCTCCTTATGCCTTGTTGCTTTGTTGAGTCCATTCAAATCCCTGGAAGCTGAGAAGAGTCACCTTTGCTGCAAACTCCACTTGGATGAGTGTGAGGCTCATCCTGAAGAGCCCCCAGGACAAGAATCTGGATGGCCATTTGGCTCTCCCCATAGGGTTCAACACCAGAAATCACCTCCCCATCCCACAGGACAATTGGAAGGGACACCTGCAGGGAAGGATCACTGAAGGGATGGGATCAATCACTGCAGGGAAGGGATCACTGCAGGGAAGGGATCAATCACTATAGGGAAGGGATCACTGCAGGGGTGGGATCAATCACTGCAGGGGTGGGATCAATCACTGCAGGGATGGGATCAATCACTGCAGGGAAGGGATCAATCACTGCAGGGATGGGATCAGTGCAGGAATGGGATCACTGCAAGGAAGGGATCACTGAAGGGATGGATGTGAAGGACACATCTCTCCAACTCTCCTGAGCCAGAGGATCCATTTCCCAGGAGAAAGCCCCAAGGAGAGCAGGCAGGAGAAGAAGGCAAAGCAAATGGAATGTGCCTGGACAAGACCCACAATCCAAACCCTGACCTCTGGTACGAGCCCCTTGGAATCAGCAATACAGGAGACTCCAGGAACCCCTTCACAGGAGCTGCAACAACTGCAATCAGAGGAGGGAGGGAGGGAGGAAAAGGGTCCAGATTTTCTTTTTTAAGTCACACCTGGAAAAATGGCTTTGTCTGGATCCAGTGCTTTTCCATACAGTTCCAAGCAGCTACTTCTGAATGTGTTTTACCAAAGCTCTGTCCAAGGAACGAGCACTGGACACACAAAAGGCAAAGGGTAATTACATCTTCCTGTTTGCTCTTCCAGCCAGACATTTTTTTAAAGGCCTACTGCAAAAAAGAATTGCCTTGAAAGCCTTCCAAGGCAACCCTGGCTCCAGGGTTATGGATTTTTCTGATTTTGGGGAAATATCAGAGCAAATTAACCATGTTCCAGCTCAGGCCTCCGTGCTTCTGGTCACAGTGACTGCAACAACATTCCCAAGGCTTTCATGTTAATGGTGACTGGCCCTACACAATTTTGACATGCTGCAATTTTAAAACAGGACTTAACAAGTAAAGTGTATCAAACAGGGGAATAACTACACAGAAATGTTTGCTCAAGGTTTCCAGGTGTGGCTGCAGCCAAGACATAAGAGGATTATTTATATCTGACTCATTTGCTTCGCCTTCATCCTTGATTCTCCCTATTTGGGACTCAATAATTGACTTTTTTCTGCACCACAGGACTTTTTAGATCCAGGCTATTTTCAAGGAGGCCTTGAAAACTTAAAGCAGAGAGGAGAAATTCCACAGGTGCAGTGGGTTTACACCACGTTCCCCCAGACCTTGCCATCAGCCTCACCATGCCAGCTCCCAGAGCTCCAGGTGCCCAGGCTGCAAAGGACACAATGTCCCCTGGGCCACGGAGTGTCCCCAGGTCTGATGTCCCCTGGATGGGACCCAGCCCTCTGCATCTCCCCTTCCTGCCTGGGAGCTCAAAATAATGAGACTTCCCCCTTTTCCCTGGCAGCTTCCAATCCCAAATGACGTGAGAATGGGGGGGTTTCATTCCCATTACAATAAGGATTGTTCTTTCTTTTTTTTTTTTTTAATCCACAAGGGATCACTTGAAGGTTCTGCCCTAAGAATAAACACTGCTCTCAGTCTCTCAAAACATCTACACGAGCCTTTGGCCACTCTGAGACCTCCCTTTTGTAGCACAAGAGACTCCAGTTTCACGTTCAGCAGGATTGCCACAAAAGCCTAAAAAAAACCCATCCCAAAATAATGAACAATTTGGTTACCTACCAATTCTCTCACTGCTCCTGAAACAACAACAAACAAAAAGCTGTGGTGTTTTTTAAAGCTCCCTAAAACTTTCCCCAAGTGCCCTCTCCGGTTTGGCAAAGCCCATGGCTTTAGTGGTGCCTGAGCTGAGGAGGAGGAGGAGGAAGAGGAGGAGGTGAGAGCCAGCCCTGCTGCCAAGGCTGTGTCAGGAACAGCAGGATGCAGTTGTGGAGGACACACATGGAGCACACAGGCTCTGCTCCAGCCTGGAGAGCAGCACGGAGCCACCTGAGGTGAATTCATGCAGACAGCCCTCCCAGCCCAGCTCCCACACCAGGACCTGCTCCAACCACCCCCTGGGACACACGAGGAGCTCCTGCAGCCAGAAATGGAGCACCTTTAATAGGCATTTTCCGCTTGTATTCAATTAAGGGAGGGGGGAAAGGCAGCCCAGTTTAATAAGATGCAGATCTGTTTATTCTCTCCCACAACCACCGAGGATCAGGCACTTTTATCTCCTGCTCTGATCACCTGACTCTCCATCAGAGCCTGGAATGTGCAGTGTCACTTCCCAGCTCCTGGGAGGAATTCTCCTTCTCCTGATGCCGGTGACAATGCACATTGTGAGCAGGAATGTCAGCAGGGACAGCCCTGCCTTGCTCACCCCAGGGCTGGAGTGACCATGGAAAGGGAGCTCTATCATGTCCCTTCCCATGGAAAGGGAGCTCTATCAGGTACCTTCCCATGGAAAGGGAGCTCTATCAGGTCCCTTCCCATGGAAAGGGAGCTCTGGCAGGGCCCTTCCCATGGAAAAGGGAGCTCTATCAGGTCCCTTCCCATGGAAAGGGAGCTCTATCAGGTCCCTTCCCATGGAAAGGGGAGCTCTATCAGGTCCCTTCCCAGGGAAAGGGCAGCTCTGGCAGGTCCCTCCCTCTGGTATTTCCCTCTCTGCAGGAGTGGAGGGATAAAGCAGAACTTCCTCCCCAAGTTACCTGTGCTGCTCTCAGAGAAAGGAATTCTAACCCTGTGTGAGGGCAACACCAACACTGCTGCTGTTCCCAGGTCACTTTTCCAACACAGTGAGCTAAAATCCAGGAATACAGGCCCTGACTTCACCTCCCTGCAGTTTAACCCTTTATCTCCAACACGAGCCTTAGTTTTCCAACTCCTTTAGGACTCAGCCACAGGAACAATACCCTTCCTCGGAGCAAAAGGCAGGACAAATATCCCTACCAATTCTTTTCCAGCGCTGCACTTCCCCATTAGTCCTGATCCCAGAGGCAAAGCTCGGCCACGCAGCTCCCACGGCTACAGCCATCCCAAATGGAATGCATTATTCCTGCATTAAAACATATGTTTTTCAAGGCAGCCAGCCATGCGGCTGTTCCGAGGGAGATTACAGAAGACCTAATTTTATCAGGCAGGGATACAATTCTCCTGGTTGTTTTTGCTCCCTAGGGACATGGGGCTGGGGAAAGCAGGTTGGCCTGGCTGCTGGGGAACAATTCCGAGAGGCTCCGGCACGGATGGCTCGGGCAGGAACTGCATCCCGGGCTCACAAAGTGGATTAATGGATGCCCTGTAGGCTCTGTGGGCTCCCATCCCTGTGGAATCCAGAGGCCAGGAGACCTAGTTTGCATCAGCAATTCTCAAGTCAACAGGAATCAGTGAAAGTTTATGTTTAGAGGAGTGTTAAAACTTTATGGGGTTTTTTTTTCCTTTTAATCAGCTTAAGTTACGCTAAATAAAACAAGGTGTTTGCTCACAGCAAGGGAAGTTCAGTTACTATTACACTGCTATCTTTGGTACAAACTCAGGGTAACCTAAACTAACGTCCTGCCTGTGTTTACTCCAAGTGGTGCTTCCCAAACTCTCAGCTTTGAAGCTGGACAAGAACACGAGCTGATGGGAACAGGCATTTTACTCCAAATACCAGGCGAGAGTAACAACCCAGCACATGATCCAGGATGGAAAATGCAGGTCTGAGGCTCTTCCCGAGACTTTCCCCAGAATCCAATGGGAAAATCCATGCAGCAGATGGAATGCTGCTGCCTGGAGAGCATCCCTCAGCCATAAACCCCTGTTTCCTCACACATGGTGCAAACGTGAAGAGCCTTCCATTCTAATTAATACAACGAGACATCCCAGCCTGATGACTCTTCCCTGATTTCATAAGCCCTCCAGAAACTTTTGGACTGAATCAGCCTCAACAGAGGAATTCTTCCCTTCCTCTCTCTATGGACCCAGGTCTAAAAAGCAACCGAGAGATTCAGGAAATGCTTTTTATAACCGAGACACACGGTTTAAAGCAAACCATTCTGAGAAATTATCTGCACATTGTCTTGGAGAGAAAGGCAAACAGGAACTCTCCAGCTCCTGTCCATCCCTCGGGAATGCTCCCCATGAGTTCACTCCTTGGCTCCTGACACTTGCCACTGAATAAACACGATAAATCCAGTGAGCAGAGAACTCCCTGACAAACACTAATCACGGAGAGGGCGTCAGGAAGGAACCATCACCCTTTCCACCACAGCCCCAGCAGGGCAGGAGCTCGTGGGGTGCTCCGTGGGCACTTCCCTGTGGAGCTTCAGGGATTGCCTGGTGTTGGGAAGAGCAGCAGCAGGCTCTGTGCAGCTCCTCTGCCACCCATCACATCTGCTCCTCAATATTTCATGCTGCACAATTCAAAAGAGCAAGCTGAGCACGGGTTATGTAGGACACCACGGCACACTCTGCACCGGCACTGCCAACAGGTCTGGGGAGCATTCCCAGCCTCAGGAGCCAGGGAAATGGCAAACATCACCCACCCCAGAAACACTGGGAGCCATCAGACAAACTGGGACTCATTGCTAACAGATGTCCCCTCCACCCAGCTGAGGGAACTGGTTCTAACTCCTGCAAAGCCTCAGAGAAGCGACCAGGGAGGAGGTGCAGGACTCCCTTTAAAGCCTCTAATTTCCTCCTCTCCCCAAGGCAAAGGGTCAGAGCTGCAGCTTTTAAAAATAGCCCCAAACTCGCTCCTCATTTCCTAAGTCTAAAAGGGACAACACAAAAATATGCACATTCCTGAACTCTCATGGTTATCCTTCAATATTCCAGCCTGGATGCTCCAAACACCTTCCTCCTCTTCCCCATGTTCACATGCTTCAATCATGCACCAACAGCCAACCCGACTCCCACTCACAGTAGCCAAAATACTTCTTCCAGCATTTGTGTTTAACTCCCTCTCTCCAAACCATTCATCACTTCACTCATTGTGCTTTGATCACGTGCAGGGCAGAAGTCTGTGACCGTCCTGGGGACCTTCTGTTTGCTGCTCTGGCGCTTTGCTGGGCTGGATTTCCTCTTCCTGTGACACAGACATTGCACAAAGCCCATGTGCTCCACGTTTGCATCACTTTTTCCTGGGCTTGTAAGGCTTAAAAAAATACAATTTCATCTGCAGTGAAGGCAGAGGAAGGATCCTTATCAGGATCTTTGTAGAGCCAAGCAAGGCTGGGAGGAAGATCCCTGGATGAGCACGGCCAGCTCCCTCTGACAGGCTCCAGAGGGTTTCTGGGGATTCCAGAGCTCTCAGAGCTGTGCCTGTGCTGGCTGCACACAGAGACACAGATCTCTCAGCAGATTTGGGACCCATCCTCTCTCAGTCCTGCAGGTAAATTAAGGAAGCAACATAAAAGCTTTCCCAGTGCTGGTTTTGCCTAATGCAAGACTTGTGGGTGAGATGCTGCATAAATGCACAAAAACCACCTGCAAGTCCTGTTACAGCTACAGGAGGATCAGATCCGACTTGCTCATGTTTATAAAGCTCTTCTTCAACCTTTTCCGTGCTTTGCCCACAGTTCCCCTCTGAGGGGGGGAAACAGCTCCAGTGAAACCTTTCTGCTCACTCAGCACAACCCAGTCCTGCTCAGACAATTACTTGCCTTGACTCTGTAATTTAAATTCTGTGCCTCGGCTGCCTAATCTATAAAAAAGGCTCTCACCTCCTTTGACAGGCGCCTGGCAATCAAAGATTGCAAACCAAGACACACAGTTTCTGAGGGATCACACAAATGCCCTGATTCCATAGGAAATTCTCCAGCCAAACAAAATAAAAGGCTCTACCCACTTGCTTGAGTCAACATGTTTTCTTCCAGTAAGGTTTATCCCAGTTGGCTGCCCTTCAGTCCTGGGTTTCCACCGTTTTGCTGATGCTCCTTTTTCCACCCATCCCACCATCCCTGTGCCCCTGGACCCCTCTGCACACAGAGCTCTGCTCTGCACACATAGCCCTGGTGCCCACGAGAGACAGAGGAACCAGAGGAACCAACCAAGGTGCATCCACTGAAACACCCTCAGAGAACCACAAACCAGGCAGCAAATGTGTGTTGGACTAGAAAAGTAACCAGGAACAGCCCGTGCTGCTCACAGGCAGGAGGAAGGACCTGCAACCCCATCAGACAGCCCAGGAGGGGCTGAAATGATATCTGAGGTCTGAGCTGCTCACAGGAGCTCCTGTCACTCCAAGGTGGAGCTCCCCTGCCCCTGCCTGCCCACCCAGACCCCACCAGCTGGAGTTCACTCCAGTGCCACCCCTTTACTGGTTAAAAACGCCAGGCAAGGCAGAAACCACAGGGAAAACAACCCCAGCAGCCCAACAAGCTCTTTGTGGGGGTGTTGAATCCTTGCAGAGCCAACTAGGCCCTGCAGTGGGGCCCAGGAGGCTGCTGTCCCTGCTGTCCTACTGTCCCTGATGTCCTGCTGTCCTGTTGTTCTGCTGTCCCGTGTCCTGTTGTCCTGTGTCCTGCTATCCCATGTCCTGTTGTCCTGTGTCCTGTTGTCCCTGATGTCCTGCTGTCCCTGCCAGAGCTCCCACACCTCCATGAGAACACCCTTCCCCACACAGGCAGCACAACAGGCGTGTAATGTGCCCTGTAAGGAACAAATCCTCTGATGGTGCTTAATTAGAGCCTATGAATGTGAACATTCCAGAGTTTCCCAGCTCCATTAATGGCTGGGATGAGGCTGAAGTGAGAGGAAAGCCTCAAAATCCCACCCCACAGTGTAAGAGCACCCAGACACCCCCAAGCTGAGTGCTGAAGGGATCTGATATTAACATTTCCCACTGACTGTGGGATGGATTCAGACACTGACCCCGTTCTGTGAGCCCTCAGCACACACAGAGAGCATTCCAAGGAATGGCATCGTGTGCTGGATCCAAAGTCACCTTCCCTGCAGCTCAGCCCAGAGGTGTGAGACTGAGCTCCTGCACCCACAGACACGTGAAGAGGGGGGAAAGTCTCCTCCAAAGTTCACATCCCTGGCACTCTCACTCATGAAACAGAAGCAGATGCAAATGCAAATGCAAAGACAGCCCTTCCCATCATTAGAGATGCACAATGTGGGTGTTACTGACAGATGAAGAAAAGCATTAGAAAGAAAAATATCCCAAAAGTGAGAAAAGAAGGAAAACATGAGTAATGAGCAGGTTCCAGGTTTCCCACAGCTCCATGACCCAATTCTCAGCTGATACACAGTTATTGTCACTTGAACAGTCTCACTCAGAGGCAGTGACTCTGGTCCCTCTGGGAGGGAATGGGAGGCCTCTGCAACTTCAGAGTTGGGCAGAATGTTCTTCACACTGACAGGAGACAACTGAGTTCTTGTGCACACTTAGAAATAAATGAGTTTGGATCACAACCACCTCTGAGGCCCAACACATGATAAGATGTAATTCCTGTTGAATCCTGAACAATCAGTGCTTCCTGAACCACGTCCCACTCCTTCACTCAACATTTCCAATGCACTCAGGACTGTTACCTCCACACTGACCACAAGGAATAATCTGGGGGTATAATTAGTCCTGTTGCTCTGCCTGCACAGATTGCTCCTCAAGGAAGTCTCATGGCTCATCACAGCAAACTCTGATTTCTATTTCCAGCATACATTACCCTAATCCTGCTCCACTTTGCATCCTGCTTGCTGACGCAGCACCTCCACCAGGACGACGCCAGATAAGATTTTTAATGCTGTATTTCCCCCTGTTTTGGGATAAATTCTCACCTCTCTGGTGGTCCATGGGAGCACAGCCCTGCAGAAAACTCTGCAAGGCTCAGCACACACCAGGCAGCATTCCCTGCACCTGGAGCCAGGTTTTCCCATCAGGGACAGAGCCACCTCCAGCTCCTGCTGGCAGGGACCCCACACTGCTCCCTGCAGCTGCAGGTCCCCTCCTCTCCCAAAACCCAAATGTTCCTACCCAAAAACCCCGCCAGAAACGCTCACACAGCCACCATCCAGGCCCAGAGACAAACAGAGCTGCAACAAGGGGGTGGGAAAAAAAGGGATCAAGTGTTCCTATCCAGCAACAACTGAGCAGTTACTCTGGGAGCCCTGCTGCCATTTTTACTAAAATGCTTCTATTCAGGATTGTTTACTGTCAACAGCCCCTGGTTGTATCAGCTCAACAAAGCACACTCAGGCCTCAAAATCCCCCAGCTTAAGCCTCCAACTAGGGCGTGTTTTTCAAGAACTCCACAATGACATTACCTCACTCCCCTTGCCAGGTCAGGCCTCAGTTATCTCAGCACCAGCATCCCCTGAAATGTGTTCCCGAGAGCCTGGGGACACAGGCACCCAAAATCCTTTGGACAGAAAAAGTGATGTGCACAAACAAATCCTGCACACAAATATTAAGAAATCCAAGTATTAAACCCACAAAGGGGCAGGGGGTTTAATATTCAGAGAATTACTTACATAACCCACAAAACTTCCCTCTGCAGCACCCAAGTTGAAGGTATTTGAGAGGCTCGTTAAAGATTAGTGGGATGTCATGGCCAGTCCAGCTCCTTTATTTTCCCTTTTGCAGCACCATCCACCACAGGGTCAGACCAAAACGGGCTCCCAGAGCCACAACAACCAAACTTCAGAAAATCCAAGCAAATGCTTAAAACCTTCAGTCAATTCTTTAAAAAAAACCCAACTCCCCTATTTAGTGTTACATTTTGAGCAACGCCAGAGCTTGTTCCTCAATTCTCTGCTATCACAGAGTGCCCAAACCAAACAGCAGATACTTTATCACCCTGGTCAAATGTTTGCTGAAGGTCTATCTGGAAAACACTCCACTAAACCCCAGGCAGGCACCGTGAAGGGTGGAACTCCAGCCAGGCTGTGTTGGGAGAGCAGTGCCATGGCCTTTTCAGCTGGAAAACCTCCCGAGCCAGCGTGGGCAGCAGGGCTGGCAGCCCCCAGCTCCACGAGCGAATTCCTCATGTCCAGAGGGTGAATAAAGCTCTTTTATGGGGCTCTGGGATGGACAGAGCAAAGCAAGATGTTCCTGCAACTTGGGTTTTCTTAATTTTTAACGCTAAGCAAGACATTGATGATCCTTTGTAGGGTCCCTTCCCGCTCAGGATATCCTGATTCCATGATTATCCCAGCCATGGAATGAACCCTCCTGAGAAGCCACCGATTTTGGCATCGAGCTCCATGCCCTGACAGAGGGGAGGAAAATTAAAAGATATGCAAATCCCAGCTACCTGCTCTGCAACCTCCCCTGCCCTGAGCCCCATCCCGCAAGGGAGACACAACAAAAGCTGCACCGAGAGCAGCGCTTTTAAACGCTGGGAAACAAAGACAAACCCATGCAAAAAAAAAAAAAAAGGAAACAACACCAAAAAAAGCCAACCAAAAAACAGAAAGGAAAAAAAAGAAGCGCATGCCCCGAAACGGGTTATGGCAAAAAAGAACTTATTCACGAAGTGAGAAGGACACAGGGTTTGTCTTTGCTTTGTGCCCGAAGTTGCTGCAGCTCCCCCAGCCCATCCAGGGGTCCCTCCTGGTCGGGAGACCCTCAAAGGGGGGAAACCCACCCGAGGGACCCCTGGAAAAGGGGGAAACCCACCCGAGGGACCCCTGGAAAGGGGGGAAACCCAACCAAGAGACACCTGGAAGGGGGGAAACCCACCCGAGGGACCCCTGGAAAGGGGGAAACCCACTCGAGGGACCCCTGGAAAAGGGGAGAAACCCACTCGAGGGACCCCTGGAACGGGGGAAAACCAACCCGAGGGACCCTTGGAAAGGGGGCTCTGTCGGGGGTCAGTCAGAGGGTCCCAGGATCAGTCTGGGGGTCCCTCTGGGGTCCCTCAGGGACCAGTCTGGGGGTTCCAAGATCAGTCAGGGGGTCCCAGGATCATTCTGAGGGTCCCCCTGGGGTCCCTTAAGGGTCAATCAGGGGGTCCAAGGACCACTCTGGGGGTCCCAGGACCAGTCTGGGGGTCCCCCGGGGGTCCCCTTGGGGTCAGTCTGGGGGTCCCAGAATCAGTCGGGCGTTCCTTTGGGGTCCCTTAGGGGTCCGTCTGGGGGTCCCTCTGGGATCACTCTGGGGGGTCCCACGACCAGTCTGGGGGTCCCCTTGGGGTGAGTCTGGGGGTCCCAGGACCAGTCTTGGGGTCCCCTTGGGGTGAGTCTGGGGGTCCCAGGACCAGTCTGGGGGTCCCAAGATCACTCTGGGGGTCCCCCGGGGGTCACACCGAGGGTCCCCCATAACACACGCCCCCGGCCCTCAACCCAGGCCCTTCCCCGGCCCTCACGGCCCTCACGGACAGACCCCCGACCCTCATGGACAGACCCCCGACCACTCCCGGCCCTCATGGACAGACCCCCGACCCATCCCAGCCCTCACGGACAGACCCCCGGCCCTCACGGACAGACCCCCGACCCCCCCCGACCCTCACGGCCCTCATGGATAGACCCCCGGCCCTCATGGACAGACCCCCGACCACCCCCGGCCCCCCCAGCCCTCACGGCCCTCACGGACAGACCCCCGGCCCTCACGACCCTGCCGGGGGCTCGCTGAGGCCGCGATCCCGGTGGGCTCGGCTCCCACCCCAGCCCAGCCCATCCCACCCCACGCTCCTCACCCTCCGACAGCTCCAGCTCCAGCTCGGCCAGCTGCTCGCGGACCTCGCGGGGCAGCGAGGAGACGGCGGCGGGCTCGGCCATGGCGCCGGGGAGGGGAAGGGGAGGCAGGGGAGGGAGAAGGGGAGGGGAGGAAGGGAAAGGAGAGGAGGAAGGAAAAGGAAGGGAAGGGAAGGAAGGGTCGGCGCGGGCTCAGCGGGGCGCGGGGGCAGCGGGAGCGGCGGGAGCGGCCGCGGCCTCCGCCATGGCTGGGCCCGGCGGCGCCGCCACGTGATGGGGGGGGGGGGGAGAGGGGGCGGGAGGGAGGGCGCGCC
>JAWWEE010000066.1:5011462-5022505 GCA_035221455.1 Xenops minutus | reverse complement strand
GGGATATGGGGTTGGATGGGGAGGGATGGGGGATATGGGGGATATATTATGGGGATATGGGGATGGGGGATATGAGGGAATATGGGAATGGGGATATGGGGTGGGGGAATAGGGGGGGATATGGGAATAGATGGGGGATATGGGATGGGGGATATGGGAACAGATGGGGGATATGGGGAATGTGGGAATGAGGGAGTGGGGATAGGGCAGAATATGGGAATGGGAAATGGGAATAAGGGAATGGGGGATATGGGGGAATGGGAGTGGGGAATGGGAGAGGGGATGGGGATGAGAATGGGGATGTGGGGATGGGAATGGCACAGGAGCTGCTCCCGGTCTCTGGTCCCACTCAAGATCCCTGGTACTGGAGCCACTCCTGGTCCCAGAGCCATCTTTGTCCTGATCATGGAGTCACTCTCTGTTCCCCCTCCCAGTCCCCATTCCCATTCCCACAGCCCCAATCCCTGTCACCTCTGGATCCCTCTGGACAGGAGGGACACGGAGCTCCCCCTGTGCCCGGGAAGGGCTGGGGGAGTGGGGGCTGTTCCAGAGGAGACCCCAAGAGGGGCCCCTTCCATGGGCTGAATGTCCAAGGGGGCTCAGGGGGCTCTGGCAAGAGGAGTGGGCACCAAGTGATGCCTGGGAAGCTCCACCTGAACATGAAGAAGGATTTCTGACTGAGCCCAGGAAGGGACCAGAGAGGGACTGGCGATATTCCAGACCCACCTGGACACCATCCTGTTCCATGGGCCTTGGGATGGCCCCCTGGAGCTGCTGACCCCACTGGGGGTCCTTCCAACCTGACCCCCACTGGAATTCCAGGATCAAACCCCTCCATGGGATCCTGAGCCCCCCAATTCCCCTTGGGGCTGAGAGATCCCCCCATCCCATCCCATCCCATCCCATCCCATCCCATCCCATCCCATCCCATCCCATCCCATCCCCAATTCCAAGGTCACCCCATCCCAACATCCACACACACGACCAAGAGCTCAGGGATTTGTGTTTTAGGGTTTTTTTGGTTTTTTGTTTTTTTGGTGTTTTTTTTTTTTCTCTTTTAAATCAGCTTTATTTTTCTAACTGTTATTTCAATTTCCCATAGCACCTTGGCAATGTCAAAAACAAATACAAATACATGTATTATCATTTGAACATTTAAAGCATGAACCTACTTTACACAAATTTTGTTTTGGACAGTTTTGACAACAGGAATAAATCAGAACAGACAGTCTAAAAGCCAGATAGAGTTGCTTTTTCTTCTCCTTTCCTACCGCTTTGAAGAGAGATCGTCAATGCCAAGGGGAAGCTGGATCCATCCGGGAGGAACAAGATGTCTGTAGGAACTCAAGCTCAATATATTATCTGAATATTTTGTATTCTATAAAAATTAGAACAAAACCCATTTATGCACAGTCTTGTTTACATTTGAAGTTGCTTTTTTTTTTTCTTTTTTTTTTGGAAACTGTATCCATAACTGAAGCTCCATAAAAATAAACCTCTGGTTCTTAAATATAAAATTTTAAAGTTGTTACAGGTTAAGTTTGCAGATGGATTTTTTTTTCTTCAGAAATAAGTCGCTTTAACTCCATTTCAAGTCCTCCCAACTGTACATTAAAAACAGACTCAATGAACCTCTTGAAGTGCCTGAGCTAAAGGCACTTAAGAGAAGAGCCAACTAAAATACTACACCAACCCAAAATGCTGTACCATCCTAAAGGAAGCTCAGACTATATGTAATATATACACGCAAAGAAGAGCATGATAAATCATTCAGATTAATGGCAACAATCTTACGTTTCAGAAGGAAATATCAAAATTAGAAACAAAAACTCTATTGCATATCTGTAGTAATCAAGGATTTACAAAAAAACTCATCAGAAGCCGTTTCCCCCCGAAGTGCATTTCTGTTGCATCGTCTGTAATACAATGGTGCATTTTACAAATTTAAAATATCATCTGTACATACCAGATATCTCAGCCCAGGGAGCCCTGGGCACAGTAAAAATCGCAGACAGTTTCAAGACAATTAAGCTGATATTGACAAAGAAGTAAGGCCATAGCTATGTAACTACAGTAAAGCATTGATTAAGTCACTTATTTGCTACTGATCTGCCACAGTATCATCTTTCTCTTCTGGTTAATAAGTGGGTTACTTTATTTTTTTAATATTTTTTTTTAGTATTTTTTAATTTTTTTTTTTTAAACCTACAGCTAAAACTGCACCATCATAACTGTGCCAGGCTAAGTTTAAAAAAAACAAAACGACGAGAGCAGGAATGTAAGATACTATAAAACTAACTCAGTGTTAGAAATCCAAAGAAATAGAACTTTTTTGCACTTTTAAATCTATCACATGCAAAGAATTTCTCCTCCTTTCGCTCCCCAGCAGAAGCACAAGAGAGTGGCCCAATCCTTTCCACGCCCAACAGTTTGGAAAAGAACTGAACTGGGAAGTTGTTTCTGCTGCTACCAAAAAAATCACCAACCCCCAGAACAAGACACAGTTCCTAAAACTGAAAGTCATGTGGGATCTGCAGCTCCTGGAACTGAAACATCAGCAGAGCAGGACAAATTGGCTTCACACCCCTGAAGAACCACCCAGAGGAACCCCAAGAGTGGTTGTCACCTCAAGTGCCCCCAAACAGGGGTGGTTTGAGCTCTGGTGACACAACCATCCAGCCCCACTGAAATCCAGGAGCTGCCCCAGCAGTGGGTCTGGCTCCAAACCATTGCTCTGTCCCAGTTTCCCCAGTCTGTCCAAGAGGCAAACTGGTGGGGAGGGACACAAGCCCCTGCCCAAGCCCAGCACGAGGAGGAGAAGGGAACAGCCAGTCCCTGAATCCCAGGGCAGAACTCCCAGCCCACCGTGGCTCCCCAGCCTCTGGATCGACCTGGCAATTCCCCCCTGCGTGGAAAAGAATCAAGAGGGGAAAAACCCAACCCCAAACCACAGTGAGAAAGGGTGGAAGGGAAACCCTCCATGCAATCCCTGCACACAGGTGTGAAACAAACCCTTCTGGGTGCCCCGAGCTGAGAGAAGTCGGGATGTGCCTGACCTGACTGACCTGAGCCAGGAGCTCCTGCTGGGAATGCTCTCCAGGACACAGAGCACCCCTCCCATCACCCCACAAGCACACCCAACTGCAGCTGGTTGGGTTGTCCCCACCTCTGGTCAATGCAGAGGTGACACTGCCCCAGCCAGGTCCTCTCAGCACCCCCAGGTCACTCTGTGCTGGCAGGGGATGGATCAGGGAGTTCTGACCCAGACCTGCAGCAGCCCCTTCCCACACAATTCCTGCTTGGATCAGCCAACACCGCTGGCTCCCAACGCTTCCCCAGCCTCCCAGCCCCAGGACACGTCTGCCCCAAGCACCTGTGGCCATCCTACAGGTTCATCTTGTTCCAGTTTGGCTGCAGGAATTGTCTCTAAGCTTTTGAAAGGAATCCAACTTTGCATTCGCTGCATTTCAGGACCTGGCAATGCCTCAGCTCCCCTGGCATTCCAACACACACAGCATCCCCAAAGCAAAGGGAGAAGGGTCTGCAAGGATCCCTAAACTGTCCATGGGATCAACAATTCTTTTCACTAAATTAAAAAAAAAAACACCTCTCCCAAATCCAGTACAGGTAGTTCAAAGAGATTATGATTTTGGTTTTTTATATATATATATATATGTATGTATGTATACATACTACAGGACTGGAGGGAACAGCACAAGGCTGAGTGGGGGGAGGCTCGGGTGGATCTCAGGAGAAGGGTCTTCCCCCAGAGGGTGGTGGGCACTGGACAGGCTCCCCCAGAGGGTGGTGGGCACTGGACAGGCTCCCCAGGGCAGTGGGCACAGCTCCAAGCCTGTCTGACTTCAAGAAGCGTTGGGACAACGCTCTGAGGCACATGGTGGGATTTTGGGGTGTCTGTGCAGGGCCAGGAGTTGGACTCGATGATCCTGATGGGTCCCTTCCAACTCAGCCTGCTCTATGGTTCTACACACATCCCATGCCTAGAAATGAACAGTTACCTGCATAAATACACTGTATTGTGTTATGAATCAACTCAAAGCAATTTGCCAAGCTGAATAATAAGTTAGAGAAATGACAACTCTGGCTTTATATATATATTTATAAAAATAGATATGAGTGTTCTCCAAGCAGTTGATAGAGAATCCCTACTGAGGCCAAGTCGCCAAGGGTTATCTGGCTAAGAATTCAGAAGATGAAGAATTTCACAGTTATTTTAACTGCCACTTACATTCATTCCATGGCAACACGAGCATATATTACTAGGATGGTTACGGAATATATCACAATTGAGATTTCCAGTGTTCACAACTTACGACTTTAAATTTGTACACTTGCTAGTCACTAAAAAAAAAAAAAAAACAAACAAAAAAATTAAAATAAAGAGGAAAAAAAAAATAAAAATGTGATTCTCACTGCTGGAAGCTGCTTTTCCCTAACGCTTTACACACAACTCTGAACCCTGGGCTGCTTTTGGCAGATTAATGTGCTGAATGTTCCTATTTGGGTCATTAATCACCCTGAAACTTAACCACTTACTGCACAATAGTGTTGCACATTCAGTCACACAGGGCTGGCCAGGAGCCACCTTTCCAGCAGCTTCTCTGAACACGAGGGGCTTTCAGCTCTTCACCTTTAGTTCCACTTTCAACAGTTCCAAGTCAGTTGCTACGACATGAGCTGTAAACGAGCTCCCCAGACACAGAAACCCTGATTTTCTGGCAGCCAACAGTCTATTCCAGAGGCAGGACAGAGAAACCCCAGCTCTGGTTTGCTGCCAGCCATGCAGAGGTGATGGTGAGGGCCCAGAGTTCCCACCTGCAAGGCAGAATTCCACACCTGCAGCTGGAATTTTACCTGGCTCTTTACCTTGTGCAGCCACATCAGGTGCTGTGGAGCCACCTGTCCATCCCACCCTGGGCCTGCCTCAGGAAAAATGCACTAAAGTCTGTAATGAAGAAATCAGAGAAAGTAACAAGAGAGGAAAGCAAGCAAACAAACAAAAGCCCAAACCTAAGCCCTTGCCCTCGAAGGGAGGCGAGGAAAAAGGGCAAGTTAAAACTCTGACGTGCTCCTTCCACCTCCTCCAGGACACCTTTTGCTGTCCATGCCCTCTCATCTACAAACCAGCATCCTGCAAAACTGATCCTTTAAAAAGCTTGCTGAGTGAATCATTAGTATGGTCAAGAGACTCTCCTTCGAGCTGGCAACACAAGGTTTACTACAGTAGTACATTCAGTTTTCAGCACCAGTGACTGAGGGACGCCCCAGCTCTGGCTGCTGCAGAGGGTCTGCAATGCAAGGCCATCCATGGCACACACACCAGCCCACAAGCCAAATGTTAAATAGGTTAAAAAAAGTCCTAATTTTACAGAAATGTTCTTTTTTTTCTTCAAAAAAATAATATTCTCTTATCCTTCTCCTCCCACGCCGAGGGACAGGTTAACTCTTCCATCCAGATTCTTCCACTTGGTCAAAACGCTACTTTTCACAAGCCCCAAAACCCATTTCAAGCAGGAAACCCTCTGCAAATTAAAAACCAACCAAAAAAACCCAAAAAATAAAAATACAAAAACGATAATCTCTCTATTTATAGTGATTGGAATCCTCCAGCATTTACGAAATCACTTTTTTTTCTTTGAAGAGATGAATTTTTTTGGGACCCCTCCACAACTCCTCCTCCTGCACACCAAGCCAACGCTCCAGTCCAGCATCCCCCCTTCCTGCCTCTCCTTCCTCCTCAGTGTCTCTGCTGCTCATCCCCCCACAGCTCCAACTCCACAGAGGATCAATGGCCCGGCCTGGGGTTACTTTGGTGACCGTGGGGGCGGCACCAGCTGCTCCTTCCCCGCGCGCCGCGCCGCTCCCTGAGGCGAAGATCTGCGCCCAAACTGGCGCCTCTGTTCCCTGATCTTCCCTGCCGCCCCCCTGGCAGCCCCGGGGGTGCCACGGCACGGGGGGTACTCCTTGCTGCGCCCCTCGCCCTTCTCAGCAGGAGCCTTGTCGGGAGCCTTGTCGGGGGCGCCGCTCTCGGGGCCGGCGATGTTGGCGCGGTGCTCCCGCAGGGGCTGCACGGGCAGGGCTGGCGGCTCCTTCGGGGGCTTCTGGCAAACCTCGGCGTAGCTGAGCTTGCGGGGCTCCTTGGGGGGCGAGGAGAGCGGGGTTTACATGCCAGGGCCACCCCCAAGGGGATGGGGGGGCACCAGGAACCAGGAGTGCATCCCCGGGGGAAGCGCCCTGGGGTTCCCCCCATTCATCCCTGGCCACGGGCTTACCTGAGTTGGCAGAGCAGGAGCTGCACTGGGCACAGCAGAAGGTGAGGAGCTGTTTGTCCTTGGTGGCTTTGCAGCACTGACAGGGGACAGGGAGGCCGGTGGGGACGCCTGGCTGGCCACGTCCTTGGGAGCAGACGCTTCCTCGGGTTTGCTCTCCAGCTGAACCGTGCTGGAAAAGCAACAACAGCCTCGTGTTAAAACCAACTGGCACAGAAATGAACGTTCCAGAAAGAGTTCCCCTGCTCTGAAGTCACAGCTGCATTTCATCAGCAGGGAATGGGGCAGCCATTCCCACCAGGATTTGGTATTCCCATCTGGTGGCCTCTGGACAAGCTGCCAGGCACAGATGGAGGAACAAGAGATGTTATTGCCACCGTGCTAGACACTGCTTTGAGACACTGCTGGAACATGAAAATGAGCCAGCAGGGCCCTGGCAGCCCAAAGGGGCACCATGGCCTGGGGGACACTGGTCCTAGTGTCACTGGGCAGGTGAGGGGGGGATTGTCCTCACCTCAGTCCTGGGGGCACTTTGGGCACCACAATGGGAAAAAGGTCTGAAGCTGCTGGAGAGGGTCCAAAGGAGGGACATGGGATGGTTGGAGGAGCAGCTGAGGGTGAGGAGGAGACTGAGGGGACACTCAGTGGGGTCTCCCAAGGGGCAGCTCCAATCTGTGCTCTCTGTGAGCAGGGAGAGGAGCCAGGGAATGGCTGGAGAGGGTCAGAGGGGATCTCAGGGAAAGGTTCTCCCCCCAGAGGGTGGTGGGCACTGCCCAGGCTCCCCAGGGCAGTGGGGACAGCCCAAAGGCTGCCAGAGCTCCAGGAGGGTTTGGACAATGGAACAGGCTGGCATTGTTGGGGTGTCTGGGCAGGGCCAGGAGGGTCCCTGGGGGTCCCTGCCAGCTGAGGCCATGCAATGGGGCTCCCTGCAGCCCCAGCCCCCCCACCTGGGCACTGCAGGCTCGCTGTGGCTCGGGGGGTTTGCAGGAGGTTGGGCCACACTCGGCGTCTCTTCCTCGGGCACCGGGGCTGGGCACGAGGGCAGCGAGTCTCTGCTTTCCTGGACACAGAGCACAAGTTGTAAAACCATGGCAGAGAGGCTTAAACTGCCCCTCACAATGTGGCAGTGCATGACATCTGAGAAGGGGGGCGTTCCCAAAGGCTGCTCAAGTCCTGGTTGTGGTAATTCTACTTGTTTTGGAGCGTCCCCTCTAAAGCAATTCCCCTTTGCATGGGCAAATCACACCGTGGGGGAAGGAGAAGGATGGATCCCACTGACCATCCAAGCTTAGTCCCACCAGCCCCAAGTACAGATCCATCTGGGAAGTTCCCTTGCCCACACTCCCCCAAACTGCTCCCACTCCCCCAGCCACCACTCCTCATTTCCCTGCTTTATTCCCACAACAGCAGCACTGCAGGAGCCTCGGCTGCATTCCCACAAAAACCCAGGGAAAATGCACTATTCTATGAGCAGACACAGTCTGAAGGTTGGGATTAAAGCCCTGCAGTGTGTGGCTCTGACAAAGGGACTCTCTAGCAGGGAAGAAGGGAGTCACAGCACAGGGATACTCCTGCAGTGGGCACCTTCTCTTTGCAGACTCCTTTCACGACGTCGGACATCCTGCTCTCCAGGACAGGCTCTCCCGGGATTTTTGCTGTGCTGCCAGGCAAAGGTGGGAAATTTGATGCAAGCAAGTCAAACTTTGGTGTCTGAGTCTTTGTTTCTGCTGAAGGCTGAGGTCTCTGGAAGTGGAGAACACCCGTTAAAAGCGCCGTGACACCGAGCAGGAAAGCCCTGAGCAAGTGTCAGGGACATTCCTGGAGAACTGTTCACCCCCAGCTTAACCCAAGGATTTGAGGGCTCTGCCAGGGCTTCAATAACTGCAGGGCCCACACACTGCACTGGGAGCCACAAGGGAGGGGGAACTTACAGAAACCCGCTCGTCCTCCCGTCTCCTCCGACCTCGGAACACGTTCCTCCTGGAAAGGCAAGAGACCCTCAGGCAGTGCCTGCCCCTGCTCTGCCCAGAGAACCCGGGCTGGGGATTCCCTGAGGCTTCCCCAGATACACTGCTGGGATGTTCTCCATCCCCAGGAGGGGTCAAAGCCCTGACACCCCTGGAATGGAGCAAACACGGGAACAATTTCTCCCTTCCACCCCTGTGGATGATGAGGCAGCTCCCAGGCCAGCTCCCAGCCCTCCTGCTTTATTCAAGTGTCAGTTTTCTCATGGTTGGCCATACTTTGTGCCCGTGGCTGATGATCTGTGGCTCCCACGAGCCAAATCCCCCCTGCCCTCCACGCAGGACACTTTACCTGCCCCTGCCGACGCCGTAATCCCCGTTCTGCTCCAGCTGGGCCGTGGGAGAATCCTTTGGGGAATACCCTTGGTCTTGGTGCCCGGTTAAGGGACTGCTGTGTCGCTCCATGACGAAATTCCTGGAGCTGGCCCTGCCCAGGTCCCCCCCAGGCACAGCCCCCAGGGCAGGAGGCCCCTCCACGTGCTCCGAGCTGCTGGAGGAGCGGAAATGGGGCTTCACCCTGTGGAAAAGAGCAGCTGTGGGACCCCCAGGCTGGAGAAACACCCCCAGAACCACCCCCAGCTATGGCTCATCTCACAGAACCACAGTATATACTGAGCTGGGAGGGCCCCACAAGGAACTGGGTTGAATGATCCATACAGGGGTCAAACCCTGGTGGTACCAGCACCAGGCTCTGACCAGCTGAGCTCAGCTCAGGGCCAGCAAAGCAGGAGGTACCAGAGCTCAGTTGTTCCCCCTGTGTACACATTTGACAGGAACAAAGACATTTGTCCCCTCCCACCTCCACTGAGTCCTTCTGTTATGGTTTTCTTGCAGGCTCCTCTCAAGAGCTGCCATTTGCAGAAAATACTGAGATTGCTGCCCAACAAACGGGGGAAAACCCCAAAATCCAGAGGTGGCAGCAGAGCCAGAGCCCAACGAGGGATTTTTCCTTTGTCTGGGCCTGCAGCACAGGCACAGGGCATTGGAAAGGGATCTGGAGAGATAAGCTGAGCCCAAGGAACAGCCTGACCTGGCCACAGGTGAACAAACTCAACTGAGAGAGCAGAGCAGGAGTGGATAGTGACTAAACACAGGAGATGAGGCCAGGGCAGCTGAGCCCCCCTCTGCAGAACCAGGTCAGCCTCGCTGCCCCCATCTCTAAAGCCCCAGCACTGACTCTGCACTTCCCAACCCCCAGATGTTCCACCCCATTATTGACTGCTCAGCATTAAAGCTGCAGCTCCCTTGAGCCCAGACACAGCTCTGCAGCAAGTCCAGCCTCAGGGGCCCAAATGCAGAATTCCCCAAAAAACTGTCCCAGCACAACATGGAACAGTTTTCTGGAGCAGCATTTGGGTGCCTTGGACTGTTTTCCACTCCTGTCACTTGCTGCCTTTCCCAGCAGCACCAACCAGTTTCAGCAAGGACCTTAAAATCTCTCTCCCCTCTGGTCAGCTCTGCACATCTCCTAATTTCAGCACAGCTGGAGGATTTTGCACACTTACTGTTTTTAAACAACCTCATTCTAACATTCCATGCAATCAGAAGGAACTCTCCCATTGCCAGCCAAAGTCTGACTGCTCAAACTCCCTTTCCCACAGGGATGTTGCAACAAATCAGGGCAAAATAAATACAAGTGGCTTAAACAAATGCTTAGCTACAGAGAAAAAGCCAACACTTAAGTACTGACTGCCTGTATGACAAAACAAATCAGGTTTGATGGGCCAGGACAGAAACCCAAAAGCAGCAGCTGGACGAGCTCTTGTGCAGTTCAAGAGGAGATACATGAAACAGAGCTTAATTCACTTTTCACAGCTTTGAGAAGCACCAAGAACCAGTCTCAAGGCCCCAGTAAAGTTTAGGTTTTCCATCAGCAAAGACCATAAAGAGGAGGAGCAAAGTTAACCAAATGCTTCCATTTTGTTCAGGTTGCTCTCCAAGTGGCAGATCCTCGAGTTGCTGTTCAGCCCTCAGATCTCATAATCTTACCCGTCATCGAGAAGGCCACTGTCTTGTCTGGGCAGAAGAGCAAAGCAGGAAAGACAAGGAAGGATAAAGGAGTAAAAAAAAAGCAGAGAGAAGGAGAGATGATGTGAAAAGAGAGGGAGGAAGGAAGAGCAGGAGGAAGGAAGAGCAGGAGCACAGGCTGCCCAGAGCCCGACCGTGACCTGTTCTCTCTTAGCGCGATACTTGATCATCACTGGGCCAGAACCTGCACAATTCCACCCCAAAACTGCCCCTTCACTGCATGAGGCTTCACAACTGAAAACAGAACCAGAATGGGGAGAGCTCAGGGACCACCCAGATGTGAACAGAGGGGTGGAACAGCTGGATACACACAGTTCCTGCACAGCTGCAGCTCTGATCCTCCTGAGGATCCACAGCTTTAAAGGCTGGGCACAACTGCAGGCACAGAAAAGCCAAAGCACCTTTGCAGAGATGGGAGCTGAGCAGCTGGCACTGGAGCAGCTGCTCCTCCCTCCAGGCACACTCAGCCTCCCACTTCCAGCCCATGTGCAGACTCTGCTGAGTCACAGCACAGCAAATCCTCAAGTTCCCTTCCTGCCAAGAGTCACAGAGCTGGGAGCTGCCCCCCAGTCTGAGCTGGGAGCTGCCCCCCAGTCTGAGCTGGGAGCTGCCCCCCACACTGAGCTGGGAGCTGCCCCACACACTGACCTGGGAGCTGCCCCACACACTGACCTGGGAGCTGCCCCACACACTGACCTGGG
>JAWWEE010000066.1:5000719-5011362 GCA_035221455.1 Xenops minutus | reverse complement strand
CCCACCTGGGAGCTGCCCCACACACCCACCTGGGAGCTGCCCCACACACCCACCTGGGAGCTGCCCCACACACCCACCTGGGAGCTGCCCCACACACCCACCTGGGAGCTGCCCCACACACCCACTCACAGCCCTGCCACTTGTCAACTGATTTCTCCAACAATACCAAAGCAATTCCCATGGCCCCACTCTGTGCTGCACACAAACAATTCCCACCCCCAGGTTACTACTCCATTGTATTCCCAGAGCACTGCTCCAGCAACACAAAGTGTTTCCTCCTCCCCAGTGTTTATAGCTGAGCTCTCAGGAAAGATGGGGATAAAGCAAATAAATTACAGGAGCAGCCTCAGCGTCGAGCTTGGGGCATGCAACTCCCACTGCAGGAACCCAAGGGCTCTGCAAGGCTGATCCCAGCAGGAAGGGCTTATGTTAGTGCTGCTGGAGTTCATAATCTGAGTAGAACAAACATAATTACAAGTATTAACTTCAGAGGAAGTTCTTTATTTGCCTGCAGAAATTCCTCTGAGGCTTTTAAAGGAGTTGCCTTTGCACTCCCCGGCACGTGTGGCCATTATTTTAGGATTTTAAGCTGCCACCTTGACTTTAGCTTTTAAAACCAAGTTGAAAAACATCACACATATTTGATAGAATAAACAGCCACGAGCAGGCCCTGCATGTGACACACAAGGAACACTGGAGGATCCCAGAAGTGCAAGTTTTCCAAGAGCTGTCTTACCGATTCCTATGGAATGGGCGACCTATACTCAGGGAAGCAGCATTTGTTTTGTATGATCCTGGGGTATTAAAGCCATTCACAAATCCACCGTTGGGAAAGGGGGCCTGCAACAGACAGAACAGTCTCAGGGGCTGAGCTGCAAAGGGAAACGTTTGCAGATTTAGGAGGAGCCTCAGCACCTCCTCCTGGCTGCAATTCCACACTGGGCTGCAGCATCTCCTGTGCCATGAACTCATACAAACCCCCCAGGCCAACACTCCCCACCTGCTTTAGCAGAGTCCCCCCATTCCTGGAAAAGCTCCAGACTCTTCCAATAACACTAGCTCCTGGATGATGGAATTTCACCCCAAAACTCCTTGAAACAAATGGCAGCTGATGCCAGTCTGGCTCTACCAGGCCCATAACATAAATGTCATAAAAGAGAGGGGTCTGAGCAGAAAAGCTGTGCACTCTGCAGCTGGAACAGCCCTCACCCAGGGGATCACCACCCCAAATCAGCCTGGGCTGCTCCCCCCTGGCCCCCAGGGCTGCTCACCAGTGGTGTCTCGAAGTAAGGTGCAGGATTTGGAGACCAGGTCTGAGGCACGATGCTGTAGATGGAGTACTGCTGAGGGCTATATACAGGCTGCATGAACAGGGGGGAGGCAAACTGGGCCTGGGTCTGCACAGGCTGGGGGTACACACTGGAGTCCATGACCCGGTACCCATTCTTAGCAAAGAACGTGTTGATGGCTTTTATCCTGGCCTGCAAGACAGCAAAGCACACCCCCTGTCAGCTGGGAGGGAAGGGCAGGCACAGCAAGGGGGCTTTGCTGCCTGCTCCACTGGAACAGGAGGGATGAGGAGGCTGGTGGGTAAAATCTGGTACAAGTGAACCCAGGTGACCCCCTCAGTGTGGTGGGGGAAGGACACACGTGGCTCCAGCTGGAGGAGCTGGGGCTGAGCTGCAGCAGGGACTGCCCACATCCCATGGTGATGATTCAAGCAGTTTGTCCCAGCCTGCCCTGTGCAGCAGCCAGCTCAGGACTCACAGCTATGCCTCTCCTGAGCTCTGCAGACCCAGATTCTGGGCAAAGTGGAGAAGGGAAGGAGGCCCAGGAATGTGTTTCACCCCCCCTGGGAAGCAGCACTGCGAGTAACCAGCAGCCACTGAACTGTAATTTGTCAGAGCTACCCATGACCTCATTCACGTTTCCAGCCTCCAGAGCAAGAGTTATGGGCCATCCCACTGCTCATGCCTTGGTCCCACCCCCACAAATGGTGCCCATCATCCAAACACAAACAACACAATTCCAAGAGAAGCCCCAGCTAAAGCAGCCTCACCATTACTGGCTTGCCCTGAAAGGTTTTCACTTCTTCCCTTAAGTATTTGAACGCCTGGAGATACAAAAAAAAAAAGAACAACATTAGATATCTTGATAAAATTTTACTTCCCAAAGGATATTACATGATCTAACATGAATGTGCAGCCCAGCTAAATTCATTAACACTTCCAGCTCAGGATTCCAGTGCCAGTCATGGCCACAGAGCAGCGAGGCAAGAGGCAAACAGGGGAATAATCCCTCAACTTCAGTCTTATTAACCAGAATCTGCCAATAATCTCTTAAAACAACAAAAGAGGGATCAGCAAATAAGTATTTCTCTCAGCTCCAGGAAGTAAACGTGCCATTGCCCTGAGCAGGGCAGGGATTAAGAAGGGGGATGTTGGAGTTGGCCTTACCTGCTGAGCGTCTGTGTCCGACTGGAATGTGACGTACCAGTTGTTGTTGTGAGCAAACTCACAGCTTATCACCTTGGGGCAGTTCTCGTTCCTGAACAGAGCCTTCACCTCCTGGGGGCACAAAACCAGGGCAGCTCAGGGCTCTGAAAGCTCCACTCAGCACTGGAGAGGCACAGGTTTATGTTCCAGCACCTCCATCCCCTCACCAGGGATGTTCTTCTATTCCCTTGACAGGTTTCCCAGACACCAAATTATCCTCTGCCTGTTTCTGAACCCACAAGTGCCAGTCCAGCCCCCTGAGCACCCCAGGAAAAACACAGCAGGATCAGCTGGTAGGAAAATCAAGGTCTGTGTAGAACTGGGGCTATTCCCATAGAAAACAGGTAGCAAAAGTGTGGCTTTAAATCAGGAGAGCCATGGAGACAAGAAAGATTCCATGAAATATTTCTAACTCAAGGCAACCTGACAGCTTTCAATAATCAGATTGTAAAGAGAGGGTCAAGCAGCTGTTCAGTGTTTGCATTAAAGGAACTCATTAAAAATGCTTGTAGACAAACACCCTGTGTTACAACTTTAAAAAACAAAGAACTAAATCATTCTGTTCACCAAGAATCAGGAGGAATTTTATTATCCTCCCTTCCCTGAACATAATGAGCTCAGCTCACGCTGGGGCACAATGAATGAGAAATGTTTAGTAACATTTCTTGCTGCCAAAACAACCGTCTGACTTCAAGTAAAGTTACTGCTGTGGCAAAAGCTCAGTCTGAATTCCAAGCTATGCCCTGCACTGATTTATTTTTGGATCTGCATAGAAACCAGTTCAAACTTCCTTCCAGAAAAGCCAGGCCAGCTCAGCTTTGGTGGAAAAAAAAAGAGTTTACCTAAGAAGGTTTAGGTATTGTAGTAAATAATGGGAAGGGACAACAGCAATAAGTTCTTGTTTTGGCTGTTTTGACAACCCACCCAGGCAGAAAAAATTACTGATGTGGTTTACAAGAAAAATATCCCTGTTTAATCACATCAATCACCAGCTGACCTTTCCCTGGTGCTGTCTGAAGCCCTGGTGAAGACACCTCCCCAAAACATCAACTTTTGTTTCCCTCTTTGCCTGGGTTTACCTCGATGGGGGTTGTCTCGGGGATCTCACGGAGAATGATAATGCATCGCTTGTGGTTCGGTCTGACTTTCTCCCCTCTCTCATCCACTTGTACCATGGGAGAAGCTGAAATTCAAACACAAAAGTGGGACACTGTGCACATCCCAGCAGGAACAGACTCTGGTATGGAACTTGTAACAAAGAAGGAGGATTCAGGAGTCTGGAACAAGGTTCCTGTGCCCTGGACCAGCACAATGAACCATAACCAGCTCAGAGACTGAATCATTTCTCTGGGGCATGGACAGGTTCCTTGTCCTGCTGCTACAGACACCAAAGCCCCAGACTCACATCTCAGAACTTCAAGAATAAGGTCCATATCCGTTGTCAGCTTCTTAATCCCTTCCATATTGGCAATTGTCCATATTGGAACAAACTGGTCGCTGTCCATCTGAGACATCAAGTAGAGATCCTTTGAAAGATTCTCACTAAAAAGACACAAAATCATGATTTAATAAAAATCCTGAACTTGACTTACAGAAGACTCAAAACACCAAGATAACCACAGGTTTAAATACTCCCCAGTTCCACTCACAGCCAAAACACCCTCAAATTCTCTCTCCTGGCACAAATCCCAGCAGATCAACACAAAGCAGAGTAAGACACTTTATAAAACTTAATGAAAGTTCCAGTGCTCTGCAAAAAGGATCTACCCAAGAGCCTTGTGGTGACACACAGCTGAATTATCTCGAGGTCTCACAGCTCCAAAGCACACGAGGCTCATCCTCATGCAAGGACATGGATGCACAGACAGGACTGGAACAGCTGGAAGGTGTCACGGGGCTTTTACAGCACATTGGCCAACCCTGGTTTGTATTTTTATCAAGATGATGGGGCATACCAAGCCAAAAAAAAATGAGTATTTGCCATTGAAGCCTTGAATAAAGGCTTCCCACCATGCTGAGGTAACGGCACCTACCGGGAGAAGCAGAATTCAAGCTGTTTCCTCAAACACTCCCTGATGTCTTCTGTGGACACAGGGGAGGGGCCGTCACCTGGAAGAGACCACAACCCCCATGAGATCCCAGTTTCACCCCAGTACCATGCAGGGACATCTCAGTGTACACTGGAAGGGTGAATCCCTCTGGGAAGGACCAAGAGGAAAAGCTCATCTGAGATGCTTAAAGACCCCCAGACTCCTCTGACCCCACTGCACTGCCTGGCCCAGTGTTGGAGCCTCTTGGATACCCATGGACATGTGAGGGCTCTTTCTCAGTCCCATCAGAGCTGCAGCAAACTCCAGGGGCTCAGAGACACCAGAGCAGGGGCTGAACTCCAGCACTCACCAGACACTTCATAGATTTGGTATCCCAGGTCTTCTGTGGCCAGGACAATCCCGTTGGCAGAGGCTTCATCAGCTCCTGTGCCATTCCTCGTGGCCTCACAGGGCGGGGGATACATCACCTCATACTGCTTGCAGCTGTCCTCTGAGAGCTCTGTGTTACCTGCCCAGGGGACACAGCACAGCAGGGAAACTCCTGTGAGCTCCACACTATGTCCCATGGGAAAAATTTTGGCTCCCAATATTATAACAAATAGCCAAAGCTGCTGTAACTGAGAGTGTCTCAACTTGGTCTGTATTTCTTTGTATTGGAGAGAACATTCTATGTCTCCAGTTTCAGAAAGGTGTTCTGGTTTGCACCAGGCTCTCAGGGAAAAGTAAATAAAAGCAAATAAAGGATCCTGAAACTGATCCCTGAAGGGGCAGAGGATCTAAAAATGAGTCTTTTTATGTGACATTTAAAGTATCAAAGAGAGGTTCCCAAAAACAAGGGGCAAAAATCGCTTACACTGCCACGATTGCTTCACTTTGTCATGAAGAGACAAACGAGCTGCTGTCAGGCAAAGCACAAACCCAGTGTTTGCTCCTCACTTCTGCTGACTTACCACAAACCTTTGACAGGGCCACACAGGCTCAATCCTCCCTTCTTTAGCCCTGATTTTGACTGAACTGTTTTGCAGGGAATCTTCTGCATCCTCTGCTGTGCTCTGAATCACCTCAGCTAGCCCAGGGATCCAGTCTGAGCCAAATCAGAGCCATGGCAACACTTAGCTCTGGATGGCACTGCCCACGTGGCCAGGCTGGGAAGGGGACTGAGATGGGACCGAGGGCAGAGGAGCAAACCACGGACATGGAGCAGTTCCTGCTCCAGTGGCAGCTCTGAGCAGCACCCCAGTGTTCCCCAGGATTGCAGGTGGCCCTCAGAGCTCACTGTCCTGTTCACAGGGTCCAGGGGGTGCTCAGGTGCAGGGCTGTCACGAGTCCATCCCCACACTGAGCACCCTGGAGCCCTCTTAGCGCGTTACTTGGTCATCACCGGGCCCCTTGGATCCTGCTCCCTGCCCACGGCTCCTGTCCCAGCAGAGCTCTGACACCCCCCTTGTCCCCCTGAACCACAGCCCACTGCTCAGACCTGTCACCCCCACGACCCCCCTGCTGCTCCCTCCCATCTGGCTCATGCTTGGTGCTCCCCCAGCACTGACACCCTCGAGGACAGGAGCCAGGGGCTGCTCCTGCTGTCCCCCAGCAGGGCCCAGGATCTCACCCTCGGCCGGAGTCCCCTGCGCCGCCGCCGTCTCCTGCCACGTGTGCTCTGTGCCATTGGAGGGGGGCACGGCCTCGCCACTCCCCTGGGGCACCTCCTGCCACACCTTGGCGTTGGGGTTCAGGCCAGCCCCCTTGGATGTCACCTGCTGGAGAGACCACAGCGCCTGTCAGTGCAAACAACCCGCAGACGCCTCACAAGGCAAGCCAGACAATACAGGGTGAATTTAGTGATTGTCTCTAGAGTTCCACATCTCAGGTGTCTACCCAGCTATTAAGCACCTATGTGATTTTGTTTCATTAATCAAAACAGGAAAATCCTTGGTATTTTCCAAGTATTTCGTTTCTACCTCCATGAGAAGTGTTGCCTTCAACCTCTCTTTATTGACATCCGACAACATCAGCAGAGGCAGCGGCTACCGGCCAGGACTCTGGGAACTCATAAGCTTTTAAAGACTTGACTGTCATAATGCTCCAGTCCCCTTTCACCAGAAAGGGAAATTTTCCCTCCTCCAGACCCCTTCCTAGAAAGGAAGGTAAAAAAACATATGTCAAGGAGCAGAAAGTGTATGACTTTCGGAATTAGTGACAGCTGTACTAACCAAGCACCCCCTGTGCTGTGCCAGGATTCCTCCTGCACTTACCTGAGCCCTGCCCCACTCCCCCAGGAATTTCCTACAGCAGGGGACACTAATCATTTCCTTAAACCTGTAGCCAAGGAGATGAAAGGTTTGGAAGTGCCAACACAAACTTACACACCATCAGAGCTTGCTGAGGGGAGAACGGGATCTTCACACCTTGGGACAGGACAAGAGTGAGAGGGATGAACAGGAGACAGGCAAGAGGAACTGCTGAATTCCAGCCTGGAATCCCTCAGGGAAACACCCATTCCCACAGCACAAGATGGAGCCCTCAGGGTCCCTTTCCCAGAGCTGCTCAAAAGGTGTCCAGGTGAGGAGTCCAACAGTCCAGCAGAGCACAGAGGACAAACACAGTAATGGCTTTTGCTCCTTCCACACAGACAATAAAACTACCCTTCGGCAAAAATTCGCCCCCCAGGAAGGCCAAACACCCCCCAGGCCACTAACACAGCTCCTCCAGCCACTGAAGGATGCTCCACTTCACTCCTGAGATGTGCTGGGCTTTAAAATGTGCAAGCCATTCGTGCAGCTGGGACCCACAAACCCCCAGATAAGGAAGTATTTCAGAGTCTGGCCTCCTGGGCTCTGAAGTTTAAGGAGTGGCCTCAAACTACCAGGCCTCAAACACAAAGCACAAGGATAAGGAAGCAGTTGCAATAGCTTTGGAGATAATTCCTCTGCCAAGGTCACACCTCGTGCCAAAGCTGTTTGCTGCAAGGACAAGCCCCAGTTCGGTAACAAGAAGCCTCCAAACACAGGAGGGGTTTGAGACAACCATGAGAGAAGAAGCAAAACCAAGTCTACAACTCCTGCAAGGCTCTGAGATTCAAACCCCTCCCACACAATGACTTAATTCACACCCAAGAGTCTTCCCTTCCTGTTAATTTCAGCCCAAGAACAGAGCTGGAAACAGAAAGGAATAATTCAGGGTGAAAGGACACACATGCATTTGCCTTCACAGATTTCAGAGCAGTTCTCCAACAAAACAAGCTGAGAAGGAAATCCCAGTAACTGCTGCAGCCCCAGGCTCTGCCCCTGCAGTTCAGCAGCTCCAAACTCCACGTGCTCAGCTGCTGGGCCCTCCTGCCTGTGCTCAGGGACCCAGACCCAGCAGGGCCCAGTTCCTTGAATTTACTTTTCATCAAAGCAAAACGAGACAAGACACAACCAGGAGGTGATTCATTCTTTTCTAAAAATAAACTCTGCCTCACTACCTACATCTCTGAGGGTAGCACCGAGCTCAGGCTGAAAGTAATGTGAAGGAATAAGCGTGATAAAACGAAACTGAAACACTTTTGGGGCAGTTACTGCTCTTCTGGAGGGGATCAGCACTAAAGGCAGCCCTGGCTATGGCAGGGGACATTCCAAAGGCACATGTGGGAACAGGGAAGCTCTGAAATCTCAGGTGCAGGTGAGAAGGGCTCCGAAACGACCTGGATTTGGGCTGGTAAGTGATGAATAATGGGCCAGGCACACAATGGCTGGGACACACACCTGGAACAGAGCGTGGGCCACTTGTCCCCATGCTGGAAACCCTCAGTGAGGTGGAACAGAGCTCTGAACCTCCCAGCCCTGCTCTCACCCCTCTCAGCAGCAAAACCCCACGGTCTGGAGAGGATGGAGACTCCCTAATTTCCAGCAGCGTTTGGGAAATCCACCGTGCTGAGCCCCGGGAGCGGCACTTCAGAGCAGGGGGCCAAAATGTCAAGCCGTGCTTGTTGAAGGGAGCCCCGGGCTGTGGGATTGGCTGCAGCTCGACCCTCCTCCCGCTGCTATCGGGAACTTTCAGGACGAGGTTAAAGCTTTACAGAGTGACAAAGGTTGGGAGCCCTCCCGGGATCCACGAGCTGACAAAGCCACCCCCGCCACAGCCTCCCCTCTTTCAGCAAATGGGGATTAAAGATCTTCCTTCCAGCCATTCCCAAAAACTGGCTGTGGAAGCCAATTTTCGCTCTGAAAGGACGGCAAATGATATTTTGCTTATTGTAATTACATCTAAATTATATTTAACCGGAGTCAATTAAGCCAACAAAAATGCGAGTGCTCGGAGGTTGAAAGCGCTCGATTTTAATATTAACTCAAATTATCCTGCGACCAAAATCTCAACACACAGCCCGTGACAGATTTCCCAGAGCACACAGACAATGAAAGGGAGTCTGAGTGAAAAACCCAGATGAGAATTGAACAAAACTTGCAAGGGGAGAAACTCACCCCCTTTTCCAGAAGTGGAAACGTAAGCAGATGGAAAAAGCCCAAGGTCAGCAAAGCCAAGGGAGGTGGTGGAGAGAAACCTTGTGCTGGCTGGGGGAGAGGCAGGAGGGGACACCCAGCTGGGGGGGCTCAGCCACAGCGTGGGCAGCTGGCACCTCCTCAGAGGGCACTCACCTGGCACCCTCCCAGAGCTCTGCCAGGCTGTGGGGCTGGGAAAGGAGAAGCTCCTTGGGAGCAGCCAGCAGGTCTCAGGTGACATCTCACTGCTCTGAGTGTCCCAGGTAAGTCTCCAAGCCACATTAATGGCCACAGGAGTGTGGCTCCCACCAGGGGCTGCTGGGCCCAGGGGAGCCTCTCCCAGCCCTTGGAAAAGCCCCAGTTGTGCTGTGGGAAGGTGGTACCTGTGGCAGAGGGCTGTGAAGAGGGGCAGATTGGGGGGCTGCTCAGCCAGAGGGAAGGCAGGAGCTTCACCTGCTGGAGGAGAGGGCCAGCAAAGCTCAGAGCTTCCCACACTCCTGCATTTCTAACCAGGAAACACCACGGGCAGCATTTCCCCTGCCTGGAACACACACAGAGTTCCATGTCTCCAATAAACTACAAATAGTTGGGATTAGGAGCACGTGCCCACCTGAGCAGAGCCCCCAGCAGGCCCAGCAGCCATTAGCAATTCCATCTTTCCTCAGTGCATTCAACAATATTCCCAATGCACCTAATTATTGATTGTTAACAACACATAGGTCCTGTCTGTGAGGGAGAACCAAGGCCTGCCCCAAACACCAATATATGAAAGTACAAGCCTTACACATCCCTTACACAGGCCTTACACATCCCTTACACAGCCCTCAGTGCAGCAAGTTTGGAGAGCAAAGTCATTAAAGGAAAAGCCAATCCCCCCATGCTCCCTGTGAAAGGCCCCACTCGCAGTCACCATGTCCACACTTCAGGTAGGTCTAAACAAACACCAACAGCTACAGCAACTCAGCCAAACCCCTCAGGGGTTCCACCACTGTCCTGCCCTCCCCCAGGCAGCCCCAAAATTCCTGGGATAAAGCTCCTGTTTCCTCCTGAGCATCCAACTGCAGCATCCCAGGACACCTGGCACTGAGCTCCAGTCCCCTGTCCTGGCACAAAAAGGCACCTTCAGAAAGTCCAGACGGTCCTCAGGAACTCAAAATTAAACGTTATTGAGGCCTCCAGAACTCAGGAACTCAAAATTAAACATTACTGAGGCCTCCAGAATGAAGGCAGCACTGTCAGAGGAAGATCAGAGGGAGCACCCCAAGTGGAGTCTGTGTTCCAGGAGGGCTCCCCGAGGTGGGATGTGCTCCAGCTCAGCCACATCACCTTCAGCTGCTCAGGGGAGCTCCAGTTCCACCTCCAGCACCACTGCTGCCCTCCACAACCTGCCCCTGTGCTCCCAGGGGACACCTCCTGCTCCCAGGGGACACTTTGGGGACACCTCGTGCTCTGAGGGGACACCTCGTGCTCCAAGGGGACACCCTGGGGACACCTCCTGCACCAAGGGGACACCTTGGGGACACCTCCTGCTCCGAGGGGACACCTTGGGGACACCTCCTGCTCCGAGGGGACATCTCCTGCTCCAGGGGGACACCTTGGGGACACCTCCTGCTCCAAGG
>JAWWEE010000066.1:4963221-4989294 GCA_035221455.1 Xenops minutus | reverse complement strand
GACAGGTGCATTGGGATCCCCCCAGTATGACTGGGACAGGTGCATTGGGATCCCCCCAGTATGACTGGGACAGGTGCCATGGGGTGGGGGGCAGGACCCCCAGGAACCCCCCATGGGAAAGGGTGGTCTGGGAGCTCTGGGGGGGACAGGAGGGGTTGGGGTGGGGGCTGTGCCCCCTCTGGCTCTCGGTGGGTTCGTGGTGCCCACGGGTGTTCTGGGTGTTCCTGGAATGAGTCACCCCAAGGGTTTTCCTTTCAGGAAACCCTTTTATTCCGCTGTTGAACCCTTAGGGGAGGTTTCTGGGGGTGGGTTTGGTGTGTTAAAGGGTGAACTCACAGTTCTTCCCTCCCCTAACCCCTGGCACTCCCCTGGCATCCCTGCGCCCTCCTCCAGCCCCCACATGTCCTCTCTCAGCTGCAGAATGCTCAGGCTTTTTCAAATTTTAACATGTATTTCCTGAAGTGGCCTGGGCTGAATCATCCCCCAGGAGCAGCAAAGAAAGCCCAGGGGTGCCTGAAAATACCAAAACCATAAAATGGAAGAGAAAGAAATGAAAGAAGGGCTGAAAAATGTGGGAGCACAAGTGCCAGGGCACCCCAGGGCTCTGTTTTCTGTCATTCCTGGAGGCTGAGCTTCCAGAAATGCTGCTGCTCTTCCCATCTGAAGGTGCCAGCAGCAGGTGCTGCCCCCATAAAGAGCTTTTTGCCCAGCCAGGCCTGATTGACTCGATGTGTGATGGAGGAAATGGCAGGGAAACAACACCCCAGTGGGGAGAAGATGCAGCCCCAGGCAGGGCTGGGATGCTCAGGCATCCAAAGCTGGGCTCTTTTCTCAACAATTGCCTCTGCTTTGGTTCCCCAGAGTTTCCCAGAGCTCTCAATGGGCACCAGTTCCCTGTGCCAAGGGAGCTCCCTGAATGCCCCACTCCTGTTTCTGGGCACAGCTGACTCTGGGCTGTGAAAGGCCATTTCAGCTGGGCCTCAGGTGAGCTCCCTTTGGCTCCAGATTAGTCAGAAACCAAAGTTCCAACTGGGGCATGACAGGGCTCATTCAGAGCTGCTTTTTTAGCAGGGACAGGATTCTTTTTGTGAGGTTTTCCAGGCAGTGAATTCCCTCTGTAATCTCTGGGGGTGTGTTCTGGGCATTGAGAAGGGGGCAGCATCCTGCACTCACAGAAATGCTGCCTTGTTTGCCTGTGCAATGCAATATGATTTTTGAAAAGGGAGAGGATGGAGATGAGATCCTTTGTCTTTTGTGCAGCTGCCAAGGGCCACTCAAAGGCAGAGCATCCTCCCCTCCGTGCAGGCTGGACCAGGTTCACCTTCTGCCTCTTCTGCCTCCAGGCAGGAGCAGCCCAGGAGAGGCTCCTGCACTCCCAGGGCTCCCTTTCCAGCCCTGGAGAGGTTCCTCTATTCCCAGGGATCCCATTCCAGCCCTGGAGAGGCTCCTCCACTCCCAGTTCCACTCCCAGGGCTCCCATTCCAGCCCTGAAGAGGCTCCTCCACTCCCAATTCCACTCCCAGGGCTCCCATTCCAGCCCTGGAAAGGTTCCTCCACTCCCAATTCCACTCCCAGGGCTCCCATTCCAGTGCTGGCCCCTGCAGACTCTGCCCAAGCAGCTGAACCCTCCTTGCCCCGGGCACTGCAGAATTCCCAGTCCTTTCCCAGCAGGTGCATTCCATGCCTGGGAGGATTTTGGCAACGTCACTCACTCCTCCCTTCGATGCCCTGATTAGATGGGGTTGTGTGAAGGTGTTCCCATTTAGGAGTGCCCAGTTGTCCAGCAGAGCTCTGGGACTGCAACTCCCTGGAATTAATGGAGAACACAGGGCAGAGCAGTGGGTGCTGCAGGCTCGGGCTGTGCCTGTGCCCAGGCATTGTGTGACAGGAGAGCAGGCAGAGAGGGAGAGAGGAGAGAAGGAAAGGCGTTGCCCACAAGGCTTTAGTTTGGTCTTATCAGAGAACTCCTGAAATCCACCTCCCCTCCTTTTCCTCCTGCACAAACCAGAGCCAAGTGTGGGGAAAAGAACTCTGATGTGGTGAAAAGCTGGACAAAATCCCTCCTGTTGCCAGCAGGATGGGGTGACTGAGGTTGTTTGAGGGGCAGTGGGACAGCTCCTGGGACAGGAGGGTCACAGCCCCTGGGGGGAGTGTGAGCCTGGTCTGAGCTCACAGAGGAATCCTGGAGAGAAACCAGAGTGGCTGAAAAATGGGAATTCCATCCTCTTGGTTTCATAACCCAAACCCTCTTCCATAAATGCCAGTGGGTTTGGTTGGATGGCAGAACAAGGGAAACACGCTCTGGCACCCCCAGTGCCAGCTCCCTGCCCCTCTCAGCCCTCCATCAGGGCACCTTCTTGGTGGCATCTGCAGAGGAAAGGACAATTGTCATCTGGTGCCTTTTTTGAGGTTTCTGGATGGGATCCTGCCAGCTCAGGGTTGGTGGCACTGGGAGCACCTCAGTGGGGACAGCACCAAATCCCTCCATGGAACAACTTCTCTACTCACAATTCCCTGTTGCTGATGCTGCTCCTTCCTCCTGGCAGGGATTTTGGGGAGATAGGATGGAGCCTTCCCCGTTCAACAGAAGACAATGGGCCTCCCACTCGTTGAAAATCACAGCAAAGGAGCTTTCCCTGGTGAACAAGAACAAATCCTCAGCCCTTGCAGAGAGGTTCTCCAGGTGAGTGCTGGGGGCTGGTCCCTTGGGCAGGGGCTGCTGCACTCACAGCCCCTTCCAAACAGCCCAAAGCTGTTCAGGGTGTGCCTGGCAAAGGGTGTTCTCTGTGCTGACAGTACCCCCTTCCAGCAGCCAGGGCTGTAGCAGCTTCTTTGTGCTGGCAGGAGACAGAGCAGACCCTTTTGTGCCCCACTCCCAAATGGCATCAGGGGGATGAGGGCAGAGCATTGGACTGGGGGGGTTTGTTCCCACTGGGGTTTGGTTTCAGCCCAAATGGTCTCTGCCTGGGCAGGAGCTGCACAGGTTTCTCTGCTGCCATGGCATTCCCTGCCTGGTGCTGGGGTCTCTGGCCCAGGGAGAAGCCTTTGCTGTCACTGCCTCATTAAGGTAATTTATTCACTCACTGGGGCTTGATTACAGAACCTGCTCATCTTGCTAAATGTCCATAATCCCTTGAAAAGGGTTTACTGGGAGTAATCCAAACTGCTATTCCCTAATCAAGTGCTGTCCCCCTGCCCAGGCAGGGCCAGTTCCTTGGGAAAACACAGCCCTGCTCGCTGCCTGTGCCAGCCCAACACCTGCAGGGAGGAGGGGAGTTTTCTCAGATGCTGTTCCCTAAATATTTGTAGGGGGAAACCTTGGTTTTCCATGCCAGGTAACCAGTTTGGTCAGGCCAGAGACACACAAACAGCAGCAGGAGGGATTCCAGCAGTGCCCTGTGCTGGGCTCACTCACAGAGCTCCTCAGTCCCCCTGTGTTTTCCAGGGGGGATTTCACTTAATCCCTGGGCTCCTCTTTCTTGCTCCCCCCAGGACTGATCCCTCTGCCTCCAGCAGCACCTTCTCAGCATGCCCTGTTCAGATGTTGGGCCCTTTATGGTGCAGAGACACGAGCTGGTGTGTGTGCAGGGACTGCAGAGGAGGGAACAGCCTGCAGCACACTCCAGCTGTGTCCAAAGCAGAATTCCCCAGATAAGGACAGCAGAAACACCCTTTGCCCCAGCAGGCACTCACTGGGTGATGTTCCTTCCCCCTGCAAAGCAGAGCTGTCCCTCAAGTGGCAAGGTTTGTCACTCACTGTCACATTTCAGGCACGTTGCTGGGAGGTCCCTGCAGCTCCTCAAAGGACTTTGATTCATGACCCAGGCTGGCTTATCTGGGCAGGGCTGGGATCTCCCTTCCTGCTGCTCAGCTGCTCAAGGGGGGCCCTTTCCAGCCCCCAGAGGAAAAGCCCCTGGCACTCAGGGAGGGTTCTGGGCTCTGCCAAGCTGGGATTTGTTCTGGTTCAGCAGCTGCTGCATAAAGAGCTGAGTTATTCCTGCAGGGGGGCACAGCAGAGAGCTGGGTGGAGGAAATAATTCAGCTATTCCAAGGTAACCCGTGTCTGGTTGGGAATCAGAGTGCTTAGGGAGAGAAGAACATTCATGGGTGTTACTCTTGGGAACTGGGGGGCTGGAAATGGGTCTGTCACTTGGCTTTGGGTCATTTGCTGCTGTTTGGGCAGCCTCTGGTTTTGGCTGATAGAGCTGGGAGTGCACAGAATCCTTGGGAGGAGGAAGGAAAATCTCAGCTGTCTTCAAGAGTGTTCAGTTTATTCAAGAAGTCGGTTTTGTTTGGTTTTTGTCTCTCTCAAAGGTACCAGAAAGCTGCTGAAGAAGCCACTGCTGAGAAGAAAAGAAATGTAAGTGTTTGTAGAAGGTCTTTGTTTCCTTGGGAATAAGCAGAGCCCTGATGGGGATGGATCACCTGCCCAAAGGTTGCTGTGCTGGGGGATTTTTGGAATATCCAAGTTGCTGCCACGTGTCCTGCAGAGAACCTGCCTTGGCCACAGTGTTTGCCTCTGCCTCATTCTCCACACCTTCTCCCAGTGTGGAGGAGAGGAAAGGAAAGGAAGTTCCTGGCCCAAAGCTGTGTTGAATCACTCCTGAGCAAGAGGCAAAGCGGGTTAACCACAAGCCATGAGCAGCCACCTCCTGGTCGTAGCTGGAGGCATTTGGGTGGTGCCTCTTCCCTTCTGAACTGCATTGAGAAGTGCTTAAAAGGAGCCTCCAGCCTCCCTAAAGTCCATGTGTGTCTTTGAGAGCTGGGGGATCTTCTCTGAAGTGACTCCCAGGGCTGGAAATGCCCTTGGAGGAGGCAGCACCAACCCTTTTTGGCTCTGGTACAGCCTCACATTCCCTGCCATAAACTCCTCTGCACTGGGGTGTTCTGGGCTCAGGGAGCCTTGGCTGGAACACCAGGCACGAAGGTCCAAGCAGCTCCTCAGGGTAATTTGGTTATTAAAGGACTGCCAGTATTTTCAGGATCTATAGGAAAGTGGCTGCCTTGATCTCCTTAATTCTCAGGGAGTCACTCTTTTGCTCTTTGGGATAAAAGAAATAGTCTGAAAAGTCACTTTTCAGTCTTCCATTTCCTTCACTGCCTGTGCTTGTGTCTGTGAGTGTTCCTGCCAGGAGGGAAGGGGCAGATCCCAGGCAGGAGGCACTCGTGTCAGGAAGTGTGCAGGGACTCTGGAGGTGTTCCCTTGGAAACCTGCCACGCCATTTCCAGCATTTCTGTTCCATTCCAACACTTGCCTTATCATTTGAGGGCTTTCCTTTCAATACAATCAGCAAACACCCTTTGTTTTTTTGTGGTGTAGGTGCATTCAAGTCAATTTACAAAGCAGCGTTCAAACTGTGACCAGAGGAGTAATAGGGTGAGAGACTTAAATCCCAATATAGCCTGTAATCCCAGTTAATTCCTGTAAGCCCCACAGCCCTGCTCCACTTGCCATGAGTTTGGAGTGGGCTCTGCAAGGGACAGGGACAGGAAAGATGCAGTGGTGGCAGGTACTGCACTGGGGTGACTCCAGCACGGGCAGGGGGAAGGGATGGGATGGGATGGGAGGGGAGGGGATGCTGCTCCCACCCAGGGCTGTCTGTGGCTCCTGTGACCCCCTGGCCCTGCTGGAGCTCCCAGGGGGCTCAGGAAACACAGCAGAAGCTGCAGCAGGGCCCTGGTCCTTTCTGGGCAGGAGCAGGAGGGTGTCTGTCCTGGGGCTGTGAAATCCTGCCCAGATCCCTCCTAACCAAAGCCCTGCTGCCACCTGAGAGCAGAAATCCAACCCTGCAGGGATTGAGTGGTTTCTGGGAGTTCCTCTGTGCCTTTGGGAAGGCCTGGCAGTTGTTGGAGACCACTGGGCCCTCTCCTCTGGCCCTTCTGGGGGCGAAGACCCCTCTCCTGGTGTGCCTTTGGGGTCCCATTTCCTTCATCTGTGGATTCCAGCCTTTTGTGTGGAATTTAACCCCTCGGCTTTGAGTCCCTTTTGCCTTATAAGGCCATCCTGTTTGCTCACTTCCTGACTTTTCCCCCTCCTCCCTCCCCTGCCCTGGCTCTTTCTCCATGTGGCACAGCTGGATCTGTTCACAGCTGGCCGGGAGCAGGAGCCGAGCGGAGCCTTGGGCTTCCTCTGCCTGGGAAGGAAGAGCTTGGCAGGGCTGCAATTAACTCCTTGCTCCTTGCAGGCCACAGAAAACCTGCCCCCTGCCCTGCCCAGGGGCAACCTGAGCCTGCTGAAGAAGAAGTGGGAGAACCCCTTGCTGGGAGCAGAGCGTGGGAAGGACTGGCACAAGGCGGGCTCCCCATCCCTGGGCACTGGCACTGCCCCTGCTGAGAGCACGAGGCCCAAGACCCTCTCCCTGGAGGGTGGCACCATGGCAAACTGTGTGAGGGAGCCCAGGGAAGGGGAGAAGGGCGAAGGTGGCGAGGGCACCGAGGCCCTGGGCAGGATGGAGAAGTACAACGTGCCCCTGAGCAAGCTCAAGATGATGTTCGAGAAGGGCGAAGCCCCCCAGCCCAAGGTAAGGGTCAACATCCTGCAGGAGCTGGAGCTGCCCCCACTGGGGTCCAGGATGAGCCCAGGAAGGGGGGGCTGCAGCTCTGGGCTCTGCAAAGGCCATGTCATTGTCCCCTGGGGCAGGGCAGGGAGGGGGCAGCAGCTCCCCCGAGCCCCAGGGGTGTGTGCAGGGGGCTCAGGGCTGGGGGTGGCTCCTTGGGGGGAAGGGGCTTTGCCTGTGAGAGGGTCCAGCTGAAGAGAAAAGGATGGAATTCATGAAGTAAATGTGTGTTAGGGCTGTTTGTATCTCGTGTGAGGATCACAAGGGGTTACCTTGATGTGAATTGTGTCTAAACACATTTATGTGTATTTATGTATTTATGTATATATGTGAAAGAAGAAGGGACTGAAATGAGCTCAGCACGGGGGGCTGTTACAGTGGAGGTGAAGCCTGGAGAGGTTTTGGTGTCTGGATCAGTATCAGCCACACACACACATCTATATCTATATCTATATCTATATATCTATATCATCTATATCTATATCTATACAAACATATATACATGTATTGGGAAACACCTTTTTCTCACTCTCCCCTCATCTCTGCATTTAACAAATGTCTCTTATCAGAAAAAAAAAAAACCCTCACTGGGGGAAAAGGAAGCTGAGATGGCCAGAGCAGCTCCTGCCCTCACTAGTTTTGACTTGCAAATGCTCAGGGCTCGCATTTTTCCTCCAACTGCTCCTGAAATCCGATCCTGCCTGTGCACTCCGAGTGTCCCGGGGGGAATTGCTCAACTCCAAAATGAGTTGCATATGCTGGGGACTTGAAACACGGTCCTGAGGCCTCGATGCTGCAGGATTTTCCAGTTTTCTCATCGTTTCCCCCCTCCTCCTGCCTTTGTTCTTTGTATTGAAGTATTGAGTGAAACCAGCACATTTTGGAGCAAAGTTGTGTCCATGTGCAACAGCTTCAGGCCCAGGGGAGCAGCTGGGTGTTAGAGGGAGGTTTGGGTCTGTGTGCAGTCCTTTCACAACCCACATTTTTGGAGTCTTTTGTCATGCTGTGAGAGCTGCCCATCCTGTCCCCAGAGCCCTCTGGCTGCAGGAGGGACCCCAGGATTGCAGAAGGGCTTGGAGGAGCTTCATCTCAGCCTGGGGACTCGACTGCTTGAGTGAATCTGATAGTTTGTCAAGTGTGGTCCTTCAAACACTGTTAAAAACCAGCTAAACGCAGCAAACCCCATCCAGGAGGGATGGAACTGGTCAAACTGGGTCCAAAATTCCTATCCCAAGCTAATCTGTTACTCTTTAGGAGGGAAAAGGCATGGAGTGTAGTGGAGTTTGGGGGTGTGGGAGGAAGGGGGGTGTCTGTGGACTGAAATTCCTGGCTCTGGGAACTGATGGGGGGACAGGAAGGTGATGTCATGTCCCTTCTGGGGGGCAGCCTGGCCCCCTGAGCTCTGCTCTTGCCTCTCCCACTCCTTCCCTGAGCCCTTTCCCTGAGCCAGGCTCCATGGAACATCACCTTTGGGAGGGCTGAGTCCCACTGTCAATTCAGCTGGGAGAGGGCAGTTTTCCCTGGAATTCCCTCCAGGTGCTGTCAGAGCTCTGCTGACAGAACATCTGTCTGACCTGAGCAGCAGCACAGCTGGAACAACAAGTGGCCTTTCCTGGTCACTGGGCAGGTCTTGGGGCAAGAATCCAGATTAGAGCCTGGATCCCCTGGTTCCATCTCCCCCTCTGAGACAAATCTGCTCCCATTTTCAGGTTTATGGGCCAAAACCTCCTCTTTGGTTCATTTATTCACTCAGCCCTTGCTCCTGCCATGGGGGGAGGCAGCTCTTTCTTGTGTTTTCCTGCAGACAAAGTGCTCTAATCCCATCAGGAGCAGGCAGGGCAAGCCTGGAGTTCAGTCCCAGCAAAGGCTGGAGCTCAGGAAAGACCTGATGCTCCAGGACTCCTCCTGGCAGTGTTTCCACCCCCAGGAGACCCCAGGGAGAGCAGCAGAAGTGCAGTGGTTCTGGCAGAGGTGTCTCCAGGCTGCTTTTTTGGGGGCTGTGGGGCGTGGGTGACCTGGTGGCAGGGCCACATCTGGCACAGCTGGTGTGTCATGGGATGGGTGTGACCTTGGCTTGGGGTGTGCCCAGCTCTGTTCCCCCAGGGGCAGCTTTAACTGCACTCCTGGTACCCCCAGCTCTGAGAATTTGGGGCTTTCCATGCACCAGGAATGTTGTACCTCCCTTCCAAAGCTGTGCCATGGGAATTGTGGCCCAGCCAGGGCTGTGAGTGAATGGATAGCACATGCCCAAGGCTGGGATTTGGGAATTCCATCATGTGAGAGGTGTCACCTCCCATGAACCATGACCCTGCTGCTTCCCTGGGCTGTGATGGGCAAAGTCCCTCCTCTTCCCTCTCCTCAGCTTCTTTTGCCATTTCCTCTGCTTTTTTTCCCTCCCCCAGCATAAAACTATTGATATAAAACTTACCCATTTGTAGGATATCTGTAGATTCACTGATTATTTGTAGGTTTGCTGGAACACCCCTCTGTTTCACCAAAGCTTCTGGGTATTGTGGTGGTTGGGATTTTCACTCTCAAGCCCCTCTGTGTCCTACAAGAGACAGAAAAGCCCTTCAGGTGGAATTGTGACCCCTGAGATGTGTGAGGTGACCAAGGACAGGGGAGGAGCTGCCAGGGCTCTCCTTAATCCCCCCCTCAGCTGCTTCAGGGCCCTTTGAAGCCCAGATTTGTGAGCTGCAAGAACCCCAGGCTTGGGGTGGTAGGAAAGGGGCCATGGGCTGGGTAAGGATCACTGAAGAACAGTTTTCACAGACTGAGGGATCTGCAAGTCCCTACAAGTGCAGGCACTCCCAGCCCCAGCCTATCAGTGCAAGGAAAAGACTTGTCAGACCTAAAGCTCTTTTCCAGTAAGAAAAGTTACCAGAGTCTTAAACCACAGAAATAGAAACTATTTCCCATGCTGATGGAAAAAAAGAGGTTTTCCAGCTGCATTCTCCCTTCCTGGTGGAGTTGCTGTTTGTGTGGAAAGCAGCCTGATTTTTTTCCCTGGGATTATCTCCCAGTGCAGTGTGAAAACAAACTTTGGAATTTCCTTCAGTTTGGTGAGCAGCAAAGAAGAAACCCATTGGAAATGGGGGGGAATGTGTGGTTGGAGCATCTTGCCAAACCTGCCCTTTTCCCTCCATTCCCCTCAGTCAGCTGTGATTTAACTCTTCCTAGGGAGGGAACAAAGAGCCAGCACCTTCTAGGATTTTATAGGTTGACCTTCAGCTGTGAAAACACCCCACCTTGGTGAGTCCAGTGGGACTCTGAGCTCAGGGGCTTTGACCAAAGCTGTGGCAATTTCTTTGCACAGTTTCTTTTATTGGCATGTAGGTTTTGGGGAGTTGGTCTCAGCAAATAAGTATAAAATGTGATTGAGGCAGCCAGAGCATCTGTGTGGGGTGCAGGACACGCTGTGCAGCCTGGCAGGGAGTGATTATCCTGCAGATCTGAGAATATTTATCTCTCCTGCTTAAGCTTCAGCCCTATCAGACCTGATTAGGGAATTATTTGCTACCAAATGCATGAACTGCCCAAATCAAAACAAGTGACTTGAGATAACTTTTATTACAATACTCTGAATTCCTTTCTCTGTGCCTGAAAAACAATGCAAATTTGGGGTAGCTCCTCCCTTTTTCTGATTTTTAAACCATCCTAAAATGACCTTGAGCATTGGCTTCAACAGAAATTGTGTGGCTTGCAAAAATCTGGCCCGAAATTTGTATGTGCAGTGGGAGCTACCTGAAAATCTGCTCTTTGTGCTCCTTTCCACCCAAGAGAAGTGGCAGAGGGCACCAGCTGACCTCTCCAGGAAGGGGTTTGCCAGGTGAGAGAGGGTCAGGAACTCTGTCATCAGACTTTATAGGGGTTCAATAAGATGTCCCCTGCCAGACTTGTTTATTCCAGCAAAGCAGATTTGCTAGTGACACCTGGGCCTCTTAAGGGATTAGCCCAGCACTGCCTGGGTGCCCAGGGGTGGCTCTGTCCCCAGCAGGTCCCCAGGGAGCCCAGGAGGAGCGTGGTGGGCAGGAGGGTCTCTGAGAACAGCCTCTCCTCGGACGACTGCGACGCTGGCCAAGGGGACAGGAGCCACAGCACAGCAGGTCAGTCATCCTGGCTGGGCTTGGGGTTGGGCTGCAACATCAATCTGCCCCATAAAATACCCTGGGAGTTCCCCTGGAGGTGCCCAGGGAAAGGCTGGGGGTGGCACTCAGTGCTCTGGGCTGGGGGACAAGGTGGGCACTGGGACTGGGTGGCCCTGGAGGGCTTTTCCAGCCTCAGGGATTCTGGGAATTCACTCCTGCCTTTGCTAAAGGGAAGGAAGTGCAGCCACCTCCCAGCTGGGGAGTCCAGCAGCATCCCATTTACTGACTGAAGGCTGGCTGGGAATTTTAAACTGTTCCCATTTAGTGAATGAAGGTTTGCTGGGAATTTTAAGCCATTCCCATTTATTGAATGAAGGTTTGCTGGGAATTTTAAGCCATTCCCATTTATTGACTGAAGGTTGGCTGGGAATTTTAAGCCATTCCCATTTATTGAATGAAGGTTTGCTGGGAATTTTAAACCATTCCCATTTATTGACTGAAGGCTTGCAGGGAACTTTATACCATTCTATTCCTAAGCACAGGAGACCCAAGCAGAGGGAATAACCAACAATTCAAGCCATGGAACCCATTCCTTCCCTGTGTCTTAGTCCTTTCATAGCCAATACCTGGGTTTATTCTCCCTCAGGGGGACCTCAGTGAATGATCCTCATTATTGCTCATTATCCCTGTGTTTCTTTGAGCAGGGCATGTTGCAGAGAGCAGCCCAGGACTGAGCCCAGAGAAGGCAGAGCCCAGGAAGAGCCTGGCCATGCCCCGTTTGCCAGAGAGCTCCATCAGGGACAGGCTGGCCAAGTACCAGGCAGCTGTGGCCAAGCAGGGCAGCTCCTCTGCCCTCCCTGCCATGGTAAGCCTGCTCTGCCTGGGCTGGGAGGCAAGTTTTGTCCCAGGCTGAGACTGGAAAGAAGATCTCCTGGAAACCAGGCTGCTTGAGGATAATGCCATGCTCTTGGCAAAGAACTCTGTGCCCATAGGAGTCATTTCTGGGGGAGAGTTGGCCCTGCAGGAAGAAATAAGTGTGTTTGCATCTTCCTGGAGCAATGTTGAAAGTTTCCCAAGGAATTGGTTGCTGGCACCCTGACTGAGGTCCTTGTTTAAAAGACAAACCCCACCTCAGTTGGTGCCCTTCAGCTCCACACTGGGGGAAACTGAGGCACAGTGAGAGGGAGGGACTTGCAGTGACACAGATCTTGGATCTTCCAGTCTGTGGCTTTGGCATCTCCAGCCAGGTTTGCTCCCTTCTGCTTTTCACCTCCCTCCAGGTCTTCTCTCCACTCTCTGAGTCCAGTTAGACTCTTGCAGTGAAGGAACCTCTGCCTGTTTTGCAGAGATTTGATCAGGGAATGAGCAATTAATGAAGTGTTGCAGCTGAGGAGGTTTCAGGACTCTCAGCTTTTATTCAAAACTGCTTAGGTACCTTTGCTGGAAGTGTCTGACACTTTTGCTGAATGATGGGAACTTTTATTGCTCAGGCATTACTTTTGCTAAGCTGAGTAACACACTTTAAGAGGAAGGGTCTTTGTAGGGTAGGAAAAGAGAGCCCAAAATGATGGCTCTCCCTTGGAGGAGTTCCTGCTTCCCAGGGCTCCTGGTGGAGGGGCAGAACCTCTGCCCAGCCACAATGATTCCTGCATTTCATCTGATTCTCCAGCTCTGGGAGAGAAGTCCAGGAAAAAAAATTTCCCTGCATGAATGGAAAGTCCTTGCAGCCAGTGCAACAAATCTGATTAACCTAATTGCTGCTTTCTGCACCCTGGGCCCCCCTGGCTTCACTGGCTGGTGCCTTTTCCAGTTTGGGGCTCAGGGGGGTGGCTGAGCAGCTGAATTATATCCCAAAGGCACGAGATTGGCTCCTGTTTGCAGCCCCCCAATGCTCTGGGTCTCGTGTCAGCCCAGCCTGGTGCTCTCAGGATGCTCCACTGGGGAAGAATCCCTTCCCAGTTTGGCCTGGCACGTGGACAAGGAGCAGACAAGGATTGCTGGGGCCAGTGGTTGCAGTGCCCCTGTTCCAACAGCAGCCCCAACCCTGGCACCTTCTCCTTCCCTGCTGGCAAAGCACCCAGGGCCCTTTGGATAAAGAAATGTGGTGTTTGTGCTGCCCTCCTTCTGTCTGTGCTACAAAGGAAAGCCAGGATCTGTCTTGGGAACACTTCTTTTAGGGCACTGTGGTGGAATTAGGCCTGGATTAAAACTGATGGCCACTTGGTTCCAGTGAGGGTGAGATCAAACCAATCAGTTCTGTGCATTGCAAGGGCTGCAGGAAGGGCAGGGGGAGGTGCTGGGCAGCAGGTTTAGAGATCTGGGCATTAAAATGCCACCCTTGACTTCCAGACCCCTTGGCTGTGGTTGGTGCTGTGCAGACTTGTCTCCAAATCCAAGGTGCTGACACGTGGCTGGTCCCCTTTCATGTCACAGAGAGGATGCCTTGTGGAAAGCACGAGGCTCCCAGTGATCTTGTGTCCTGTGGCAAGGCAGGAAACACGAGGTTTCCCTGGATTTTTATCTCTCTGGAAGCCTGAAAGAGTCTTTTGTGAAAGCCTTAAGTCAGTCTGTGGAGAGCAAAAGTCTCAGGAAGGAACAGAATGAAGGATTTGCCTTGAACTGAAGCAAAGGAGGGATTTGCTTTTATGTCAGATTTGATTTGGCAACTCCACTGTGCTTTAGGTAGGGCTTGTCTGGAAATACTTGTCATTCCAAGGGAAAAGTTACCATTTGTGGGACAGGGAGATGTGGACTGAGTAGGGGATATTTAAGGGTTGATTTGAAACAGGGTTTTGGGAGAAAAGGGTTCTTAAGGCAAACACTGGTGTTCCCTCCATGGAGCACAGTCAAATCCCACAGCCCAATCCTTTTCCCTCCTTAGAATATGCCACTTACCAAGTGCCTGCAGATTTTTATGGCACTTCCCTTAATTATCACTTCAAAGACCAAAAACCAGCTTTTAAAACATTTTAAGTAAAACAGAAAGCAAGTATTTCCCAAGGGACAAAGAACCTGTCACCTTTCCAGTGCTTTATCCTATAGAGTGAGATTCAAGCCAGTGAGAGTGAAGTCAAGACTTACAAATCTGGGCAGAAGGAGAATGTGGCACCAAGTGAGGACTGCAGCTCCTGGCAGGATGGGGAGAAGGTAAGATGTGATGCTGGTGGAGGGCAAGGCCTTCAGTGGGAGCACAGCTGATCCACTGGTCCCACATTCCCCATCCATGTAGGGTGTACTGGAGTGTGAGCAGCTGGTCCAGAGGAGTTACACACTGCACAATTCCTGATTGTTTTAATTCGGTTTTTTTTTAAGACTGTCTCTGAATTCCAAGCCAGGGAGTCTCTGTGGAAGAGAAGGTCTAAAGGGAAGTTTCCTTGGGGAGTTTCTCTGGCTCCTCAGCAGTGTCTGTGGTGTGGCAGAGCCCTTCAGTCTCATCCTTGGGTATTTCTCAGCAAGGAAATTCCTCCCTGGGAGGGTGGGGAGGACCTGGGATGGATTTCCCAGAGAAGCTGTGGCTGCCCCATCCCTGGGAGTGTCCAAGGCCAGGTTGGACAGGGCTTGGAGCACCCTGGGCTGGTGGAAGGGGTCCCTGCCCAGGGAACAGGAGCTTTAAAGTCCCTTCCAACCCAAAGCATTCCATGATTCCCTGGTGGCTTCAGGAGCTGAGTGTGGCCAAATCCCCTGATGCTTTTGTGTTTCACTTCCATTTGTTCTGAGGGGTTTTTGTTCTTTTGATGGCTGTGCTGCAGCCACCTAAAGGTTTCCTGTGTCTGTGTTCCCTCCCTGTGAAAAGGTGATTCACAGCCAGGTATTTGCTTTGTTTGTTGGCTTTGGGAGGTTTGCTTTGTGACGTTATTTTTTAATAAACAGAAGAACCCACACCAGGAAAAAAAGAACCACGAGGAGCTTTGTGTGCCACAAGGAAAAGGAGTTTGTTCCCTCTGCATTTAGTGGCCCGATTTTAAGGTGGCTGGGAATGGCACCTTGGGTTTGGTCCTGTAAATTGAGACTCTGTGAGCTGGCCTGGAGCATTTGTGCCCTGAGCTGGGGGTGGCAGACAGGCTGAAAGGAGCTGCACAAGAATTGGGGTACTGTGTTTGCAGCCAGGCTGAACACGTGGCAGGATAATGCCAGGAGGGCTTTGAGAGCTTTCCAGCCTGCCCTGGGCTGGGGGCCAGGGCTTTGCCTTCAGCTGTTCCTCCCTGACAGCTGAGCAGCTTCGTGTCCAACTGCTGGGGCTGATGGTGCTCAGAGGTGGGTTAATTAGCAGGGCTGCTGTTAAATGAGGAGGAAATCAGAGTGTCTGCCCCCTGATTTGGATGGGATGCCTCGTGTGCAGCTGGAATGGCAGAGTCACTTGTTGAGGTGCAAAGGGAACCTGAGTGGGATGTTGTTTGGGAGCCAGGGCTGTCCTTTGGAGAGGGAGGGGTGAACCCTGGGAAGGAGCCTAAGGAAATTCTGCTCCTGGCAGGAATGGGGATCCTCTGGCAGGAAGGGAACAATTCTGAGCTTCCCTGGCCCTTTCCACACTCCCTGTGACAGAGGCTGGGGTGCTCTGCCTTACAGGGCTGTCCCCAGCACGCCACACTCTAGGAATAGTCATCATTTGCCTTCTCATTAACTCATTCATTTGCAAATTTGTCGCTCGCAATGGACTTTTCAATCATTAGGGTGAATTAGAGATGATTTGCAGTTAAGCTCGTTACAGGACTTTGGTTCCTCAGTGTAGCTGCTTAAAACTATTTGGTTTAATAGCAATAGTGCCAAGTTTAATAAAGAAATATACATCAAGAGCTTTGTCTGTAACAGGTTTGGCTCAGGGTTGCACTCAGTGATCTTAAAGGGCTTTTCCAACCTAACCAATTCTGTGATTCTCTTTGGTGCCTGAAACTGGTTTATATCCAACTCTTCTAAAAAAGCTTTTCATTTTTTTTTTCCAAATTTGTTTCCAGAAGGGGGGTGAACAGGAAAATGATGTTTGTGTGTGTGTGTGAACACTGGCAGATGATCTGAATGTGGCAAGAGCTGTGCTCTTCTGAGCTTGTCTGCCTTGGAGTCAGGACTAAAGCTTTTCACAGTCACTCAGATGGACTTTTTGGTGCCCAAAACAAACCCAGGTGCCCCCCTGAGCCCTGTCCCTGTCCCAGTGCTCACCAGCTGCCTGCTGGGTTCCTGTGGCCACAATTGCTCAGCCCTCAGATGGCCAAAGTGCTCATTGTCTCCTTTTCTTGCAGGTTTCTGCAGGTGAGAGCAGCTTGTCTCTGCACCCTGGTCTGCTGGAGGATGGCCATGGTGAGCACACGGCTCAGGGAGAGCCTGCCCACTTGTGTGGAGGGTCTTAGATCAGCCCTGTCAAACGATTCATTCACAAAAACCCTCTAAAAAAGTCCTAAAAATCTGCTCTGTGCCTAACTCCACTTTATAAGAGTCTCTCTCACGTTTAGCAGCTTTTGCAGTTGTGATCCTAAGACATTTGTCACTCCTGTGTGCTCTGATTGAACACTTTCCAGTGTACCTTCCTCCCCTTTTCACCTAAACTAATGCTCTGGTGGCTCTCCTGAGCCCTTTGCTTTAAAGCCATGGCTGTAATTGCCTTTTCTCCCTGCTCTGCTCCCCCAGCTGGACAGAACTCGGAGGGTGAGGCAGAAGCTCAGAGACCTGGGAGCACAAAGCAGCAGAGCCCTGGGGCCAGAGGAGCAGAGACCTCACCCCCCAAAGGCATGAAGGTAACACAGCTCTGGGGTCTCACACCCTGGACAGGGGCAAAACCAGCTGCCATCCCTGTTTCACACTGAAAAGCCTTGATGTGGCTCTGGCAGCAACTGGGTCAACACCTGAGCCCTGTGTTTGTGGGGGAACTTGAATTCTGGATGGAAAAGCACCTCAAAAGGGGCAGTTTTTCTGCAGAGATTGAGTTGGGAGTCGCTCCTTGCTGTTCCACAGCACCTGGGCCAGGCTGTGCTGCTCTGCAGGGTGGAGAAGGGGTTGGGCAGGGGGTGGTGGCAGAAGGGCTTGGGCAAGGGGTGGTGGCAGAAGGGCTTGGGCACGGGGTGGTGGCAGAAGGGCTTGGGCAGGGGGTGGTGGCAGAAGGGCTTGGCAGGGCTTGGCAGGGCTCCCAGGGCTCCTGGCCCTGATTTTCAGAGCCTTCTGCACATTGGCACTTGGCTTTCCACCCTCCACCCTTCCCTGCAACTGGGAGCAACCTCCTGGTAAGGGTGCTGTGGCTCTGTAAGGCTCAGTCTGGCTCTGTGAAGCTGCAGTTTCTGCAGGGGTTGACAGAGCAGATGGGGAACTTTGGGCCAGGAGTGTGTGTGCTGCTGTGATTAGACCCCAAATGGTGATCCTGCTGTGGTTCCCTGTCACATGGGCTGTCTGGAGCTGGGCTGCCATTCCCTGCCCTGCCACAGACTTCCTGGCTCTCTCCTGAGGAAACAACTGGCCTTTTGTTGCTTTTCCCCATCTCTGGGAGGAACAGCACTGACCTCAGGGCCTGGGGAGATGTGGCTTCCCAGGGTGCTGGCTGGGGGGAATGGCCTGGAGGGGCTGTGTGATCTCAGGCTGTTCCCCAAAACCTGCCTGTGCTGCTCCTCTCTGCTCCCTTTGTATTTCCAGAACCACTGATGCCTTTTGCCTTGTTACTGCCTTAGATCTGCACTGTGAGGTAGAAGTCCAGCTGCTGTTTATTCATCTCAGCTTCCTATTTGTCTCTTCCAGCTTCTGTCTCCTGCTCTTGGTTCCTACCCTCTCCTCCTGCCTTCTGCTTCCCTCCTAATGTGAGCTCAACTCTCAGCTTCCTCTCAGGTCTTTCTTACATTTATTGGGCCTCACCTTCCCCCTGTAGCAACTCTTTGTAGGATCCTGGGAAGGGATTCCTGTCTCCTCATCCCCCAAAACGCCTCTGCACAGACATAGGGCCCATTGTGTGCAAGTAAGTTCCTCTCCTTGGTTGGGGGGTGATTGCAGGATGTGCCAGGGCCCTCCAGCTCTGTGCAAAACCAGTGTCATCATGCAAAACTCAGCCTTCAGGGAGCAACCTTTTGGGGGTTTTTGGGGGGTTTTATTGAGGTTTCATTTAGTGACTCAGCTTTGGCAGCACCTAGAAACTGTGGGTTCTTTTTCAAGAGGAATTCTGAACTTTGTTAGCCAGGCTGTCTCAATGAGAACTTTAATCTACTGTAGCTTCAGGCAATGCCTTAAACCCCTGAACTGCCTATGAAAAAGGAATTAAATTGGCAGCCAACTTTGTGGCCATGACAAAGTGACTTGAGCTGGCTCTGCCTTCAGCAATCTGCCCCCTTGCCCTGTAACTTTCATTCCTAACCATTGTTTCTAGGCTGTTATAAATAAATTGCTGTGATTATGTCTTCCTGTGACCTTCCTGTTTTCCCTTTAGCCATCAGATTTTTCCTTAAAGCTTTTGGTGAGTTTGTAGGAGGTGGCTCTTTGGCACAGCAGAGCCACACTGAGTTTGTCTGGGCTGGGTGAGGAGCCTGAGCACTCTCTTCCCTGGCTGCTTAATTAGTTGTAATCAACATGCAGCCTCAAACTGCCAATTTTTCATCTATGTTATTTAATTTTTCCTGTCAAATATCTCCCCCATTGGCCAGTGAATGGATTCCAAGAAGCACATGGCACCCAGTGACCTTTTCTCATGGACAGTGTCCTTTGCATCCCTGATGGTGCTGGAAAACAAACCCAAAATCACAGCAGTGACACTCAAGTCCTCCCTGTTTAGGTTCACCCTTGGACTGACCCCTCAGGAAATTCAGTGGGCACATCACCATTTCAGCTCTTTGACCTCAAGGCTCTGCTCACTTGGAGTCCTGAGCAAGTTTGGGTGCTGTGAGCCCTGAGCCCTGAGTGTGGTTTCCTTGGGGTAGAGCTGGAATTGTTTACAAGTGAAGGCAGGAGTGTTTCCTGCTGCTGTGTCACTGCTGAGACTATTTCCTCCTCTTTGAGAGGAAAGGTTTAGCAAAAGGGGATTATTTCAAACCATTGAGCAGCCTCTTTTCCTCCTTTCCTTTCCCACCCTGCACCTTTTGGGGCTATTTCAGCTCTTTTAGTGGAAGGTGCCCCTGCCCACGGCAGGGGGGTTGGAACTCAATGATCATCAGGGTCCCTTCCAACCCAAACCCTTCCAGGAGTCAGTTTTTCTGCACTATTTTTACTGTTTCAGTAAATCTCACCCTGACTGGAATGTTTCCTCATTTTCCTGTCAAGAAAAGCTGAGGCTGCAGGAAGAGGTTAGACAGCTTTTTGGGAACTGGCTCAGCTCTGGTATTTTCATTGTTCTTTCCCAACTGTTGCTCAACTGGTGATGTTTCAGCTGTGGAATTCACTGGGGTAGAACCTTGGCTGGCTATCAAACCACAGCATTGTGTGGGGCTGTCATAGCCTCTCCCCCCTTGGTGCCCACCAGACCCCCCTGCACCCCAAACCAGCTGGGGAGAGCTCGGGAAGCCCCGAGGGGACCAAGCTGAGCCCCAGTTAACAAACCTTCCCTTCTCCCTGTAGAAATTCCAGCTGCCAATGAAGGAGACATGTGTTGGGTGTCAGAAGACCGTGTACCCCATGGAAAGGCTCTTGGCCAACCAGCAGGTGTTTCACATCAGCTGCTTCCGCTGCTCCTACTGCAACAGCAAACTCAGGTACGGGCTCTGCTCCCTCTGGGAAGGGTCTTTTGCTGCCACAGCTCAGGAAGGTGCTGCTCAGGCTCAGCTGAGCTGGAGGCCTCCACACTCCAGAGGTCTGGGGAGGAGCACAGGGGTGGTGACACTGTCCCTAGTTCTGCCAGTGGTGTTTGCACTTGATGCAGGTTTTGAATTCTTCATGGAATTTTATGTTGGGGAGGGGGAAATGGAATGTCCAGCTTCGTAAAGAGTTGCTGGAAAGAGCCATGCAAACCCTGGGGGCTGTAAGCTTGTGCTGGAATATGCTGGAAGAGTGGAATTGAACCCCCCCAGTGACACAGCTGGAACAGATAGCTGTGCTGGTGGCCCTGAGCTGTGCCCTTTGTGTTTCCTGCCCAGCCTGGGGACGTACGCCTCGCTGCGGGGGAGCATCTACTGCAAACCCCACTTCAACCAGCTCTTCAAAGCCAAAGGCAACTACGATGAGGGCTTTGGGCACAAACAGCACAAGGAACTGTGGGCAGGCAGAGCCGAGTGTGAGGAATCCCCGGAGAAAGCCACGCACGGGGGGAGTGCCACGGACACCCCGCAGAGCCCAGGGGTGGAGGACGCCCCCATTGCCAAAGTCGGGGTGCTGGCAGCGAGTATGGAAGCAAAAGCTTCAGCTGTGCCTGAAAGAGAAGAGAGACAGGCAGAGACCAAAAAGCTCAGGATCGCCTGGCCGCCTCCCTCTGACCAAAGTGTCCAGGGAAGTGCCTTAGAGGAGGGCATCAAGGTACTCAAACCCAAGTGGCCCCCCGAGGAAGAGGTTTCCAAGGCAGATGTGCAGGAGGATGTGGACCTGGATCTCAAGAAGCTGAGGAGATCTTCCTCTCTGAAGGAGCGCAGCCGCCCCTTTACAGTCGCAGCCTCCTTTAGAACAGTATCTGTGAAAGGCCATAAGGCAGAGAATTCACCCTCTCCCTCTAAGGCTGAGAGAGACACGTTGAAAAGGGCTGAGGGGCTGGACAGAGAGGTGGTCGTGGAGAAAAAGCAAAAGGAAAAGAAGGTGGAGCGAGGGAAGCTCCAGGACACCGAGGACAAGGACGGGGAGGAGGAGCAGGAATTGTCTGGTGTCAAAACAGCAGAGCAGAACGTTGTAGAGAACGGCCAGGTGGGTGCAGAGACAGACGAGGAGGACCAGGCTGTGGAAGAGCCAGAAATCCCAAGTGAAGGATTCCTTGAGCCAAATTCTCCTAAACATTCCAGCTTAGCCAACGTCGTGACTGCCAAGGAATCGTCCCCGACCCAGAACCGCAAATCCCAAGACGTTGGTTTTTGGGAGGGTGAGGACGTGGAGGATCTGTCCGTGGAAGAACAGATCAAAAGGAACCGCTACTATGAAGATGACGATGAAGAATAAACTGGCCTTTTCCTGGGAAACTTGCTGCAAGGTGCTGGGCCTTTGGAAATGGGTGTTTTTAGCTTTAACAGACAGCTCTCCTCCACGAAGTGATGCTACACTGCACATTTAAGGGAAGCCAAATTCTCTCGACTAGAAAAACTCTGGAAGGCTGCAAAGAGTCTCTCTGGGTGCATGGGAACAAGTGTCAGGCTGTGGGAGTGTCTGTCCATGGCATGAGGGCAGGGCACTCCTGGACTCCACTGTCTTACCCCTTGGAGCTTCAATCCGTATTTCCCTCGCAACTCCTGGAATTCCACAAAGAATTCCTGGAATTCCACGAAGAATTCCTGGCATTCCGCTGTCCTTGCCCTGGTGGACTGGGACAGGCCCTCTGGAACACACCACTTGAGCCACTACAAGTGCTCCTGCAGTGCTTGGGGGACCAACTTCAAAGGGACTTTCTGGCCTGCTTGAAAAATGGTCACTTAATGCACTTTAATACATGGGAAGGGCACAACTGGGCCTTTTGTTTGGTTGGTTTTGTAATAGTAAAAACATTTCTGTGCATGGCATCCGACAGCTGAAGCATCTGGAACGGAGTGCAGTGGGAGTTTGTGTCTGGGAGCTCAATCTGTGCTGAGTTGAGCAGCCCCTGCCCCACTGGGAGGTGCCCCTTGCTGGACCAGTGAGTGTTTGGAGTGCTTGCCCAGGAGCTGTGCCTGCTGCCAGGTCCCTTTGAGCACAAGTGAACATTTGGAGCAGCCTGCAGGGCATTATTTCTGCATCTCTCGTGCATTTGAAGTGGAGGTTGTTTGGTTTGGTTTGGTTTTGTTGTCTTTTTTTTTTGTTTTTTGACTTGGAGTTCCTCATCACCGTTTTAAACTGCAGATTTGTAAGGCCTTTTGACAACTCTGAAATCCCACTTGTATCAAGCTGCCATAAATCTCTTCCTTACAGCTGTGAAATTGTGCTGCATTGCAAAAATCTCTGGAATCAGTGACACTTTCTGACTGCCAGCTTAGAACGTTTTTAAACTTGACTTCGTTTATTTTACAAATAATAAAATCTTGAAAGGGGGGGGAAGAGGAGGAGGCCCTTTTGTATTAGCTTTTATTTGTACTGTACTCTCAAGAGAATTAGCTCTAAACTATACTTGAGGTGTAAAATATTCTGCTTTCTTAACAGTTCTGCTACCGACAAAACCTTCAATAAAGTTCGGTCATTTGCATTAAAATGGAAGCCTGGATTTGTCCTGTTTCACAGAGAGGTGGCCTTTTAATAGGACCGTGGGAATCACATGGGAATCATCCTGGAATGGTTTGGGTTGGAAGGGACATTAAACATCATCCCATCCCACCCCCTGCCATGGGCTGGGACACCTCCCACTATTCCAGGGTGCTCCAACCTGGCCTTGGACACTCCCAGGGATGGAGCAGCCACAGCTTCTCTGGGAAATCCATCCCAGCCCTTCCCCACCCTCCCAGAGAGGAATTTCTCCCAATATCCCATCTATCCCTGCCCTCTGGCAGTTTGAAGCCATTCCCCTTGTCCTGGCACTCCAGGCCATTGGAAATGGTCTCTCTCCATCTCTCCTGCAGGTTCCCTTCAGGTCCTGCAAGGCCACAATGAGGTCACCCCAAATCCTTCCCTTCTCCAGGCTGGACAATCCCAATTCTCCAGCCTTTCCTCCCAGCAGAGCTGCTCCATCCTCTGATGGTGCCTCCTCTGGACCCTTCTCCAGCAGCTCCACACCCCAGCTCCCCAACCCTTCTCCCCAGGGTCTGTAAAAGGAGGGAGAAGATGGGTGAATTCCCAGTGTTCTCGCTGGAATTCCAGTATTCTTGCTGGAATTCCAGTGTTTTTACTGGAAAGCAGCCCGGGATGGTGCTGGTGCCACTAGGTGCCACTGTGTGCCCATGTTTCCCTGCTGGCAGTCAAATGGGCAGCTGCTGCTCTCCAATTCAAGTGAGTGGGGAAGAGGGATGGACAAAAGGAATAAAGACATGCAGGGATTTCTCCCTTCCCTTTCTGGCTCCAGGTGGCTCTCGAGGGCAGCTGAGGACAACTGAGGGGTTTTTTTTCCCGTTTCCTAAAAGCTCTTTGTGCTGCAGTTTCCATCTCTTAAGCCTGAGATGGGTTTGCTCAGGTAGGAGCCAGAAGAAATGCAGTGAAAGTGCTGCAGCAGCACAAGAAAATGCTCATGGGAATGCCAAGGGGATTGGGAATGGAAAAGCTGGGAGGTATTTATAGCTCCAAAACCCACTGCTCAGTTGCCTTTCTCTTTAAGGGACAAGATTTGTACAGAGGGAAACGTAAAAAAAGCTGATGGGCAAGCACGGGCTGCTTTCTGTCACCTTTTCTCTATACCAAACAAATCCATTTGGTATCAGATGTCCTCAAATGACTAAGCAATTGGAGATGTTTCTGACTGGAAATAGTGCTGTTTGAAGAGGAGGGGGGGGGAGTATTTGTTGTGGACTTGGATTTATGGAATCAGCCAAGTGCTTGTTTCTCAGGAAACACAATTGGATTTTGCAGTGTCTCCCTGGTTACCTGGTACTGAAGCAACACTGGCTGCACTTAGCAGAGCCTTTAACCCCAAAAATCATAATTTCTGCCCAAACCTGAGGCATCTGTGAGTCTCTGGGATACCAGGACCCTTCCCCTGGTCACTCAGAGCAGCTGAACATCTTCAAGGAGAAATTAACACAAGTGGTGCCACTTTAATCATTGATTAAACCCAAAAGGGAACAGATCATGAATTACTCTATCCTTGAATCTATTAGTTATGGTCCTATTTGAGTGCTTAATGGCCCGTTTAATTTGCTCTCGACTGGACAGGTGCCAAAAGAGCCATTAAATGAACCATTTGCTGCCTGTTCGAGGCAGTTGGTGTTGAAGCACCTTTGAGAACCTCCCTGTAGGTGTGAGCAATATGTCAAGCTTTGCCAGCCGGTGTTTGTCTCGCTGTCTGTAAATGTTAAACCACATGGCAGTGAAACAAATCCCTGGGATCTTGCCATGAGCTCTTCCCATGGGAGGCTGCTCTGGGTCCTGCCCTGCAGAGGTGACACAGCTGTAATAGCATGGAATCAGGGAAAGCTTGGGGCTGGAAGGGACCCCCAGGACCATCCTTTCCAGCCCCTGCCATGCTGGGAATCCTGGGGCTCAGGGCCAGGAATGTCCTTCCAACACGGGATATTCTGGAACTCTGATCCTGTGTCCCTCTGGAAGTCTGTGATTTATGTGTTTCTGTGTTTGATGTCACTCAGGTTCTGTGATTCTGTGTTTTATGTGTCAATAATGTTCTGTGACTCTGTGTTCTGTGTCCCTCTGTGATTCTGTGTTGTGTCATTCTGTGTTTGATGTCACTCAGGTTCTGTGATTCTGTGTTTTATGTGTCACTGATGTTCTGTGACTCTGTGATTCTGTGTTCTGTGTCCCTCTGTGATTCTGTGATTTATCTCATTCTGTGTTTTATGTCGCTGTGGTGTTGTGCCTGATTTTGTGACTGTGTTCCATGCCATTCTGTGGTTTATGTCACTCAGGTTCTGTGATTCTCTGGTTTATGTGTCACTAATGTTCTGTGACTCTGTGATTCTGTGTTCTGTGTCCCTCTGTGAGTCTGTGATTTATGTGTTTCTGTGTTTGATGTCACTCAGGTTCTGTGACTCTGTGTTTTATGTGTCACTAAGGTTCTGTGACTCTCTGATTCTGTGTTCTGTGTCCCTCTGTGAGTCTGTGGTTTATCTCATTCTGTGTTTTATGTCACTCAGGTTCTGTGACTCTGTGTTTTATGTGTCACTGATGTTCTGTGACACTGTGACTCCGTGTTCTATGTCCCTCTGTGATTCTATATTGTGCCATTCTGTGTTTTATATAACTCAGGTTCTGTGATTCTGTGATTTATGTGTCACTAATGTTCTGTGACTGTGACTCTGTGTTCTGTGTCCCTCTGTGAGTCTGTTTGCTGTTAATTCTGTGTTTTATGTGTCACTGATGTTCTGTGACTCTGTGATTCTGTGTCCCTCTGTGATTCTGTGATTTATCTCATTCTGTGTTTTATGTCACTGTGGTGTTGTGCCTGATTTTGTGACTGTGTTCTATGCCATTCTGTGGTTTATGTCACTGTGGTGCCCTGACTGTCTCTGTGACTCTGTCTTGTCATTCTGTGTTTTACATCACTATGATTATGTGATTCTGTGTTTTATGTCATTCTGTTTGATGTCACTAAGGTTCTGTGATTCTATGTTTTCCATCCCTCTGTACCCCTGTAACCCCGTTTTTATTCCCATTTTTACTCCCCTATTTTTATCCCCTTGTTTTTAACCCCCCGTTTTTATCCCGTTTTTAAGTTTTTATCCCCTTGTTTTTAACCCCCGTTTTTATCCCATTTTTAAGTTTTTATCCCCTTGTTTTTAACCGGTTTTATCCCATTTTTAACCCCGTTTTTATCTCCTATTTTTAACCCCCTGTTTTTATTCCCTATTTTAACCCCCATGTTTTTAACCCCTTATTTTTACCTCTCTATTTTCCCCTCCCTCAGGCGCTCGCTGGGCCGTGCGCAGAGGCGGGAAACGCGCGCGCCGCACTGCGCATGCTCCGACCTAACGGTCCGCGCAAGGAGGCGTGACCAAGACAAAACCCCGCCCACATAACCCGCTAAGAAGGCGTGACCAAACTATGACCACGCCCCCTCAATGAAGCGGCTGCTACGAGAGAGGAGGCCAAACAAGAAAGGGGCGTGGATTCCCATTAGCCACGCCCTCTATCAATGTAGCAGCGCTCGGATTGGCTGAGCCAGGCGAAAGAGGCGTTGCCTCCCCATGCCCCGCCCCTGGATTATGAGGAGAACCAAGGGGCGTGGTTGCGGTGAGGCCCCGCCCCTCTTTATATATAGCCCTTGATTGGCTGAGCCATGCACTGAGGGGCGTGTCCTTGGGTATTCCACGCCCCTTTTCGCGGCGCGTGGCGTGCTGATTGGCCGAGCGCGTCGGGGGCGTGGCGCGCCCAGGCCCTGCCCCCTCAGAGCGGCGGCGGCGGCGGGAGGGGGAGGCGGCGCAAGATGGCGGCGGCCGCGGCGGCGGCGCTGCGGGCCTGGCTGTGGAGCGAGCGCTTCTGGCTCCCGCACAACGTGACGTGGGCCGACCTGGCGGGCGAGCCGGGCCCGCCGGGCAGCGGGCTGCAGTACCCGCGGGCCGCGCACGTCCTCTCCGCCTTCCCGCTGGCGCTCGGCATCTTCGCCGTGCGGCTGCTCTTCGAGAGGTGAGCGGCGCGGGGGGCCCCGGCACCCCCGGAGGGGCCTCAGGGGCGGCGGGGGGGGCGGAGGGGGCTATCGCGCCGCTCGGGGCTGTCGCGACATGCGGGCCCACGGGGGGGGGGGGGGGCGGGCGCGGGTGTGGGTGACCAGTGGA
>JAWWEE010000066.1:4936850-4962481 GCA_035221455.1 Xenops minutus | reverse complement strand
CCCCCTTGGCTCTCCCGCATCCCCCAGGTGTGGATCGTGCCTCTCCCGCATCCCCCGTGCCCATCCCGGGGTTCTCCCGCATCCCCCCTTGGCTCTCCCGCATCCCCCGTGCCCATCCCGGGGCTCTCCCGCATCCCCCGTGCCCATCCCGGGCTCTTCCCTCGGCTCTCCCGCATCCCCCGGGGTGTCCCGCGGGATTCCCCCCCCGCAGGACCAACCCACGCCCGCGGGGATCCCTCAGCACGTGCCGCGCGTGGGCGACCGGAGGCTCCAATTAGTCAAGCGGCTTAATTAGCAAGCCCGCTAAGCACAGCCGGGTGAGCCACCTCTGTGCTCCGGGGCAGGAGGTTGAACAGCGATTCAGCGTGGCATTTCTGCGTGGAAGTGGCAGGGGTTGGGTGGGCTGCGGGGTGGCCCCTCCTTAATGTCCCTTCCAAGCCATCCCGTGGCTCTGTGGAGATTTCCAAGCATGGAAAGGGCTGCGGGATTGAAGAGAGTGGGAGTGGAGCTGCTTTGGGTGAGTGGGATGGGTGTGAGGAGTGTGAGTTTCCCTGAGCTCTCAGAAATTAAAGGGTGGCGTGAAAAGGTGGCAAATTGGGAGGAAATGAACTCGAGAGGCTTTTATTTTTTCCCCCCCTCCTCCTTATCTTTCTGCCCTCAGGGATAAAAAAAAAAAGGCTTCAGAAAAGCAGTGCAGAGGACCCAAGAAGCAAAATCTCCTCTCAGCTTGGTGTGGAGCTGCTGCTGGGCATGGCCAAGTGCTGGGGCTTGCCAGGAGCCCAGGAGGGTGGGAGACACAGCAGGAAGGAGTTTGGGAGACACAACAACACCCCTGCAAAGGGCTTTGGTGGCATTTGGTCCCCTGATTTCCCAAGCCTTAGTGCAGGTGTCAGGGAGGGCAGGAGAGGCACAAGAGTCTCTTTGCCCTGGAGGGTGAGGTGTTGGCAGAGATTGGGACATCCTCCCACAGCAGGTGGGGTGGCAATGGCTTTGTCCTGATAAAGCCTCCCTGGCTGGGGAAATCTCTGCTGTGGTGGTAATTCAGGGAGGAGGCAGATGCCAGATTAGATCCTGCTCCTGCACAGAGCCCTTGGTGTGGTTCCTGTTCTCAGCAGTGTCTCACTGGTATCCTAAAGTGAAATCAGATCGTGGCAGCAACATCCCAGCAGCTTCAGGGTGTTGCTTTTAAAAGTCCTTGGTTTTGAATCAGCTCCTTTCTGTTTCCTCCTGCCACTTTGAACCTGTCATAGTTGTTCAGCTCTGTCTCATCGAGCTCCTGTGGTGCATTGATCCCAGTTCAGGCTTTGATTGTGCCCAGTGTCTTCCCTGACACACATTTGGCAGCTGGACTTGGTGACTCAGAATCTGAATTATAGGTTCATGCAGCTCTTTTGGTTTAGCAGCATCTTCTTTCTGTCCTTTTGCTGCAGCTCCTCAGAGGGAGAGAGTGCTTTGGTGCCTTGTAACACAGTGAATTCTCCTGCAAATGAGCCTTTGCACCGTTCCATTGGTAAAATAATCATTAGTTTTTTTGTCTGGGGGCCGTTTGTGACTGGGTTTATTATTTTTATCATGGGCTATGCTCTTAGTTAGTTCTCCTTGCACCTCTTGTCCCACTGTGGGCACTGAAGCCCAGGAGTCTGCTGAGACCTGGCTGTGCTGTGTCTGGAGTTGCCCTTTGGCACCAGGTGTGGGTGTAACTGGAAGGGCTGGGGAAGGATCTGCAGCTTTTGCTCCAGCTGGGCTGGGCAGGGGGAGAAAAAGGGATTTTAGCTGTTCCTTCATCAGGTCTGCGTGGAAAATTCGGGACAGCAAAAGGGAGAGATTGTAGATATATGAACCCTGAGTGAAACTGATAAATCTCACCCTCTGGAGGTTGTTCTTCCTTTCAGAGCTGTAACACGGGGTCAGCAGCCAAACTGGAATGTTCCATAAAGAAAGACTCTGCCTTTCTGTGGAGCACAACGTGCATGGGAACCATTTGTTGTAACAGAGGAGTCTGGGTTGGAAATCAGTGGTGGTTTTACACTCAGTCTGAAGGAACAACCTGGGTGCAAAAGGGGCTGGGTGGGCTCCAGGGGGAGCTGATCCCTGGCCACAAAGGTGTCCTGGGAGGGCTCCTGTGATGGGAATTTCTCCCTGGGAGGTGTGGCAGTGAGCTGACCTTGGGCACACTTTGCTGCCGTTAAGATTTCATAAAATCATTTCAATTGAAAGGGGCCCTTCAAGGGCAACTCATCCAATGCTGCCCTCAAAGCAAGGCCAACAGTCAGGCTGCTCAGGTCCCTCTTGGTGCTCACTGTGAGCTTTCCTAACCATTCCTCCTCCTTCCTTCATCTTAAACCAAGAGAAGACTCTTCTGAATAATCAGGTGACTGAATTAACCAGCTCTGGCTGACCCTGCCTTGAGCAGATGCTCTCCAGAGGTCCCTTCCAAGCCCAGCTATTCCATGAGTCTGTGAATGGGCAGATTTTCAGATTTTTCAGGTTTCCTCACTGGCCCAACCTCAGTATCCTCAGGAATTCTGGGATTTGTGAAAAAACATCTAAAAGACAAACAGTGAAACCCAGTGAAACCCATGGGGTGTGTGTCCCTTGTTTAGTGTCTCCTGAGGGCTGGGTGTTCCTTGGGGGTCAGTCACCTGCCCATCTGTAATTCCTCCAGGGAAAACCCTCCAACGTAGGGCTGTCCTTAAACAGCCACAGATATTTGTTCCTCAAGCACTGACAGGGTATTCCTGAGGATAATTCCTCTTGGAACACTCAGGGCCACGATTGTCCTGAGCTTTAATCTTTCCTTTTAAACACAAGGAGAAATTGTAAGTGATGGGGTTGGAGAGATCAGCATTTTCTGCTTGGTGGCACCGGGAGGCTCCTCAATGGAATAAAATCCATGTCAGTTCAGTTCAGCTTCTCTGAAACAATCTCTGTTTGGGAGCAGGGTGGTTTTAATGATGCAAGTGATGCCTTTTCCAAAATTGGTTTGGGGAAACAGGTTCTTTCTCAAAGTAATTGATTAAAAAGGTACTAAATATTGCTCCTTGAAACCCCCTCTTCTTCCCCCTCCACTGGAGAGGAAACAATTCTCATGTCAGGTAACAGAGGCATTTCCCTTGGAAGCCTGAGCCCATTTTGACCCAAAGCTGCTGCAAAAGCTGGTAATTTTGATCATGTTTGTGTTTGATTTAGTTGCAAACCCAGGCCTGCTCTCAGAGTCTCTGTGCTGTAACATTCAGGAAGAGTTAAATCAGCTTTTGGAATATGTGGAGCAGCCAGGATGGAGAGGGATCCCAAGATCTCAGGTCTTTCAGACTGGGGGACTTGCATCTCCCTCACTCTCCTGGGGGAAACAAGCCACTTTAGTTTCCTCAAAGACAAAAAAACCCACAAAAAAAGTGTCTTTTGGGAACTGTGGCACTTGAACTTCCCTTTTTACTGAGCTGTGTGACACCAAGGCCTGTGCTGGAAAGAAGGTGTTTTGTTTTGGGGCTGCACCTCCAGCATTTCTGTTTTATTTCTGAGGAAGGAGGATCCCCCTGGGGAACACTCTGGGATCCTTGCAAGCCAAGGGCATGAAGGTTTAATTCTTCCTTCTGATGTGCCCAGAATGTGCTGCCTGCAGTTACCAGCAGCACTAAGAAAAGAAATTACTTCACCTGGGAAGGTTCTTGAAGCAAAGCAAGCAGAGGCTCCAGAGGCTTTTCCCAGGTTCTGCAGCTGGTGACAGATCTGGGTCTCCTGTGATTCAGGCACAGGAAGGCAATAAAACCCTTGTTTTAATGCAGCTCTTTGCTGGGAACTCCTGCAGGTTCATTGCCAAGCCCTGTGCCATCAGCCTTGGCATCCAGGACAGTGGAGCCCACAGAGCCCAGCCCAATGCAATCCTAGAGAAAGTGTTTACATCCATCACCAAGGTGAGTGGGGATGCACATCCTGCTGGGAAGGGCTGGGGGGGCTTTTTGCTTCCACTCCTGTGCTTTGAGGGCAACATTTCCCACTGGGCACTCAGCCCTGGGCTCCTTCTGGCTTGGCTTTGCCCCTGGCGTGTCCACAGGTAGCAAAGTAAATTCCTTTTGTGGCTGAGCACAGAAAAAATCTGCTTTTAAATAAAAATATTCCCTTTCCAGGCAGGCCTGAGCTTCTTCCTTTAGTTCCCTGCCTTTGCTCCAAGTTGTAAACTCCTGCAACAGGTTGGTTTAACGAGACATTCCCCAGTATCTTCCAGTTTTACTGGGAAAGTGCTTCCCTTTTCCTTGAACTTTGTTCCTTTGCTGGTTTTATTGGGTTTATGGGGACTGCCTTCCCCTTCTTTGTGCCCTTTGCTGTGGGGTTGGCCAGTAGCTGTCAGTGGGTGATTTAGGCAGGTGTTCAGTGAATGGAGTGTGTCCTGATGAAGGGCAGGACAGGAGGAGCTTCCTTGGATTGTTTCCTGCCCCTTCTTTCCCTCAAGCCCTCAGGGCTCCCTCACTCCACAATTACAGAATCCCACACTCTGCACTTCAGTCAGTATTGACAAGAGAAATCCATGCAGAGATTTTCATCAAAGATAACAGAGGGGAAGGTTTGAAGCTGAGATTTGATCAAGGGCAATTCTATAAAACCCTCTCTCAAAGTCTCCCTGTGGGAACATTGAAGTTTCGAGGCATTTGTGGTGATGTGTGAACTGAAAAGTCCCCAGGATCTGGTGCTGTTGGAGGGGAGGGCTTTAATGGAGGGGAGATGTCCTTGAAATGAGTGTTCAGAAAGCCCAGGAGGTCACAGGCTGTGCAGAATTTATCTGCTCTGAAACCAGAGCTGCCTCTGCCTGTCCCACTGTGCTGGGCTTGGAGAGCCAGGCTGGGGGGGGCACTGCAGCAGGGCAGGCATTTCCCTGGAGTGGGAGCTTGGAATTCCCCTGGGAGCCAGGTGCCCTCCCAGTGCCATGAAATCCATGTGCAGTCTCACCCATGCAATCCCAGTGAAGTGCTCAGAGGTCTGGCTGTGATGGATTGGCAGGGCACAGCACTGAAAATCAAGTTACAGCTGATTTTGCTGGAGATTTTGGATTAAATCAGCGCCCTGCAGAGTTTTTGGGGTTTGGGTGTCCCTCAAGCAGTGAAATGTGTTTATCACCAGCCAGTGGTAAGAACTCCCTGGCAGAGCTTGTTGAAAGGACACTGGGCTGAGTTATCTCCCCCCTGGGCCACTGCAGAGGGAGTTACCAGGTTTGGTTCACTTTGTCTTTGATAAATCCATTTGTGTTCATTCAGACAAACTCCCAGGGGAGCTTCCAGCCAGAGAACAGGGCTATATTCTTTACCATGGAAGCAGTTCAGTCTCCAGCTTTGTTTTCATTTATCAGCCTTGATAACAGAAAGAACACAATTGCTGTGGTGCCCTTGGGGATACACAAGTATCTCCTGTGCTAAGCCAGCTCTTAACTTTAAAAGGTCCCTGTCCTTGCTGTGAGCAGCAACCCCTAAACTTCCTCAGCTTTGACCCTCCTGAGCTGATGTGCAGCTTTAACAGGTGGGACAGGACACTTTAGATCAGGACACAGAACAAGTGCATCCTTTGTCAGCTGATGAAATAGGTGAGGAAATGCTCCACCACACTAATTAAGTAATTAGTGGCTTATGAAGGTTTAACCTGAGGGCCCTTCCAGCGGGTTCCTGCTTTGCCAGCAGTCCCTTCCTGGCTTGCTCCTTGTTACCTGGGCATGAACTGTGCCCCAGTGCAGGGCTGAAAGCGGGCTGGGATGTGGGAGAAGTGACCCTTGTGCTGTTCTCCTCCAGTCCCCAGATGCAAAGAGGTTGGAAGGCTTGTCCAAGCAGCTGGACTGGGACGTGCGGAAGATCCAGCGCTGGTTTCGGCACCGCAGGAACCAGGACAAACCCACCACGCTCACCAAATTTTGTGAGAGCATGTATGTGTGTGGGGGGGCTGCAGCTGCTCCCCTGCTCCTGCTGAGCCCCTGGCCTCCTCCAAACCAGGGCCTCCCTTCCTACCCCAGCAGCCCAAAGGCTTTCAGAGCCCCAAGCTCTTGGTGCTTGTGCCCACATTGGGTGGGAACATCCCCCGAGTGGCTCTGCTGCAGTGATTGAGGCTCTGAGCTCACTGAGCCCCTCCTGGCTCCCTTCTCCTCCCATTGCAGCCCCTCCTGGCTCCCTTCTCCTCTCATTGCAGCCCCTCCTGGCTCCCTTCTCCTCTCATTGCAGCCCCTCCTGGCTCCCTTCCTCTCATTCCAGCCCCTTCTTTGCTTTCTCCTCTCATTCCAGCCCCTTCTTTGCTCTCTCCTCTCATTCCAGCCCCTTCTTTGCTCTCTGTCCCTGCCTGAGCACCTGCACTCACCTCTGGTAGTGGAGTAGCACCTAAATCCTTTTTTCCTGACTTATTTCTCCTGTGCTGCTTTTCTTCCCTTTCCAGTGACTTTCTTCCTATTAATTCTTACCCCCAGTGTGGTTTTGTCTGCTTAAAGCCACAAGGTAAGAGGGCCAAGTGTAAATGTATTAGGGTAAATCTGGATAACAATGACTCTGCTTGTTGTTATCTTGTTAAAGTGTATGGATGATGCATGTTCACCCTGAATTTCACACTTGGCTGTGGATGCAAACTCGTGTGTGGTGTGAAAACTCTTCAGTGGGTTCATCTCACCTGAAATGTTCAGAAATGAAAGCTTTTTGAGCTCTCAGAATTGGGGTTTTTCACAATCATTTTGCTTTTTGCTGCAGTTGTTAACCCAGAAGCTGCTTGTGTGCCCTGAGTTTATTTTTTTTCCTTTCTCTTTCCAGGTGGAGATTTACCTTTTATTTAAGTATATTTTTTTATGGAATCAGGTTTCTCTGGACGGTGAGTTGGTGTGTGCTCCTCCCTTCTGTGTGGCTGCAGCTGAGTTTTGTCTGTCCTACCAAAATTTAGGGGGTTTCACCATCTGTGTCACTTCTTGGGTGCTTTCACTTGGCTTAGGGCAAAGGGGGTGTGGGTGATCCTTGTGCTCCCTGATTCGAGGTCCTGGGGTTTCTGTTCAGGACCTTCTTTACACTCCAGGGAAATGACAATAATAGAAATATATTCTTCCTGTTACTCCATAATGGGACAAAACTGGGTATGTGGGGGTTTTTTGCTGTTTTTTTTCTGCTCTGCCTCTTGAAGGGGCACAGATTCACCTCTTTGGGTCTTCATTGTTATTAGAGCTGGATGATTATTCTTGGAATTCCCATTGCAGTGTAACTCCCCTTTGGCTGCAAAAAAGGGAGAGTTTAGTACAATAAATTTAGCTTGAGTGGCAGGATCCAGATAAAAGTTCAGTGAAAGTGTCTTGAGGTGATGGGGGGAGGAAAAGAGCCAGGACAAAACTGGGGTTTATATCACTTATTATTTCTGTAATAACTCACCCTTCCCTTCAGGCACCCTGGTTTTGGGACACACGACAGTGCTGGTACAACTACCCATTCCAGGTAGGAGAGAAACCCCAAACTCCAACTTTTTGGACAATTTTAGGTTTTCTTTTTGTTAATGGAGTGGATTAAAGCTCTGGCATTTACTCTCCATGCCTTCACATCCTGGTTAAGTTTGGCAACAGCAGAGTCTCCTCAGATACAACTGACTCATTCATTTTCTCTTTACTTGCTGCTGGGATTAATAAAAGTGGGGGGGAAAAAAGGGATAAAATCATAGTGATGATTTATTTATTTATTTGTTTATTGTATAGAGGCCAACCAGTCTGTTCCAGAGCCTGGTTTTCCTACTCCAAGAGGCTTCAGTAGGAGCTCTAAATATTGCCAAGGGAATTTACTCCTTTGCAATAAAGCTCAAACACGCAAGTGTGTTTGTGTGAGTAAGCCTGGAGTAAGATCTCTGTTGCTTAAGCTTGTTGTTACTAAACCTTAATCATTTAACTTGTGCCTCAGCAATGCTGGAGGAAGGGAGAGGGATGGCAAAGGAGGAAGGAAAAAAGTGATTTTAATGCCAGTTTTAAATTGTTTTGCCTTCTAACTGTGTTGTCTCTGTGTTGCAGCCTCTAACATCCAGGCTTTATTATTACTATATCTTGGAGCTGGCCTTCTACTGGTCCCTCATGTTTTCTCAGTTTACAGACATTAAACGGAAGGTGAGATGAACCAAAACTGCATTAACCACTCAACAGCTAAAATAATAATTAATAATAATGATGATAACAATAAATAGGACTGACAAAAAGTGTGAGCAAAGCTAAAGCATGGTAATAATTGTATTTTCTTCCTCATTCACACCTTTGGGAGCCTCCCTCCTCCTGTAATGCTGGGAAAAAGGGAGGAACAGGCCTGACCTGCAGCCTGGTGTGCCCTTGAGTCCCTCTCACCTTCCAGGGGAAAGAACAGAATCACTCAATGCCTCCCAATCAAAAGTTAACAAACCACTGCCTAAAAAGAGATTTAACAGGAGGCTTTTAGCATGGGGCTGCTCAAAGCAGGGCCTTGCTGGAGCTGCTGAGGATGTGACAAACACTAATAAGGTGATTTTCCATCTGTGTGAGGAGTGGTGGCTGTTGCTCAAACACAGTTGTGTCCTGCTGCAGCTCCCAGGGAATCAGGGCTTATTGCTCCTGTCCCAATTATCCCAATTCTTGTTAAACCCTCCCCCCCAGGTTTGCCTGGGATTATTTCAGTGCTGCAACATTGGCAGGTGGGACCCTGTGGAACTTGGGGGAGCTGCAGGCAGGGCAGGGTGTGAGGAACAACCTCTGGGATGCTGCTTGGCATGTTTCATTCTGACTTTCCTGAGTGGGTCACCTTCCCCACTGCAGCAGGGGGAGGGCCAGGGGGTTGTACCTGGGGGCTGCACTGGAAAACAGCCCTGGATATTGTACATTTGTGAGCATTTTTTAATGAAGAGGCTCCTTCTTGCTCTGTGCCTGCTTTGGTCACTGGCAGCAGCAGCAGAGCTGAAATCGGTGCCAAGAGCTGGAAGGATGAGTGGTGTAAAGCCAAAAATAGGGGCCATATGGTATCCTGTCAGTCATCTCAGGTGGCTCTGCAGGCACAGAGCCTTGTGTGTGCTCCCTGTGCCTGCAGAGCTCTGGCTTCAGGAGCACCAAAGCCCACAGAGCTTTCTGGAAGCTTCTGTGGCCAAGGTGGATGTGTGGTGAGCTGGGCTTTGTGTGAGGGGACTCAGAGCCTGGACTGGAGCAATCCTGTGACCCCAGTCTGTCACTTTGCTGGCTCTGTTCCAATCCTTTGGACTTGTTTGACAGCCAAAGAGCCTTTATTTCTTCCCACCTTGTTTGCAGGACTTCCTGATCATGTTTGTCCATCATTTGGCCACAATTGGACTCATCACATTCTCTTACATGAACAACATGGTGCGGGTTGGGACTCTGGTGCTGTGTCTGCACGATGCCTCAGATTTCCTCTTAGAGGTGAGCTCCCTTTCCAGCCTTTGCATCCCTGGTGCTGGTTTGATCCCAGGGGGACCAGCTGGCATTCCCATTCTTGATAGATGGTGTTAAATGGGTCATCAAACTGATCCTGCCTTGTCAGCTTTCCATCCTGACTGCTTTAGTGCTGAGAATCACAGGCTCCTGCAGTTGGGTTGGGAGTTCCACCAGCCCAGGTTGTTCCAACCTGGCCTTGGACACTTCCAGGGATGGGGCAGCCACAGCTGCTCTGGGAAATCCATCCCAGGGCCTGCCCACCCTCCCAATATCCCATCTAACCCTGCCCTCTGGCACTGGGGAGCCATTCCCTTTGTCCTGGCACTCCAGGCCCTTGGAAATAGTCTCTCCCCATGAGATCAGGTATAATAAATAGTAGCACAATATAATAATCCCAAATTGTTCCAAACCAATTGGGAGTGTTTTGAAGCTCTCCTGGTAATTACAGGAGTGCACCAAAGGAATAACATTCTCCTGTTTCTTGTCTCTCTTAGGCTGCCAAACTGGCCAATTATGCCAAGTACCAGCGTGTGTGTGATGCTTTCTTCATGCTCTTCGGGGTCGTGTTCATCGTGACACGGTTGGGCATTTACCCTTTCTGGTGAGTCCTGGAGCTGGCAGGGGGGGTTTGTTCTCCCAGCCCTTCCAGCCTTTGTTTCAGGCTCCTTCCAAGCATTCCAGCCTGAAGCTGCAGAGGCCCCAAGTGCTGCCTGGGGCAGGAGGTTCAAGAAGGAGCATAAGAAACCTGTCCCCAGTGGGCTGAGGGAGTGGAGAAGGGACCAGAATCCCAATCCCTCTCCCTGGCAGGGATGACAGAGCTCATTAGCTGGAGCAGAGTCATCTAGAATCTGCTCTGAGAGGCTTGGAGGGTTCTTTGCCTCTCTTAAGGAGGTTGAGCAATAACTACCAGTGAGGCTCAGTCTCTTGAGGTAATTTCCATTTGTATCTGCCTTAGTCATCACTGCAGTTTCTCATTCTGATGACACTCCAGTCCTGTCCTTGTACTGTGACTGCTCAGAGCCTGAAATCAGAGCCTGAAGTAGGTCTAAGGTTTCTTGAGAGGTAAAACCCTGGATAAATGGCTTAGAGGGACTCATCCTATAATGAGATTCCCTCTCACCTCAGCAGGTCAGGCTTGATGAGGTGCTCCTGTTAATGAGCTGTTGTCCATTTATCACTCATGGTGAAAACATGGTTCCACATTTTACTGGGTGTATTTACTCCCTAGGCCATGGACTGCTGCCCTTCCCATCCTTTCTGGGTGCCTGGTAGGCACAAACAACCCCTTCCCTTTAGGATCAGGGATGCAGGTAAACTCTGGCTAATTTTCCAGTAAATGCCCCAAAGGGTCTGGATGGGGAAGAGCTTTAACTCTTATCTCTTACAGGCTCCTTTCAGGGACAGATGAGAGAGCTGGGGTTGTTTGTGCTGTCCTGGCTGTCATGAGGGGATGCTCTTCCCTCACACCAGTGCTCAGCATCCTGTAAATCTTTAATGTGTTTTCCACTGGCTGTAATGTCATTCCTCAGCTTTGCAGAGGAATCTGGCAGCTACAGCAGTCCTGCAGACCCTGGGCTGCTTCACTTCACGTGTATTCCCTTCCCTGATTAGTGATATGAAACATCAACAGACCTCTGGAATTGCATTTCATTCTTCCATAAACCTGCTATGAGTTAAATATTTCTGGAGCTGCCTTTTGGGGCATTTTGCTTCTTGTTTGAAAGGCTTGTTTTGCTTTGCTTGTGAAATGTTAAAAGCTGTGTGAAATTAATGATGTTGTTAAAGGTCTCTCCATACCTCTCTGCACCATAAAATCCAAAGTGTTTATTAAATTACTTAAGGACTGGCAATAACTCCCAGCAACAAGAACAGCAAAACAGAAATGAAAGAAACACAAAGCTCGGGCCATAAAGCAGTTTCGAGGCCTCCAGCCTGGCAGGAGGAATCTATAAAACTCTGAGGGAAGAGGGGAGTGCCCAGGGAGGGAGGAAGGGAGGCCTACTGGGAACAGAATTCCTTTCTGATCACAGAATCCCAGAATCCTTGAGGTTGGAAAAGCCCTCCCAGCCCACGGAGCCCACCCTGTCCCCCAGCCCAGAGCACTGAGTGCCACATCCAGCCCTGCCTTGGACACCTCCAAGGGTGGGGACCCCAAACCTCCCTGGGCAGCCCCTTCCAAGTCCTGCCCACCCTTTCCATGAGGAAATTCCTCCTGATGTCCAACCTGACCCTCCCCTGGCACAGCTTGAGGCTGTTCCCTCTCCTCCTGTCCCTGTTCCCTGGGAGCAGAGCCCAAATCCCACCTGGCTCCCCCTCCTGTCATGGAGTTGTGGAGAGCCAGAAGGTCCCCCTGAGCCTCCTTTTCTCCAGGCTGAGCCCCCCAGCTCCCTCAGGAGTTCTCCAGCCCCTTCTCCTTGTTCTCCAGCCCCTTCCCCATCTCTGGACATGCTCCAGCCCCTCAAGAACTGGCTCCAGAACTGGCCCCAGCACTGGAGGGGCCTCAGCAGTGCCAGCCCAGGGGACAGTCCCTGCCCTGGGCCTGTGACACACTATTTTGGGTACAATTTTTGATCTTTGAGGACAGGAACATGTTAAGGGTTGTTGTGGTGACCAGAGCAGCCTGATATCACTTCCTGTGAAGTTGTTATAAATAAATGCTGCTGCTTTGGAGAAGGAAATTGGCAGCAGATCCCTGTGTGTGACTGAATTGCAGCACGTTCACAGTTCCCTTTGCTGCTCAGTTCCAGGGTTTCTAATGAGCTCCTGATCTGCCTCTGGCAGGGGCAGAGCAGCAGATGCTCAGTGGGACACAAACCCTCCTGCATCTGGCCTGGCATCTCCCCCAGGGCTGGGACCCCTGGAGCAGCAGAGTTGTGACCCCTCCCCAGCTGACCTGAAATGCATTTCTGCATCTCCTGCAGGATTCTGAACACGACCCTGTTTGAAAGCTGGGAGCTCATCGGTCCTTACCCCTCCTGGTGGTTCTTCAATGGGCTCCTGGTGACCCTGCAGGTCTTGCACATCATCTGGTCTTACCTCATCATCCGCACGGCCTCCAAGGCCCTGGTGAGGGGCAAGGTAAGGCTGGGGGGGCTTGGGGGCCTCTTTCTTAGGGCTTGGGGACCTCTTTCTTACAAGCCCTGGTGAGGAATCATGAGAAACTGGGCCCTTCAGTGAGGGCTGGGGCTGGTTCTCAAGGGATTGGCATCAGGAGCTCTACAAGGCCAGCAGTTTTTGACCTGGGTGGCTCTGCAGTTCCCAGGTGTGTTCAAGGGCAGGGAAATCTCTGCAGAGCATCCTCTGTCCAGGCCATGCAGGGAAATAAGTCCATTTGAATGGTATTGCTGGTGACAGACTTGTTATGTACTTTGGAGTTGAAGGTGGCAACAGGCTCTTTGTTGAACTATGGGATGGACACAGAGGATGTTTCCCAACTTTGCAGCTTCAGCTGGTCCTTGGGATGTGCTGAGGGTTGTGCATCTTCACCTGTTGTCAGCACAGGAGGCCTGGCTTGGAAGGGACCTCAAAGATTATCCAGGTCAAGACCTGCTTTAGTGGAAGGTGTCCCTGCCCATGGCAGGGGGTTGGAAGTGGATGATCTTTAAGGCCCTTCCAACCCAAACCATTCTGTGGTTCTATGAAAGAGCAAAAGCTGATTCAGTAGCACAAACGCTTTTCCCAGTCAGACCCTGCTATTCTGACCTGAGTTTCTCTCATGGCTCCACATAATTCTGTGCTTGACTTTAGCTGCCCCCACACGTGGAATGTGACCTTGAGAAATATTTCTGCCCTGGTTGTCTGTGGCAGGAACTGTGGGGGAAGGCAGGTTTGGGAGTCTGAGCTCTTCATCTGTTCTCCACAGCTGCTGCTGCAGATGCCTGATCTTCTGTCTCTGCAGCTGTTTCTGTATCCTGAGTTCTACACCTTTTCCCTTTCCTTGGTTCTCTCCTGTCCAGGTGACCTAGCCAGAGAAAGGACTCTAAGCTCTGTCTTCTTCATTCTTTTCTCCTTTTCTCTGTGCCAGATTGGAGCTGGACAGTTCCACCCTTTGCATGTAAGTGTGACCTGTGGTTCTGTTTGTTCACTGAAACACGTCTGTGTGGAGGCCGAGACAAAAGCAGAGCTCTGGTCCTGGGGCTTTGGTGCCTTCTCCTTCTCTCCCTGCCCCTGACAAAGTGCCAAAATTCACTTTTTTCCAAGGGTTAGAGCAGTGTCCTGGGGTCTGATCTTACCTGCTGTCACCTGCCTGCATGACCTTCCCTTTCTGCTTTCATACACCCACAGACACTCTGATTTCTGCCTCTGCTCCTCGTCAGCACCACAGTGGGGGGGAGAGGACAGGGGAAAACTGCTCCTTTCTGTGAAAAGGAATAAAACACTCCCTTACCCCCCAATAATGGGAACAATTTCAAGGGATTTCTGCTTCCTTCCAGTGACCTTTTGAACTTCCAGCATAGCAGGAGCCTGGGGGCAGATAGCAAAAGTTCTGGCAAGAGGCAGAAGCCAGAAGGTCCAACAAGCTCCTGGAGATCATTAACTTCACGTGGCTTCCTGCCAGAGCTTCCCTGCAGCTCAACCACTTCCTGCTGCTGGAGGGGACTCAGGGAGAGCAGGGAGTGAAATCCTGGGATCCTCAGAGAGCTGGGAGCCAGAGTGCTGGCACATGGGGCACATGAGAGGATGAGGAGCTGCCCTGGGCACAGCAGGGGAGGTTTTGCCTCTGGCACCTGCCCCCACCCAGGTGTGTGTTTGCAGTTAGGGCCGAGTTCATGGGCTCTTCCCTTTGCCCTCTGGCTCTGTGGGGCTGGAGCAGGGCCTTGCTGTGGCACCAGAGTCCCCCTGGAAAGGCTCAGGTTCCCACATACAGCTCAAGTTTGCAGGCAGGCTCTGAAGGAAGGCAGAGCTCTGTTGGCAGATCTGCACCTCTGGGATGAGGCTCCTCCTCTTCCCAGTGGGTTTGCTGGATCAGACCCTGCCTTTGTTCTCCATCCTGCTCTCCCAAGAGGCTCCTGCTCCTATCTGGGATGTCCTGGATGAAGCAGAGGCTGAGCAGTGATGTGATAAATAAAACTAGTTAATTTTTAAAGCAGCAAAGCTGCTCCCTGTAGGACAAAATGTTCTCTCTCACACTGCTACATTCCTGGTTTTGGTGATTATACCCACTGGTGATTATGGTGTGGGAGATTTTTTGAGTCCAAGCAAATTGTTCAGAAAAATGGCCTTTAACCCCCCTGAAGAGTGGAGCTCTTGGAAGACAAGAACAGGCCCAGATCTGGTGAGAGCACAGAGGGTGAAGGGCTTTCAGGGGTGCCCAGAGTGTTTGGGAAATGGAACTCCTTTTTCCAAATGGTCATTTTCAGTGTCTGTTCCTGACGTGCTGGCAGGATCCTCCCTGGGAGCTTGAGCTGCCCCAGGCTCAAATGCAGGAGGGAGATGTGGCTGCAGCTGCTTCATCCCGTGGACCACAACCCCCTAACTGGTGTTTTCTGTGCATTTCCCCCCTCCCCTTCTCCCCTCCCACCCCCAACTCCTCTGGCTGCCTGCAGGTGTCCAAGGATGACCGCAGTGACGTGGAGAGCAGCTCGGAGGAGGAGGATGGCACTTCCAACAGCACAAAAGGAGTTCTCAGCACTTCCAGCAATGGCTCCAACCGCCTCAATGGCCACGTCACCAGCAGCCAGTGGACAGGAGAGGAGTAAAGGCCCCGGGCTGGCCGTGAGCACACACGGACTCCTCTTTCCATATCTAGTTGTGTTGAGCTCCACATTCCCAAGTGATCTTTAATCAAAAACCCCCCCTTCCCCAGAAACCTCCAGCAGACCCGAAACGGGCACAACCCTGAGCAGGCAGAGGCTTTTGGGTGGCAGGAGGGACGACGCCAGCGAGCGGGGCAGGAGCAGAGCTGCAGCTTCCACTTCCAGCCCTTTTGTACTTCAGAAGTCCAACCAAAGCAAAACCAACCCCAGCTCCCCCCCTAAGCCCTGTTGATATTTGCAGCAGTGTCTGTGTTGGTGACCAGCTGGTTTCTCCTGGGAGCAGCTCCGGGCAGAGCGGCTGCGGGTTCGGTGCCGGTTCAGCCCCTCTCCATGCACTCCAGAAGAGCCCCCGGAGCAGGGGGAGCTCAGGCCCCACGGCCACGCTGCCCTGGCAGAGGCAGGGACTCTCCTCAGCCCACCTTTGGGCTGTGCTGCCCCAGAACTGCTGTCCCAGCTCGCCGAGGACGTCCCAGCTGCTCATCTCTGCCACCACCAGGGACCAGGCCAGCGTCTGCTGCCTCTTTTGGTGCTGCAAACCCCTCTGGAGTGTTGGCCAAAGCCTTCTGCAAGGGGGGAGGAGGGTGGTTTATTGCCCCTGAGACAACCAGCACAATCCAGGCCTTTTAAATTGTTCTTTTTTCCTGTTGCAAATTGTGGTTTTGAAGACTTTTCTAGACCTACTGGATCCAGTTGGCTGAGCTGGGATCGGAGGGAGGATCAGAACTTGGTGGGCTGGGTTTAACCCTCCAAAAAATAAGATGTTTTGGTCCTGTCCTTGGAGACAGAAGTGAATGTTACTGCTCCGGTGCCGCAGCTGTGGAGGAACCCAGGGCTGGAAGAGCAGCCACACCGTGGGCTTTGCTTCTCTTTTTTTACAAAATGGTACTTGGGGGCAATGGAACGGTCAATCAGGAGCAGAATTTTGGAAACTTCTCGACTTGTTACCATTTTATACTGTTGTTTACTCTTATCTCTGATTAAAAGTTGCTTCAGAAATGTGGGGTGACACGTTTCATCTGGAGGAAATGGAGCAGAGGACACGTGGTGTGTCCCTTTGCTGTGGCTCTGAGCACCAGGTTTTTAGGACTAAGAGGGAAGGAGAGCCCCCTGTTTGGGCTGGGCTGCCCAGAATGGGGGCTTGGGTCAGGCCACACTTCAGAGGGGTTTGGGAGCAGAAGGTTTCTCATCCTTCTGCCCTTTAAGCACCAGTATGGCTGTGCTGGAGCTGCCAACTGCATGTGTGGCTTTTGTGGGCTCCTCTGGGAATAGAGATAAAGCCCTGGGGGTCACAATAAACACATCTTCCTTTGGTGGTGTGATCACAAAGTCCTTGAGGTTGGAAAAGCCCCTCCCAGCCCAGGGAGCCCACCTTGTCCCCCAGCCCAGAGCCCTGAGTGCCACAGCCTGTTCTTTATCACCTCCAGGGCTGGTATTTAAGGTCCCTCCCAACCCAACCAATCTGTGATTCCATGATTTGGGACCCACCACAAATACAGCACCACACCTGGCTGCTTTCACAGGGGTTTTATTGAGCTCCTTTTCCCCTCCCCACCCAGGGTGGACAATGAGCTGGGTCCCTGATGGCCACCAGCCTGTCCCAGTCCAGGTGCAGCTCCCAGGACCAGTCCCAGGCCAGGCTCAGCTCCCAGGATGGGTGCAGGATCAGTCCCAGTCCAGGCTCAGCTCCCGACACCAGTTGCAGTCCAGTCTTGGGTCCCAAAGCCAGGCATGGGGCTGGTCCCAGTTCAGGCTCAGCTCCCAGGGCTGGGCATGGGACTGGTCCCAAGGGCTGGTACCAGTCCAGGCTCAGCTCTGGGGGCCAGTCCCAGGCTGGTGCCAGCCCCAGTCCAGGCTCAGCTGTGGATCCCAGGCTGGTCCCAGCCCCAGTCCAGGCTCAGCTCTGGTTCCCAGGCTGGTCCCAGCCCCAGGGCAGGCTCAGCTCTGGGGCCCAGGGGTGCTCTGCTCTCGCTCCCGGCGCCGCTGCAGCAGGCGCTGTACCCGGACACTGCACAGGTACCCCCCGTAGAGGGTGAGCAGCATCATGGAGCCCGAGAACGCCTTGTAGCCAAAGTCTGCCAGCTGCTTGCCCGACACCATGGCCGTGCCTGTGGGGGAAACCCAGAACCATCAGCGTGGGGAGGGACCACCCAGCCCAGCCCCAGCAGGTGACACAGGGACAGGGGGGTCTGGAATGTGCCCAGAAAGGGAGACCCCACACCCTCCCTGGGCAGCCGTGCCAGGCTCTGCCACCTCCCTGGACACAAGTTCTGCCTCGTGTCGAGGTGGAAACACTCGTGGTTCAGTTTATGGCCATCCCTCCTGGCCCTGGTGCTGAGTGAGCACCACTGGAGGGAGCCTGGCAGCACCCTGGCACTCTGAGGTATTGACACAGCACTTTGGGGGTACTTACACAGCCCTTTGGGGTGTTTACACACCACTTTGGGGGTATTCACACACCACTTGGGGGTACTGACACACCACTTTGGGGGAACTGACACACCACTCTGAGGTACTTACACACCACTTTGGGGTATTGACACACCACTTTGGGGGTACTTCCACATCACTCTGAGGTATTCACACACCACTTTGGGGGTATTTACACACCACTTTGGGGTATTCACACACCACTTTGGGGGTATTTACACACCACTTTGGGGGTACTGACACAGCACTTTGGGGGTATTGACACACCACTTTGGGGTACTCACACACCACTTTGGGGGTACTTACACACCACTTTGGGGGTGTTTACACACATCAGCCTCTCAGCCAGACCAACCAGAGGGACGCTCCACACCCCACCTGGACCCCCTGCAGCAGCCCCTTGCCTTTCTCGCCCCCAGGAGCCCGGGGCTGGGCACAGCACCGCCCACCATGGGCAGGATGCCCAGCCTGACCCCCTGGCAGTGCCCCTGGGGTGTCCCTGTCCCCCTGTCCTTGGTGCCACCTCACTGTCACCCTGCCACTCCCTTCTCCCCGGGGCTGCCCCTCCCGACGGATCATATTGTAATGCCCCCCAATAACCAATAACGAGGTTATCAATAACCCTCCCCGCCCCGCTCGGGGGGCTCAGCCACCCCCTTTGGCCCTTCGGTGACAAAGGACATTGACCCTCGGGGGGGGCGCCGCGAGCTGCCGTCCGTCCCCATTATTACCCCATTAATATCCCGTTAACACCCCATTAATACCTCATTAATATCTCCATTAATATCCCCATTAATACCCCCATTCCCAACTCACCCGCTCCCGGCCCGTGTCACGTGGCTCCCCCCGCCGCGGTCACGTGGGCGCCGCGAGCAGGAAGTCACGTGACTTTAACCCCCTCCCCTCCACCGCGGTCACGTGGGTGCAGCGAGAGGGGGCAGTCACGTGTTTCCCGCCTCCCTAGTCACGTGGGCGCCGCGAGGGGGGCAGTCACGTGTTTCCCGCCTCCCGAGTCACGTGGGCGCGGCGCGCTTGGCGCCCCCTGGCGGCGCCGCCCTCAGACGCCCTCAGGGGCCGCCATGGCCGCCATGACAGCCCCGGTGCGGCCTCCCAGCACAGGGCACCCCGCAGGGAGCCCTCAGGGCACAGCCCGTGGCCGCGAAAGGGATGGGGCTGAGGGTGGGGCTGCCCCCTGCGGCCCTGGGGTTTGGGGGGTGTGGTGATGTGGTGAGGGGCCTGCTGCCATCGTGAGGGGCCTGGTGGCTTCGCAAGGGCTCCAGTGCCATCATGAGGGGCCTGGTGCCATCCTAGGGGACTTGGTGCCACCCTGAAGGTCCCAGTGCCTTCCCAAGGGTCCCAGTGCCATCCCAGGGGGGCTGGTGCCATCCTGAGGGTCCTGGTGCCCTCCCAAGGGTCCCAGTGCCTTCCCAAGGGTCCCAGTGGCCTCACAAGGGTCCCAGTGCCATCCTGGGGATCCTGGTGCCATCCTGAAGGTCCCAGTGTCATTTCGAGAGTCCCAGTGTCATTCTGAAGGTCCCAGTGCCCTCACAAGGGTCCCAGTGGCCTCACAAGGGTCCTGGTGCCATCCTGAGGGTCCCAGTGTCTGCCTGGGAGCCCTGGTGTCATGCCAAGGATCCCAGTGACATCCCAAGGGTCACAATGCCTTCCCACAGGTCCTGGTGCCATCCTGAGGGTCCCAGTGTCATTCTGAGGGTCCCAGTGCCTGCTGATGGTCCCAATGCCATCCTGAATGTCCCAGCACCATCCTAAATGTCACAGTGCTATCCTGGATGTCCCAGTGCCCTGCTCAGTGTCCCAGTGCCATTCTGGATGTCCCAGTGCCATTCTGGATGTCCCAGTGCCCTGCTCAGTGTCCCAGTGCCATTCTGAATGTCCCAGTGCCATTCTGAATGTCCCAGTGACATCCTGGATGTCCCAGTGTCATCCTGAACGTCCCAGTGCCCTGCTGATGGTCCCAGTTCTCTGCTGAATATCCCAGTGCCCTGCTCAGTGTTCCAGTGCCATCCTAAATATTCCAGTGTCATCCTGAACGACCCAGTGCCCTGCTGAGGGTCCCAGTGCCATCCCAAATGTCCCAGTGCCATCCCAAATGTCCCAGTGCCATCCCAAGTGTCACAGTGCCCTGCTGAGGGTCCGGGTGTGCCCCCAGCCCAGCCCCTCCTTCCTGGGGCCGCAGGATTTTGTGCTCCCCCCAAATTCCCCCTGGCACGGCTCCCCTCCTGTTGGATCCCTGCTGTCCCAGCCCTGCTCCATCCAGGGCTCCCCGGAGCTGCCACAGCCACCCTTTCCCCCTCCTCATCCTTCCGGGATGTGCTGAGCCTGCAGAACATAATTCCAAATGGCAAAGGGAAGACTTTTTATAGCTCTGGAGCTCCGGCTCCGGTGTGGGGTGTCTGAAAGCAAGGGATCCCTGGTTCCCCCCGGGTGACACTTGGGACCACGGGGCTGCAGGCACTGCCAGACCCAAAGAAACCCGTTCGAGGGGGATGCACAAAGCATTCCCACCTCCCAGGAGCTCCCAGCTAAACACAAATCCCTGCTGGAGCTCTAGGCAGGTGCTGCCAGGAGCCTGGGAGCAGAGCTCAGGGATCCCTCTGTCCTGCACGAGCCTCATGTCCAAACACTTGGACTCCTGGAGCACTTGGAGACAAAGGGAACTCCGAGTCGTGCCAGCCCTGCAGGAACACGCTGGACTTCCTTTATCCTCCCTCCAAGCTCAATTAAGCTCCTCAGCAGACCCACCCCGACAGCTCCGCTGCGTTTAAAGGTCGCAGAGCGCCTGGTGAGAAAACGTGGCTAATAAAAGGCTCCGAAACAAGCACCGTGCCAGCAGATTGGATTCCCCTCGCAAGACGGAGCCCTGCAAAGGTCACTCAGTGCGAGGCACCTTTGGAGACACGCAGGGACGAGGCGAGGCTGGGAAAAGCAGCTGGGAAGAGATGAATGAAACCCCACGGCGTGTGGAGCTGGGACATCAGAGGAGGGGAGGCCTGGGGGGCGTGGGGCACTGTGGGGTCCTGGCCCAGCTCCTGCAGACCCCAGGTGAGGACTCTGGACCCGGCTCAAGGCTGCAATCCCGACCCAGCGAGGTCCTGCGGCCAAACTTTAATGCTGGAACCGCCGCTGAGACAAAGCAAGTGGGACACTGTGTGACATAAACAGGGACCTGCAGGGACATTCTTGCTGTTTCTGGGACAGCACGGGAGGGTGCAGAGCGAGGAGGGAACGGGCAGTGCCCTGCTCTGAGCACTCGGCGAGTCCAGCAGGCAGCAACCCAACCACAGCACCGGAGCCGCAGAGCAAGGAGAGCATCTCCCCTCTCCTCTCCAGGTTTATTGTCATTTCCAAAGTGCACTGCTCAGCAGAGACCCCACGGCTCTGGGACCCAAACTGGGGGGACAGGGAGCCCTGCAGCATTCCAGCATTCCAGCCCAGGCAGGATCAGTGACCGCTGGACAGGCCGGCCTGAGCAAACACCCCCAGCTCCAGAGGAGCAGAGGGACACGTGGCACCTGGCTGGGCAGGGGGCAGGTTCCAGGGGCCCAGTGTGAGGCCTGAAACCTGTCCTGTCCTGGGATGTTGGAGGTCTCCCTGTACCTGTCATGGATCATATGCCCATTCCTGCCCCTGGGCCAGCAGGCAGGTTGCAGCATCCCCATGGCAGGGCAAGTGTGGGACCTGCTCCTCAGCTCTTGGACAGTCACACATGGAATTGCAGAGCAGGCTAAAGCGAGCCAGAGAGGGAAAAGTGTTTTCCAGACCGTCATTTCTTTAACAGCAACATGACCCAGGTGCCCTACCCATCCTCTGGCTCTGCAGGTACATGCCAGGGGTCACACAGACTTGGGGGCAGTTGGTCCCTGCAGTGCCAATCCCCAGAGGACAAACTGAGACAGGGGGAGAAGTCAGTGGGCATGGAATTAGAACAGGCAAAGCTGTGGCAACAGCCCTGGGGGCAGGGGCCAGGTGGGATTGCGAGAGCAAAAGCTCTAAACAAACAAGCTTCAAAGTGTCCCTCTGTGGAGCTGTGGAGCACTGGGTCAGCAGGAGCAGCTGGGGGTGGCTTGGGAAGCAGCACAGGGCAGGGTGGTAAGGAATGCCATTGTCTGTGCTGGTGCTGCTTACAAAGGAGATTCTCAGCACCTTTGGGAGTCCTGAGGAGCTTCGCTCAGCAGGTGGAGCCTGGCAGGGGACTGTGCCCTCTCCACCACGCAGGGAAGCCAAAAGCAGCAGCAGCCAGGAAGGGAAGGGCTGGTGTCACCCAGAGTGGCCCCAGGGGGCTAAGAGGGAGGACTCAGGACACTGTTTGTCTTCCCAGGCAGTGCCCAGCCCGTATCAATCACAACAGAGTCCTTCCCAGGGCTGAATCTGTCACAGCAAGAGGAAGGGGAAGGAGGAAGATGCTCAGCCCTGCTCAGGGCAGACTTTAGACAGCAACAGAAACTAAACGAGCCCTTCACAGAGAGAAGGTCAGCAGGTACCTCTGTGCCAGGCTCAGGCTGGCAGCGTCCAGGGATGGAAGAGGGAACCTCTGCCCTTCCAGCACCCTGCAAAGGCTCCCAGGAGGCCCAGACTGGGTACAAAGCTGTGGCAGCACATCAGGTTGGTGTGGGCAGGAGCTCTCTTTGTGTCTTGGCAGGGCTGCTGGCCTGGCAGAGCCCTCACATGTGCGCAGGGTGGTTCTGGAGGCACTTGGTGAAGTCACTGACAGGTTTGCCCTCGTAGCAGATCTGGTACACAGCAGTGAAGAGGGGGAACCTGTGGGCAGAGGGACAAAGTCACCACGGCTGGCAGAGTCAGAGCACCTCCACCACGGAGGTGACACGCAGGAGCAGGTGGGATGGTGGCACTGAGCCCCATCCAGCAGGAATCCTGCCCAGCTGGTGTGGCATGGGCAGTGCATGGGTTGCCCTGAACAGCAGAGGCACCAAGGGGGGGTTCCCCCTCTGCTGCTGCAGGAAAGGTCCCAGCCCCACCCCAGCAGAGCAGGCAGAGATTCCAGCACTCACTTCTCCACCGCGTTCTTGCTCTTGAGGATACGATGCAGCTCAGCAGAAGTCTGGGGCCCCTGCAGCTTCTGCCCATTCAGCATCTCCTTCTCCAGCTCCTCGATGGACTGAAAGAACCCAGCAGTGAGGAGCTGGACCTGCAACCCCAACAATCCCACCCTGTCCCCTTGTCCAAACACTCCCTGAGCTCTGGCAGCCTCGGGGCTGTGACCCCTGCCCTGGGGAGCCTGTTGAGTGCCTGCCCTTTGGGGGAAGAACCTTTCCCTGATATCCAGCCTAACCCTGCCCTGCCACATCCTCACACACCCCCCTCCACATCAGCTGCTCCAGCTCCCCACTCACCTTCCCAGTCTTGACAAAAGCCTCGGCCACCCTGCGGTTGCGGCCCCCGTAACAGGTGGTGATGAGGTCGGCGACACCACAGCTCTCCAGGAAGGTGGTGGGGGTGACAGGGCCCTTACAGAAGAGTTTGGCAATGCCAATCATCTCCACCAGCCCCAGGCGGATCACGGCAGCCTTCGTGTTGTCCCCATAGTTCAGCCCGTCACAGAAACCAGCTCCCAGAGCCACCACGTTCTGGAAAACAGGGGGAATGTGGAGGGATCTGTTCCCATCGGAGCTCAGGGCTCCCTGTATGATCCTGAGCACAGTGCCCATCAGCCCTGCAAGCAGCTGAACAGGACACATCCAATCCACATGTCCCTGAGAGTCTGGCCTTTGTCCCAAAAGTCTCAGTTCATCCCCCTGGCAGCCTCCTCCTCCCCAGAGCTCCCTGCACACCCCCAGGCTCTGCTAACCAAGCCCTGCACACCCACCTTGAGAGCCCCACAGATCTCCACGGTGTCGGATTCCTGCACCACTGTCACACGGAAGTTGGGTGTCTGCATCAGCTCCTTCAGCATCGGCCCATGGTTCATGTTCTTGCAGCCTGAGGAGACAAAGGGAGGAGGAGGAGGAGGAGGGAGATGATGGGGAGACCCTGAGGTAGGTTCGTGCTCTCTCCTGCAGTTCATCCAGGGAGAACAATCTATTGCCCAACCAGTGGACACTGGTAAACATTTTTAGGCCCACAAAGAGAGATAAGCAGTGCTCAACCTTGGCATTCCCAGAGGACAGGGACAATCCCTGCTGCTGTGAGACAGAAATGACATGCCCGGTAGGTTAAAGGCATCTCCAAAGGTTGCAAATTTGGGATTGGAGCCTGGTGTCCTCCCTGCTGCTGTGGAGTCATGTGTGTTCATAGGGGCTGTGGGCTCTGCTCCATCCCCCCAGCATGTTGGCTGTTGTTCAATAAAACACAGACACTTTAAATCCCACAGCCTCTAACCCAGCAAACTGTTCTGTTGGTTTTGGCTCTGAGCAGTTCCCAGCAGTGGAGGGTGTTGGAACGGCCACCAGATCAACTTTCAAGCAGCCCTAGCTGGCAGTAATGTGGGATCCGGGTGAGCATCCCATGAAGCCCAAGGAAATGAAGGATGGAACTTGTTCCTAAAGGGCCTCTTGGTACCCACACCCCTTCAATTTGTGCCAGGAACGGTGTGTGGTGCCGAGCCCGTGCTGGCAGGAACTTTTAGCCACACAACTGTTGTTAACAAAGTGAGTGATCCCATCATAAACCCTGGGAATGAGCTCAGACAGCTCCTCGGGAGTCTCCTGCCTTGCCAGGGAAAAGGGCCAGCTCCCCTGGGGGAGCAGGAGTTTGAACTGCACCGTGCTCCCCACTTTGCCTCTTCCTGCTCGTCACAAAGGAAGGCTGATAGTGAGGAGGGGCACTGGCTCCTTACCAATGGTGGTTTCACAGAACTTCTCCTCTGCCACTTCATTGGCAAGATTGGCCCCCATGAGCACGGTCATCTCTATTCCCAGTTTCTCATGGATGATGTCCGAGATCAGCCTCAGCCCATCTGGTCCTTCGTCCACGCCCTGGGAGACAAACAGGGACAGAGATCACAGAACCACGAAATCAATTAGGTGGGAAGAGTCCTCTGAGATCACCTAGTCCAACCTGACTGATCACCACCTTGTCCACCAGACACGACACTGCCCCCCACCCCAATCCCACCATTCCCTGTGCTGCAATGCTCTGACTGAGCCCAACACGCTGAGCTGTGCCCTGCCCCTCACAGACCCCCCACACACCCTCTCCAAATCCCCACGGAGACTCTGCCCCCACTCTCCCATCACCCCCGAGCCCATTTACGCTCCAAAATCCCAGGGTTCCCTTTGCAGCCCCTCTGATCCAGGCTGCTTCCAGCTCCCCCTCCTCAGCCCAGCGAGTGCTGCTCCTGCTCCCACCTTGATGAGCGACATCCCCACAGCCTCTTTCTTCACGTGGCCCTTGAGCTGGTCACACACTTGGCCGATGAACTGGTGGGGCACCACGAACAGCAGCACGTCGGCCCCTTCGCAGGCTTTGAGCAGGTCTGGCTCTGCCACCTGGACACAGGGAGGATGTTGGATGTGGTCAGGCACTGGGAAGCTGGAGCTTCCCTGGGGAGGGACCCGAAGTCACCGTGCCAAGAGCCCTGGCAGGGCTGGCAGGGCAGAGGGGCTGCCCTGGGGACGATGCCAGCTCCCAGCCAGCCACATGGCCTCCAGCCCAGCCTGGAGGGGGGGCAAAGGTGGGCAGCAAGAGCAGCCAGGGCTGCAGCTCATCCAAGCACAGAGCAAGGTCAGCAGGAGGGTGTAGCTGAGCCCCACAGCGCCCGCTGACCCCCTCCCTTTGCCCTGGGGGGCTCCAGCAGCCCCCTGAGCCCGGCTGTGCCCACTCACCACGTTGGGGGGCAGTTTGTGGCCAGGCAGGTACTTGACATTCTCGTGCTCGGCGTTGATGATGTCGGTGAGGCGCCGGCCGGACACCTCCTCCTGCAGCACCCACATGTTCACCCGGCTCTCGAAGCTGCCCAGCCGGGCTGCGTTGGCACCCACGATCTTGGCGATGGCCGAGCCCCTGCGTGGGCACAGAGGGGCCGTGGGCACCGGGGGCACCTCGGGTGGGACGGGGGCTGGGGACATTGGGGACATCAG
>JAWWEE010000066.1:4853496-4905432 GCA_035221455.1 Xenops minutus | reverse complement strand
CCAGGTGTGATGGCACCCAGACATGGGGATGGAGCCAGATGTGATGGCACCCAGGATATGGGGATAGAGCCAGGTGTGATGGCACCCAGGATATGGGGATGGAGCCAGGTGTGATGGCACCCAGAATATGATGATGGAGCCAGGTGTGATGGATCAGCCCCAAAGGCACCCCAGGGTGACCCTGGTCTTGCTGCACCCTGGGAACAGGATGGGACTGGCCATGCATGCCTGAGCCATCCAGGACAACCCAGCATGGGAGCCACAAGCCCAGGAGCAGCAGCAGGACCTGGTGGCTCTTGGCTGCATCCAGGAGGGCTCTGAGGAGATGCATGGGACCATGGGTGGTGGCCTGGCCTGGCACATGGAGCTGCCACCTCAAAGCCCTGGCACCCACCTGTTGTTGAGCAGGGCCAGGAGCTCCCCAGCGTGGTACAGGTCGTTCTTGGTCACCCGGCTGAACCGAAACTCGTTGAGGTTGCAGAAGGTGACGGCGGGGAAGGTGAGCCTGGTGGCCGCCACCTCGTCCAGCTTGGTGACGTGGGGGTACAGGAAATAGTACTGGATGCGGTTGGTGCAGACGAGGGCGAGCAGGGCCAGCGAGCCCAGGAAACAGAGCGCCCAGACCACGCGCTTCAGCGACAGCCGCTCGTAGGAGAAGATGTGCGAGAGCCCGTGCAGGGTGGAGCTGCTGGCGAAGGCCTGGATGCTCACGGGCTGCCCGCTGTCCACCTCCTCCTCGTCCACTTTCAGGTCCATCATGGTCCGTGCCGGCAGCGCGGGGCGGCCACTCTGCCGAGACACGGAGCCCGTGGGTGCCCAGCCCACGGCAGCCCCCGCGTGGGGCAGATGCTTTGCTGTGCCCTGCTCTGCCCCCAGCCCACACATATATATGTATAAATACACAACATATATATATATCGACATGTATTTATCTGGATGCAGCCTCTGCCATCTCCCCCTCCCACCTCCTCCCTGCCCTCCCCATCCCATGGCAGGACCGGGGTGCCGTGCCCCTCCAGCGCCCACCTCGCCTCCCCCTGCCCTCCCCTGCCGCCTGCCCGCTCTCCCCGCCGCCCCCTCCGCCTCCCCCCGGGCTGGCATCCCCAAGGCACACACCCGGAGGCTGCAAACCTGTGCTCGGGGCTGGCGGTGCCGGTGCCGCCGCCGCGCTCGGGGTGCCGGCGCTGGGATGCGCCGCTCGCCGCCGCCTGGGAAAACGGGAGCGGGAGCGCCGAGGGTGCCGAGACACCGAGCCCGGCAGCGGTGGGGGGGACCGGCAAGGAATGGGGCGCGGGGGAATAAAAATAGCCCCGCTGGTGGTACCTTGGTGCAAGCGTGGGAAGCGAGGGATGCGCCGGGGCCTCGCTCAGCACCGCGCTGGGGGACCGCGGGCGACCATCGGCGGCGAGGAGCGGAGAGGAGGAGAAGGGAGGCGAGCAGGAGGCTGCTTCCCTGCCAAACACATGGATGCCTCCCCCTGTGGCTATCTGCGAGCTGGTGGTTTCTTCAGATGCATAATCCGCATGAAGTCATTGTCTGTGCGCTGGCGGGGCCGGAGGCCGCGGAGAGGTGCCGCAGGCCGGTGGGCAGCGAGCAGGAGGTGGAGGAGGAGGAGGAGGAGGAGGAGGAGGAGGGAGAGGCGCAGGAGCGGGGCGCTCCAGCGATTGCAGGCTCTGGCAGGGGCTGTTGGTGCTGCTGCCGTGTGCATGTGGGTAATGTGTGTGTGTGTGCGTGTGCCGCTCCCATCCCCCAGCGCCTTCCAGGGATGCTCCAGCTCCGCGCTCTGCCCGAGCCCCCTCGGGTCCCCCCCAAACAGCCCTGACCCGCCTGTGCCCGGCCGCGGCCCCTCCTGCCCTCCGGGCTTCATCCATGGCAGTCCCAGCTCAGAAACCCTTGGGCTGGTGCTTTGGAGGGGGTGGATGGCGAGCACCTTCCAGCCCTTTCCACCCCACCCTGGGGTGGCTGTGGGGCACACGGAGCCTCGAGTGTCCCCCTGGGGCTCGCTGTGTTCAGCCTGCTCTGCTGCCACGATGCTTGTCACGACAGCGCCAGACCCTCCCAGAGGCACTGGGGTCCTGCCCCTCTCAGGATGCCCCTTTCCATCATCTCCTGGGGCAGGAGGCAGAGGGTGCTGGGTGTCTGCTCCTCCCCGGGGCAGAGCAAAGGGGGTGGCACAGCAGTGCCCAGCATCCCCCCAGTGCCAGCAGGTCTCCCACCCTGCCCCTCCTGCCCTGGGGAATGGGGAATGCCCCTCCTGCCCTCACCAACCGAGCTGCAGCAGGCGCCCGCCCACTGCTCCCAGTAAGGTGGCTGCAGTCAAATGGAAAAGGATGTTTCAACGTCCTTCGCAAGTGTGATGTTGGCAAGGGACAGCCAGACCCCAGGGTTGTCATGCCGAGCTGTGTCCTTGCCCGGAGGTGCCTTCCCAGCGCGCTGTCCCCGCCTGAACCGTGGCAAACAGGAGCGTGGGCAGTTTGGGATACAGCAGGGGGAGGCACATGCACCCTGTCCCCAAATCCCGTGGCTTGGGCACACTCGGTGTGGTCCTTTGCTGGAGCATCCTCTCCCCTGCCTGCACAGGAACCTGGGGTTTTGCAGTGGGACCTGCTCGGGGACATCTGAGGGGATAGAGGTGGAAAGCAGGGACACCCCCCGGAGCCAGTGCCCGCCTTGCTGGGCACAGGGATGACCCTGCCAGGGCGTGGAGACGTGGTGTGAGCCTTTCCACTTGGCACCAGCTCTGCCTTTGCCTTCTTGCTCCGTTCCACAGCCGGCACCGCTCCTTTCCTGCTCAGAGCTGTCCCTCCCTCAGCACCCCTGATGGAGCCCGGAGAGGGAAGTGCTGCCTGGAAAAGGGATAAGGACATTTAGAAAGGGGTTGTTCCCCTCCTCCTCCTCTTCTTCCAGCTGAGGAGTCGCTCTCTGCAGTGGTTTTATTGACAGTAAATCCACCGGCAGCGCGGGCTGGGCACAGGCAGGGATGGGGTTTCAGGCCGGAGCACGTGGATATTCTTGTGAGTCCTTGATTTCCAGTGCACAAGAAACCCCAGGGAAGAGGCTCTCCTGTGTCCCTGAGCCACCTTGGATAGAGAATGTGTTTCCTGGGGGTCTCAAGGAGCTGTTGGGGTCCCAAAACCCCAGGACTCTTTCCTACAGGGGCTGGGGAGGAGGAGAGTGGCTGGAGGAAACTTCCCTGCCTCTGGCCCCTGGCCAGGGAGAAAGCAGCTGCATCCTTGGAATCGAGCGGAACGTGGGGACTGGGAGCATTTCCGCGTTATTTTTTTGGGAAACCACGTGAGGATTGTGTTAATTCCTGCTGGGAGAGACAGCGGAACCAGCGAAGGGCTGTGGGATGGGTGAGGAGGTAACAATTAGCTCTAGGTGATAATTGAGAGCAGCAGAGGCTGGGACCCCAGGGATGGGTGGTGGGGTGTTCGTGGCTGTGGCTGAGCCCTCCTGGACCAAGTGGGTGCTCACAGCACGGATTCAGCAGTCAGGACTCCCCTCAGCGTGCCCTCAGATCCAATTAACGGGAAAAGAGTAATTAAGGGAAGGTGCTGCAGTGCTGAGGCTCCCAGCAGGCTCCAGCAGACAGGCAGGCAGCGGTGCCTTGGGAACACCTCGGGAACTCGGGCCAAGGGATAACTCGAGCCCTGGGGCTCCTTTCCCACCTTCCCAGCAGCGTTTGTCCCCACTCCACCACACCTCGGTTCCCGAGACCGGTTTCCCACCCTCTTCTTGGAAGAGCATCCCCAGGGCAAGGATGGGTTTGCAAGGATTGGGTAAGAGATGCTTTTCCATGGTTTTTTTGGGATGGTGCCCTGCTATTGCTCCCTCCATGGAGGCAGCCCAGGCTTGCAAATTGCTTCTTTATCTGCACCCACTGCTGTCCAGGAGAAAATTGAATTCATAATGGTCTATTAAGTCCTGCGTGTGCTGGAGGTGCTTGGGCACTGCTGTGTCCTGTCCTGGAGCACGAGATGGATCTTGGGGTGACTGGACCTGCATTCCAGGACTGTATTTGTGTATTTGAGGTACCATATTTAATGGAGAGGTCACCAGTGTGGCAGGTGGCAAAGCTGCTGGGGCCACAGGGTGTTCTCTGCTCAGGTGGAGATCAGTGCTGTGTTCAGCCCGGCTGTGATCCCAGCCTGGCTCTCACCCTTAACATTGGAGATTTGCAAGGCTGGTGTGATGTCCAACCTCCCAGACCGCCCAGCCACCCCACCCAGGACAACAATTCCATCCCCACTCAAATCTGGGCTGAGCAAGTGTAAAATATCTTCACAGCCGATCTCTGCTAATGGGTTGCAAATTGCTTCCATCAGCTCCGGCATTACAGATTGCTCGGCTGAAATTGCTTCCAGGAGCCCGTTTTGGGGCCAAATACTTCCTAGCTTGGGGAAATAACCATCAGGATCATTAGCAACAGTAAATTGTATTCAAATCAGGCACCGTGGGGCCTTATTAGGCCTTTTTACATGTGCCTTTCTCGCTGGTGGGGCAGCTCCAGCATTAGGGGCTGTTGCATCCCTGTAGGATCCTTTGGGTTGGAAAAGACCCCCGAGACCATCCAGTCCAACTGCTCTCCCAGCACTGCCAAGACCACCACTCAGCCACGTCTCCAAGAGCCACATCTACATGTCTTCTCAATCCCTCCAGGGATGGAGACTCCACCACTGCCCTGGGCAGACTGTGCCAGGGCTTGACAACACTTTCCATGGAGAAATTCTTCCTGTTTTCCAGCTCCGGGGTACCTGGAGAGCAACTGGTCTTACCACTAAAGGGTAGAGGCTTCTCCCAGTCCCCACTGGCCAACCCACTGTTGGTGCTGCTCCTCCAGCCATTGCTTTGCTATGGCTCTGAACCAAGAGCAGCTCTGTTGCCTCCACACAGACTCTGGTAGAGGTCCAGGGCTTCCTAATTCATGAGCACATCATTAATTATCTGCTGGAAGCCAAAGCCTCAGCATCTTGGTGAGACTAACAAGGCTATTAACAGAGCTGCTGCTTGCCATGCTGGCTTGGGCTGGCCCAGCGAGCGCTGCCATCCCAGGTGGGCGAGAGAAGGCAGAGATAAGCTTTGCATCCCATCTTCTGGCACGTGCCTGCCTTTTCAATCCCACCTGACCATTGCTGAGACCTTTCCAAAGGAAACCACGGCGTCTAAATCCCGAGAGAGGAGAACCCAGCCGCAGGCAGCTTGGCGAAGCCGTGGCATTTCTGCACCAAGCACGAGCCCATCCTCCACGTGGTGCTGGTGGTGGTGGATGGCCAAGGGTCACAGCCAGCCTTGGCTGGGGGTTTGAGCCTGCAGGGATCACCCACGGGGAGTGAACACGGGGCTGGTGGAGCCCAGCACTCTGCTGGTCGCGCGGTGTCTCCTCCTGATTTACGCCGTGTTGTGCCGTGCTCCCGCTTGGCTCTCCCGGCGCGAGGAGCAGCCAGTCCATTAAACACTGAGTCATCCTCAGCAGCATTTAATTCCGTGAGGGGCAGCAGTTTGGATAATTAAAGGCCTCCGTGGCCAAAGCCGGCGGCTGTGGAGAGCGGGCAAGGCGAGGACACCCTGCGGGTGCCACCGCCACAGCACAGATCCCTCCCTCCTTCCCTCCCCTCTCTCTCTCTCTCTCTGCATTTTGGGGTGTTTTTTAACCTTTTCCTACCTCAGACAAGGGCTTCCTTAGTCAGGTGAGTGCGATGATGCTGTGTGCTATTTCTGCCTGGATTAACCACGTCCTGATGGGATCTCCCATGGGCAGATCTGCTATCGGGAGGCCTTGGCTTATTAAAAGGACAAGCTGTTCGGGGAGCTGGTAATAAAGCCATGAAAGCTTTTACAAACCAGAGTTGAAGGCACTAATATCGTTGTGCTCTGCGTGGGTGAGAAATTAGACAAGAGTTCCTCCGTGATGATGGCTTTTTTTTTCCTCCCCCCTATTCATCTTTCTCAACAATTATCTTTTATTTTGATACCTTTCTATTTAAACCTTCAGAGCCGCGCTCGGGATGAAAAGGAGGTTGAACTGCTTAACAACCAGGCGCCTTGTGGTGTGGGCATGGGGACAGAGCCATGGGAAGGGGGAAGGTGGCTTGGGCTCTCCCGGGGGTTTGGCAGCAGGAACCATCCCCAAGAGCCAGGAAACAAAGTCCCAGGGGGCTGTGTCCCATGGGAGGGCAGGTACACCTCCTCTCCAGCAGCCTCGGGAAGAGCCGTATCACTGTGTCTGTGTTGAACCAACATTGCACTCCTGGCCCTGGATATTTGGGAATTCCTCCTCCTGCTGCTCGTCTCTCTCGGATCTGGGTGCCCTCACCTGCTTTGGGGCTGGGATGTGTTTTACGGCCCCTTCAGGGTTGTTTTTGCTCTTTTTCCATCCCGGAATCTTGTGATCCACGAGCCACATCCTTCCGGAGCTGTGGATGGCAACCGAGAGCGGATGGAAACCCTGCGGAAAATCACCAAGATGGGTGTGTGGCTTCATTAGCCAGAGCAATTAGCAAGAGGCAGTGCAAAACCCCTGGCTCCATGAAACACTTCCCCAATGCTGGGGAAAAGCATCTGCCATCCCAGTGCCCAGAAAAGGCCTCTCCTGGGACACACAGCCCTGGGTCTGTTCCCCCAGCCTGAAGGGGCTCAGGTTGGATGGGACCTGTACCTTGAAGTGTGGAGCAGAGTCCAAACAAACTCCTTCCACAGGATGCTGGGTCAAGCAGGGATCTGTGTGCTCAGGTGAGATCCTGGGATGTGCCAAGTGCAGCACAGGACACCAGGAATCCCCAGCCCTCCCTGGGTGGCATCCAGCCCATGCCCTGGCGCTGCCCAGCTCATCCCACCCCATTTCTCCACCCTGGCTTTGCTGGTGTCTGCCTGTCCCCGTGTCCTTGTCACCGCCACAGAGCCTGTCTGGCTCACATTTTCCTTCATTCCCTCTGACACTGGTTGTGGTCACAACAAAACTCATCTCATTACGGGAACGCCGGGAGGGGAAATGCATCCCCCCAGCTGGCAAGTGCCAGGTCAGGGCACCACATGCCCCGGGCACTGCAGGGCTGGTCTGGGGGTGGCAGCTCCAGTGCCCTGGCAGCGTGGGAGCCGAAGGGTTAACGCTGCCTCGTGCAGAGATGCTCCAAATGGCACCGGTGGGAGCAGGAGCCTCTCCATCCCCGAAAGCTGGCAAACAAATTAAAGCAATGTTGCAACTAATGCGTTTCTTTGCGGCAGGAGGAGGAGGAGAGGCAGAGCTCGCAGGCTGCGGAGACAAAGGCGGTGCAGATGGGTGCTGGGGGACCCGCCAGCGCCGCGTGTGCGCAGCTCTCTAAGCTCAGATTTGCTGCTACAGCTCCGTGACAGCGGCTGGAACAACCTGGGGAGGATTTATGGCAGCCACGGCAGGGCCAAAGGGGGAGCCTGCCTGGAGAGGGCCGTGCCTGGGAATTGCTGTGGTGCTGTTGGCTCCACGGTGCTCGTACCCCATTTCTCCAGGAGGGATGGGGTGGTGCGGGGAGGGATATGGCACGGGATGCTCCAGGCATAGAGATCAGCACGTCTTCTTCCCAGCAGCCTCCTGACACGCAGCAGGCCAGCAGCTCCCACTTGGCTCCCCGTGCTCTTCTTTGCCTTGAAGAGAAATTAAACGGAGAGATGCAAATCCCCTAAAACAGTCCCATGAAGCCAGAGCCAGGTCTGGGGCTGGCGGGTACCTGGGGGAGGTTGGCAGAGTTTGGTGCATGGTGGAAGGGCTGGGGGAGCTGGGCAGCCTGGACCCCCAGCCGTGGTTTGGGGGCTGGTGATGCCCCTCAGCATGGCCTTGACATCGTCCCCCTTTTGCAGAAATACCACATTTCTCTCAAAGGAGGGGGTTTGTCCCTTCCCTTGGCAGCCAGGCCCATGCAAGGAGCAGATGGAGCCCATCTCTGAACGCGCAATCTCAGCAAAAGCAAAGCTAATAATGGAGTTAATTACAGCCGTTGTGTGAGCGCCGGGGATTCCCAGGGGATGGTGGGGATGGAGCAGCCCTTGGCTCTCCATCCAGAGCTGGGGGAGCAGGAGGGGCTGGGGGGTCCATCTGGGCCCTGCAGGGGCTGAGCTGCCCTCCCTGGGGACGGCTCAGAGCCCTCGGTGGTCCAGTGGAGCTCTGCAGTCCCAGAGGTCGTATCCATCCCTTCCCCTGTGGCATTCCCACTGTGTCTCACGGGCCGTACTCACAGCGTGGCTGGAAGTGCCCAGCAGTGTCTGCTCTGCAACTGTGGAAAATGTGAATATCCCGAGGGCAAAGCGTCTTCTGCCTTTGTCTCACTGCTGAGCACGACTAGAAGGGAAAGAGCAGCAGCTCCTCAAGGCCTTGGTTTAAAAGTGAATTTTAACTGGGCTTGAAAGACCCCCTGTCCCCTTCCCTGATGCCTCTGGGGCAGCTCTGCCCTGTCCCCCAGCCATGCAATGCCTGATCAGGGACACGAGGGACTTTCCCATGGAAATGCCTGCTCTGACAGGATGAGGACGTGCTGGTTTGCCCTCTTGCTGCTTCTGCTCTGCTGGCATCAGCTGAGCTAATAAAGTTTGGACTCGTTAAATCCACAAATGGTTTCAAACTCGATAGCCCTGGGCTGGCTCACAGCTCCCACCCCTCCCCTCGTCTCTCTGCCGGGGAGATAAGGATGGCAGTGGCTTTAATTCCTCACTTATGCATCGACTGCCAATTCTCCTGTCCGCTCACCCTTGATAAATATTGCACAAAGATTTGGCTGCCAACATGCCAGAGATAAAGGTCCAGTCCCGCCAGATCTCCTTCCTCTGTGCCTTTTGTCTCGTTATGTGTCCAATTTGTTAAACAACCCACCTGCTGCAGGAGGCTCTTCCCATCCCTGCTCCCAGCTCAGATTATTGCTAAACCTCTGCGTGAGCCTCCAGCCCTGGGGGGGGACTGGGGACGAGGGGAGGGCTCTGTCATTTCCAGGCCTTGAGCTGTCATTGATCGGGGATCGATAGCGGAGCTGCCTTGGCTCAGCACCCCCTGGGCCTGGCAGGATCCTCGGCCGTGTCATCCACGAGCCTGTCCCTGGGACCAGAGCCCAAAGTAGGATTTGGGGATGCTCCTGTGCAGCAAAACCTACAAAAGAGAGTGCCAGATGTTCTGGCTGGGCTTAGCTTTGCTAAAAATCCTGTTGCACTCCCATAGCCCAGCTGGGTGAGCACAGTTTGGGGTGCTGGGAGAAGGGCTGGTGTTGGGGACACGTTGTCTGGAGCTGTGCTGTGTCTTGCCTCTTGCCCACCCACCACATTTGGGTTTGCTGAAATTGGCCCCCCAAGAGACCCTCGAGGGGCTGAGAGCTACTATTTACTGAGGGTGCAGAAATGTCTCCTGGATGGAGCCCAGGGGAGCTGAGTGTGTGATGGGGACAGGCAGCAATCACGGCACCAGGAGGGTGCCCAGCACTGCTGGTCTCTGTGGGGCCATTCACACAACAGCCCTGCTGCCCAAGCCTCCAATTTCAGGGCTGCTGGAGGCGAGGGCACAGGCAGAGGCCATCGATTGGGCTGGGGAGGGAGAAACAGAGAAGGGAAGAGCTCAGGAAAAGTGATCGCTGAGCTAAGAGCTGATATCCCCCCTTTGCATCCCCTCCTGCAGCATCCCGAGTGTTGTGTCCCTTGGGAGAAGATCACATTAAAGAAGGGATGGTGATGCTCAGATCTGGACATCTTTGAGCTCTGTGTGGCACGTAAGTCTGTTGTTCTTGCTGGAAGAGCAGCTGGCCCAGGAGCTTCAGGTGCTATTTGGCTTCCAGGTTCCTGGACTCCCCAGTTTGGCAGTGGTTCTGACAACATAGTTTGATCACTATCACTTCTAAATCCATAAGAAATGTCATCTAAAGTGCAACAAATAACGGTCTGATTATCTGCTGGATCCTAATGCTACTCCCTGGAGATAACAAGCTGCAATTTTCCCCCTGGGCCATACAATAATCGCCCCAATTACTCCCAAGCAGTGGTTATTAAACTCATGGCACTGCTTTAGTTTACAAAGCAAAAATCATTAAGCAGGTGTCAGTGTTCACTGTTTGGCTGTGAGTGACCGGGGTTATTCCTGCTTTGTGCTGGGAGACAAACTCTCAGTGGCTGTGGAAGAGCTGCCTGGCTTTGCCTTTCCTGCTCTGTGTGGCACAGTTCTGTCAGGAATGTACCGAGGAGCTGCCACAGAAAATGCAGTTGGTGCCTCTTAATGCTGGGGTTGGTATCCCAGAGGATGTAACCTCTGTCCAAGTGTAATATGGAGGGATTTGGGGAGAGAGTGTGGTTTGCAGAGCTGGGATGTGATGGGCATACCAAGTGCCCCCCCAGGCCCTTGCAGGAGGGGATGTGCTGGTGTGGCATGGCTGGATTGGTGTTCAGAAGTGCTGGGTTGTGAGCAGGACACCAGTAGCCCATCCCAGTATGGGCTGTTGTCCACCAGAGTGTTGTCCCCCACCTCCACCAGCCTTCAGGCAGAGGGGACAACATCCCCTTACCTTCACCCCTACAAGATCTACCCTGCCATGAGCTTTGCATGTGTCTCTGGACACACACATGTGCTGGCTCCACACACATGAGCGTGGGCTCCTTGGACGAGCACTCCCAGCTGCTGTGGGAGAAGAGAGGAAGCAGAGGGAGGGCTGACCAGGCCGAGGGAGGCAGTGCTGGTGAATTATGCATGACTCCAGGAGGAGAGTGTTATCTGCACGGACAAAGGCCTGTGCCAGCAGCCCTCTCACCGCTCTACCTGTGCCTTCCTCTGCCCGCGCTTTATCTCCGCTCCCAGCTTGTAATTCAGCCCAAATATCAGAGGAAGCTGGAAGATTAATTTTCTCTGTTTGCATGGCAAAGGAGAGGGGACACGCTCTCCCTCCCGACTCCCAGCTGCTTAATCCGCCACCAAGGCCTGCCGAAGGAAAAGGCAAAAATTTATCAGTGTTGGCGAGTTGCTGGTGCAGGGAGCGGTGTTGGGCCCCCTGGGAGAAGGTTGTGGGCACTCACAGCATGCTGGCTGTGTGGGCAATTTTTGGGGGACTCTGGGAAAATGCAAAACCTTCCCCCCAATCCCGTGTTCAGGTCCAGAGGAAGGTGTGGGCTCGTTCCCTGCGCTGCCATCCCTGCGCGTCCCTCCAGCGTGGGAGCGTTCCCGGCTGCGAGTCACTCAAATATTTAAGAGATGACAACTGTATTAATACAAAAACTAGATAAAGATCCCTTGAGTTTAAAGCAGGAACCATCAGCTCAGCTCTTATTTTCCAGCCCTCTCCCTTAGCTTACTCCCTGGCTTAAATGAAATCATAAATATCAGCCCACAAAGGTCCTTTGTCACCGCACGCAGCTCCCGGCGACAAGAGGTCATTCATTAAAAGCCAGATGAAGGCAATAGAGACTCCCTTTGTTTTTTAAGGAGTTCAGGCTAAGGCCGTGGCTTCTCTGCTGACATTAATGCACTGTTTCACTGCAAGGAGCAGAGAGGATGGACAGTGGGTTTGGCTGCTCCCATCCCAGCACTCTTTATCCAACGAGGAATCATCCCAAGTTCACACAGGTCGGAGATCATGGATAAGCCTGGCTTGTCGTTGGCCCAATGGCACAGACATGGCCCCTTCATCCCCACAGACCCCATGGATTCTCTTATCATCCTCCTCCTCCTCTTCACAGACCCCATGGATTCCCTCCTCCTCCTCCTCACAGACCCCCTGGATTCCCTCATCCTCCTCCTCACAGACCCCATGGATTCCCTCCTCATCCCCCTCCTCACAGACCCCATGGATTCTCTTGTCCCCCTCCTCACAGACCCCAAGGACGATGCTCTGGCCCTCTTTTGCCCCTCTGAGCAATGGCTGAGGCCCCCCAGACCCCCAGCACCTGATCCTGATGCTTTCCAAAAGTCTCCTACTCAGGTCAACCCTGAGAAATCAGAAATTAATTCCCTAAAATGTCCATCTTCCTCGGGCTAAACCCTGGCTGCCCTCCCTGCTCAGCCTGATGGATTTCTCCCTCGCACTACTGAATAATTCCTTTTTAACACCCGTGCTGTGTTAATGCATCAAGAGAAATGTACCTCAGATAATTTTTCCTCGGTTTTTTCCCCCTGGAGAAAGGTTGTTGTCTTATAGTTTCTAGTTCCACTTGCTTTCCCCCCTTTTTTTTTTTTTTTTTGCTTGGAATGATTATTTCTGAAGACCATCGTGCTCTAACTGGTTTTGGATTAAAAGGAACTTAATAAAGGTTTCCCCTGAGCACAAAACTGCACAAATGGGTTTGCAATTCTGGAGTTAATTACAGGAGCTGGGCAAAGTGACTGGAGTTTGAGGAGCTTCGCCAGAGGATGAGGTTGGCAGGGAGAGGTTTAGGTTTGTAGGGCTTTTTGCTCACACAGTGAGGCACCAGGGCAGGTTTCCTTCCACCCTTCCCAAAAAATCCAGATGTGGGGTCACGAGTGATGCCCATGGGAATGGGCACAGCAAAAATCCCAGTCCCATTCTGGGGGTGACCAGTGCTGCCCAGCAAAGGGTGTGGGGTGGCTGGAGGAGGAGATCAGGCCAAAAAGACCAACCAAGTGAGGCTGCAGGAGGAGCTGGAGGAGAATTTCTGCTGCCTGAAAATGTGAAGTGCTTCCGCCAGTAATCGCCGGAATCATCAAATTAGCATAAATTCTATTAACGGCTTCCCAGATGAGACATTTCAAGGCTTCTCCCTCCCTTCCTGACACAAACAAAAGAGAATATAATTACTTTGCAATAAAGCAGCTCCTGAAAAGGCCCTCAGCCCCTCTGCCTTTCTTCTCCCTTGGAATAAAGCTCTGTTTGAAAGGTGCTCCTGACCCCTCCGCTCTCCTCGCGCATCAGCCAAGCAGGAGGAAGGGAAAGCCCACCAGGATTTTAGGGATGGGGCTGGGATTGAATTTGCCATGTGCACATCATGTCAGCAGAAGCTTTCTGGGGTCCTCAGCTCCTGGTGCCCTTGGAGCTCCCCTCGTGACTCAGGGCAGGGTTTGGAAGGACACACGTGGAAAAAATCTGATTTGTGCCCCCCAAACCCAGCACCCAACACAGTCACTCCCTGCAGGCACCGCGGGGGCAATCGTCAAAAATAATGTGCCTTTTTATTGGCACGAGATTGCAGATGACAATTTGAAAGGGAACAGAATTTGCTTATGAGCAAAAGCCTCCTTAGCTCTTCAGAACGACACTAAAACAACTCGCCTGCCTATAAATACGATCTGCCAATAGAGACATCTTAGCTGTGAAGATTTAATTACAGGCAGGAGCTGCAGGAGGGCCTGGGCTGACACAAAACCAGCTGAACCCCCCAAAATGGGGCTGCAAGAGGGGCTGGGAATGCACAAGAGGCTCTTGGCAGAGCCAGGTGTGACTATCAGCCTCCAACCTCTTTCCAGACCGGGGAAAATTGGGCTTTGGGGTGATTTTCCGTGCCATGAGGTCAAATATCGAGGTCAAACACCAAGGTCAATGCCTTCCCTTGCTCGGCCCCTGCCTTGGACGATGAGTCGGATCCCTTTGGGGTCTCAGATCCCCTGTAAAACAAAGACATTTTTAGCTCTCCTCCTCGAGGAAGCCTCATTAGTGTTTACCTTCCCCGAGATCTCGAGGCTTTTCACAATCTATTACGAATTAATTATTATTGATGAAGTTAAACCAAAGGATACACGCCCTGCTGCAGCACAGCAGCTGGGTGATGGGAGCAATCTGCTTTATGGACTCCCTTTCCCACCCAGCACTTTGAAGCACTTACTTCTGCTTTCTAATTGCTAATACCCATCCTTCAATTACCCGCTGTTTTGTTTCAGATATCAAAGATTACGGCGCCGTTGTTATTTCATGACTGTGTGAATTCCCTTTGTGGCTCGGAATGGGTTCTGCCCTTGGCTGGCACTCAGATGGGCCTTTAAAAGGCAAAAATCAGCCGCATTTCTCAAGAGGCAGCGCTTAATAAACAGCCTCACCTTGAAGCTCCACACGGGTGGGCTGCACAGGATCAGCAAGGGGGGGGCGAGGCTTGCCGTAAATAACACGCAGGGCTCGGCCTGAGGAGAGTTTTTGTCCCCAAAACAGCCCCAGTTTTGGGGAGAAAAGGCCGGGTTTTGGGGCCTTGGGCCCTTCCGGCGTCCCCGGCCCGCGCTGTTGCTAGGCAACGCCTGGAGGCAGCCGGCGGCCAGCAGTAAAGATGGCGCCCGTCCGGCTTCAGCGCGCGGGCATTGGCGCCCCACGCCCGCTCTGGCGCCGGGGCGCGCCGCGCCCTCAGCAGACATGGCGCCGGCTCGGCTTCAGGGGTGGGGCAGTAAGCGCAGCCAATGAGAGGCACGGCAGGGAGCCGGGGAGCGCGGGGATTGGCTGGCGGCGCGGATTCAAACCGGAGCGCGGGGCGGTTGGGGCTGCGCGCGCGGCGGGAGCGGCGGTGGCGCCGCGGTCTGGGTGAGTGAGCGGGGAGGGGGCTGAGGGGGCACCGGGGGGTGTGAGGGGATCCGAGAGGGTCTGAGGGGAACTGGTGGCTCAGGTGAGTGTGGGGAAGGGCTGAGGGGACCAGGGAAGCTCTGAGGGGAACTGGGAGGGTCTGAGGGGAACTGGTGGCTCAGGTGAGTGTGGGGAAGCTCTGAGGGGACCAGGGAGGGTTTGAGAGGAACTGGTGGCTCAAGTGAGTGTGAGTGAGAGCCTGAAGGGCCCAGGGAGGGTCTGAGGGGCCCGAGAGGGTCTGAGGGGAACTGGTGGCTCAGGTGAGTGTGGGGAAGCTCTGAGGGGACCAGGGAGGGTCTGAAGGGTCCCGGGAGGGTCTGAGGGGGCCAGGGAGGGTTTGAGAGGAACTGGTGGCTCAGTTGAGTGTGAATGAGAGCCTGAGGGGACCAGGGAGGGTTTGAGGGGAACTGGTGGCTCAGGTGAGTATGGGGAAGGCTCTGAGGGGAATTGGTGGCTCAGGTGAGGGTGGGGAAGGGCTGAAGGGACCCGAGAGACTCTGAAGGATCCCAGGAGGGTCTGAGGGGACCAGGGAGGGTCTGAGGGGAACTGGTGGCTCAGATGACTGTGGGGAAGCTCTCAGGGGACCAGGGAGGGTTTGAGAGGAACTGGTGGCTCAGGTGAGTATGGGGAAGGCTCTGAGGGGAACTGGTGGCTCAGGTGAGGGTGGGGAAGGGCTGAGGGACACCAGTGGGTCCCAGGCTCCCTCCCAGTGGTTTCAGGCCCATTCCCTGGCTCGGAGGGCTCTGTAAGGGCTGGGCTGGTGGTGCGGCCTGCTCGGCCTCGGGGTATGTGTTGGGCTGGGCGTGGTGGTGCTGATAATGAAGGCACAGAATTGTACCTGCCCCTTCAGGCTGCATGGGAAGAGCTTTTCTACAGCCCACCTAACACAGGGAGTATTGAGATGTCGCTGTGTCTGTGCAGTCTGTACCTGTGAATCAGGTACCTCAAGGCTTTCTGTGCTGGCCCGGGGTGTTGTGTGCCCTCCTGGCACCTCTCCCAACCCTTCCAGCACCAGCTCCCCGTGCTCCTTTCCCAGCCCGGGCTGCCCTGCGTGCCCCAGCCACTTCTTGCATCAGGGAAGTCATTTCTGTCTTGCTGAGCTGGAGACTTTCCCCTTCACTGCCTCTGTTTATGCCGTTGTTGCTGCTGTTTGAGGGAAATGTGCTGACTGGCCGAATTTTAACATCTATTTGCAGGAGGAGCTGTAACTTAAAATGCAGCTAAATTTAAAACTGTATTAAAATTCCCCAGAATGTTGCTCCTATTTTTATCCTACAAAGAGCTGAAAACATGCAGGTTTTTAGTGGCCTATATAGTACCAAGTTATTTGTAGACAGGGCATGGGGTTGTTGTGTTGTGCAACCTCCCCGAAGGGAAGGATTTGGGATCCCTCATCTTGCCTTGGGTTCTGAACCTCTGGGCAATACTGGAAACACTCAGGGGGGCAGATCTGCCCCTGCTATCCATAAACTGCAGGGCTGTGGGCTTACATGCATCTAAATTTTTTCATAGAGAATGTATTTCCATACATGATGAGTTTTCTTGTTTGTGCAGCTCCTAAAACTCACCCAAACCATTAACATCAGCAGTTCTGAGGCTTTTGATTGTGCTGGTGGTGTGTTTTCTGCTTGGGGGTGGGAGGAGAGGACTGGGCTGTTTGTTTAGCTCTGTTCTTTTGGCAGGAGGATGGAGACTGCAATGGTGAACTTGCGGGGTCTGTATGACCAGCTGATGCGCCAGGCTGAGGTTCTGAGTGAAGGCAACGAATATCGTGAGTTCTGCTCCTGAGGATGCTCTAAACAGTCACATTTGGGGTTTTTTTTCCATTGTTAAGAAACACAAAGTCCCAGGTGGAACTTCTCTCTGGGCCACGTTCTGCTTGTAGCAAACTGACTTCGTTCAGGGTCTCTGGTTGGTGCTGGTCTGGAAAATGGGAGAGCTCGTGGACCTCTCTGGTGTGGGTGGGTTTGCACAAAGGCTGTGTTCTTCACTCCTCAGTCAGGAGCAGGTTATGGACGTTCAGGCTGGATATCAGCAGGAATTTCCTTATGGAAAGGGTTGTCAGGCACTGGAAGGGGCTGCCCAGGGAGGTGGTGGAGCCCCCACTCCTGGAGGTGTTCAAGGAACGACTGGATGTGGCACTTGGGGCTCTGGGCTGGGTGACAAGGTGGGGATTGGGCACAGGGTGGACTCGATGGTCTAGGAGGGCTTTTCCAACCTCGATGATCCTGAGATTCTGTGTTAAGAGATACCTGCTGTCCATGCAAGGAGGAGCTGCTGTGCCTTCTCTGCCTGGGCAGCTAAAGCTGGGTGTGTTCTCTCTCCAGAGTTCATTCAGCTGGCCAAGAACTTCGAAGAGTATCGGAGGAAATGGCAGAAAACAGAGCACGAGCTTGGCAGGTACAAAGACCTGCTCATGAAAACAGAGGCTGAGCGCAGTGCTCTGGACGTGAAGCTCAAACACGCCCGCAATCAGGTGGATGTGGAGATCAAAAGGAGGCAAAAAGCTGAAATGGACTGTGAGAAGCTGGTGAGTAATTCCTATGTTACCCCTTGGCTTTGAGAGTGTGGAGACAAGGTGATTAAACTGCACTGATCAATGGAAAATAAGGACTGGCACTCAGGGGAGGGGAAAAAAGCCAGCAAGGAATTGGCTTGGCTCCTCAGCAGGCTTCAGCTTTGATGTGGGAAAGGAGAGAGCTGCTGCTGGAGCCGAGCTGCCATTACCTGTCTGAGCCATTAGCAATCTATTGACACAAGTTCTGAGAGCTTATCTCTGCTATCTCAGACACTTCAGATGGGGTCTTACAGCAATTAGACACAGTTTATCCAGGTGCTGATGGTATCTGTGTGTACAGGAGAGGCAAATCCAGCTGATCCGGGAGCTGCTCATGTGCGATGCATCCGGTGGCAGCATCCAGCTCAGCGAGGAGCAGAAGTCTGTCCTCGCCTTCCTCAACAGGCCAAAGGCTTCAGTGGGGGGTTCAGGCAACAAAAGGTAGGAAAATCAGCATTTTATCTGAAGTGTCGGGTGTCAATGCAGCCTCTGTGGCACGTTCCACACCCAGATCAACTGTTTTCTTTTTTATTGCACTTGGAAATATGATTCTTCTGAGTCATGGAGATTGTTCTGGAACTGTGGCTGACTGAAAGCCAAACTGATACAAGCTTCTTGTGATTTTTGGTTTTTAGGCTGTCTACAATAGATGAATCTGGCTCAATTCTGTCAGACATCAGCTTCGACAAGACCGATGACTCACTGGTAATGTAACTGCACGTTTTGAAGTTCTCCTTCCCTGGAAAGCCTGAGGGGAGAGGGTTGATCTCCAGAGACCCTTTGTGTTTAGTTTCCTGGGTTATCCAGTTGAGTGGCATTTCCCTGGCTAAAACTGATGACACCCCTGGGCAGAGGCCTGTGGTGTTTACCTTTACCCAGCACTGTGTATTTCCCCCAGGACTGGGATTCCTCTGTGGTGAAAGCTGTCAGGCTGAAGAGGAGGGAGAAGCGGGTAAGTTCAATTGTTCCCCTCAAATAGTTTCCATTGTTCGCCCTGGCAGCCACAATGCCACCATCTGTCACCTCAGAGCCACCTGCAGTGACGTCTGAGCCACTAATCACAGTCAGAGCTTGGCTGGATGTGCTGCTGCTGAAACTCGGAGCTCCTGGGGTGGGGGGGGGTTAGGTTGGAAGTGAAATCTGAGGTCATTGTTTACTGAAAATGAGTGGTGTTCTGCATATCGTGTGCTGTTATGGCCCAGGGTTTGCAAGAAAACACTTGGAGACTATTAACAGCTCCCAGATTAAAGGGAAGTGGTGTAGAAGTTAATGTTTTTGTATTCAGTAAAGGAGCTTGTGCTTGTTCTGCTTTAATCTGCAGAAGACAAAAAGAGCCTGAAACCATCACTAGCACAGCTGGGAAGAGCCTGGGACTTGCTTAGTTGCTCTTTTTTGTATGTGTAGTTGTTTTGGGTTTTTTTCCTCCTTATTTAGGTTGGGTTTCTTTTTTTTCTGAATTGAATTATAAAGCTGGCTAGGAAAATTATTTGAAAGAGCAGCATATTGAGGCCTCCTGATTCTTCATGGTGACTTCCAGAGTGCCATGAAGAACAGGTACTGCTGAAGAACTTGTCTGCACACACCACAAGTGCATTAAGTGGTCAGTCCTTCTCATTGTCCTGGACCAGTGTAACACCAAGTTAGCAGCATTCCTGCTTCCTAAACAAGCTGCTGTCTCTTTTCAGCGCTCTTCCAGGCAGTTCACTGAAGGCCCACCAGGTCCTCAGAAGAAATCCAGATCCATCAGCAACACGGCAGACCAGGTATGGTGGTCCCAGCTGGGTTTGTGTGTTCTTAGTCTACCTGTTCCCAGGGCTGCTGGAACTCCTGTGTCCTGTCACTATTCCTGTGACCAACAGTGTATTTGTTACTACAGGCTAATGAATCCATAGTAGCAAAGACAACTCTGATGGTTCCCAATGATGGAGGCCCAATTGAAGCCATTTCCACCATCCAGACTGTGCCTTATCCTCGGAGGAGCCGGAGGAAGAGTGGTAGGTGTCACATCCCTGTCCTAACCCCGACACCAGAGGCTATCCTGAAGTGTTAGTTACCTCCTTCCAGGACCTGGAAGCTGCTTCTGCTTTATAATGCTTTTGGGGGCAGAGGGTGATTCCAGCCAGTCAGCCTCTTCCTCTTGTGCCTTCCAGGTCCTTTGCAGGCCTGGAACAGCGAGTCCAGCATAGGCAGCAAGCAGCTGGAATCCAGGCCGGACACTGACAGCTCCGGCACCCCCCAGCACAATGGGGGAGTGAGGCTGCACGACTTTGTTTCCAAGACGGTGGGTCTACAGGCAGGAGGGCCTTGAAAAAGCAGCTCCTTGCAATCAGAAATGTGTGTGATAAGAGGCTGCCAGCTGTGCCAGGGCAGGGTGAGGTTGGATAATGGGGAAAGGCTCTTCCCCCAGAGGGTGGTTGGGTAGAAGTCAAGGTCCTGACCCAGCCAATGCTCCAGGAGTGGTTGGACAACACTACTGAGGATATGGTGGGATTGTTGGGCTGTCTGTACAGGGCCAGGAGTTGGACTTTAATCCTTTTGGGTTCCTTCCAGCTCTGGATATTCTATGATTGTGTCTCAGGTGCATATGAACTGTACCAGTTACCTGCATGGATCAGGAAGCACATTACCCAGTTTATTTCCTGCTGAGTTACTACACTGCACTAATCTCTCCCCTCCTCCTCAGGTTATCAAGCCAGAATCGTGTGTCCCGTGTGGAAAGAGAGTGAAGTTTGGGAAGATCTCTCTGAAGTGCAGGGACTGCCGTGTGGTCGCTCACCCAGAGTGCCGGGACCGCTGCCCCCTTCCCTGTATCCCCACTCTGGCAGGCACCCCAGTCAGAATTGGAGAGGTGGGTCTGGGTGGGCTTGAGGCCACCACAGTTGGGCTGACGTGGGGCTGGGACTTGCTCAGCTCCAAGGCTGCCTTCCCCAGCAAAGCTCCTGTTGCTCAGAGCTGCAGAATGGCATGCAAATGAGCTTGGTAATGCCTCATTCCATAATCAGGGAGGGGGTGTAGGGCTGTGATGTTAGGAGGGCGTTGAGTGGGGAAGGTGGCAGCTCCAGGCAGGCAACGCAGCCTTGTGGTGATGGATGTGGTGGTGTTCTTCTCTGGGCTGATGAAGACGAAACAATTCTTGTTTTCAGAGCTTAGATCTCACTGTGAATTCCTGAGAGAGTATTTTCCATGTCTTCATGACTGAATATCTCTTTTCTTATTTTTCCCTCTGCCTCTTAGGGGACCTTGATGGATTTTGTCCCTTCTGCTCCTCCAATGATCCCTTCCATCATCGTGCACTGTGTTAATGAGATCGAGCAAAGAGGGCTGCATGAGGTAAAAAGAAAATGAGGTGTGAAACGGCGCTAATGAAATGGGTTGTGGTGTTCGGAAGCAAGTTGTTAACCCAAATATCCCTTATTTATGGTGTGTATCCTGCTGCTCAGTGGGTGACTGAGGGAGCAACAGGAGTGCTCAGGTGTGGAGACAAGGTGGGGGTGGAAGGACATCAGTGGATCTCCTGCCTCTGAGCAGAGCTTTGTGCCAACAGACAGGCCTTTACCGCGTCTCTGGCTGCGACAAGACGGTGAGGGAGCTGAAGGAGAAGTTCCTTAGGGCAAAAAGCATTCCTTTGCTCAGCAAAGTGGACGATATCCACGCCATCTGTGGCCTCCTCAAGGACTTCCTGCGCAGCCTGAAGGAGCCCCTGCTCACGTTCCGGTTAAACAAGGCGTTCATGGAAGCTGCAGGTGAGCACTTGCTCTGTCACATCCCCAGCTCCTTCAGGCTCAGAGCTCGTGGGTTTAGCTGCTGGGTGAGCCAGCAGACCTTGGTGCCCTGTGGAGCCCTCGTGCCTGAGTTCTGGTTGGGCAGGGTACGAAACTATTCCCATGGCACGTGAATTTTCTGGCTTCCTTATTTCTCGGGGTAGCTGTGCCTGTGAGGGGAGTATTGCAGCTCCTGGGATCACTTTCTGAGGTCTAAATACTATTTTTTTATTCCTAGAAATCTCAGACGAGGATAACAGTGTTGCTGCCATATACCAAGCAGTTGGAGAACTTCCCCAGGCCAATAGGGACACCTTAGCTTTCCTCATGGTCCACCTGCAGAGGTATGTCCTGATGGACAGTGGGGTTGGAACCAGGTGATCTTTAGGGTCCCTCCCAAGCCCAAACCACTCTGTGATTCTGAAAGGGGGATGTTGCCACTGGTGCTTTCTCTAGCTGGCTCTTGTTACTGCTTGTGAGCAGAGAGTCTTCATTCTGAAAAAACCTGCTCGTTCAGAAGCTGAAGTGTGTGTGGAATGGGGGAATTCCATGACAAGTGAAAGGGACAAACTTCATCCTTTCTTATTTTCTTTTAATATAGGGTGGCTCAGAGCCCTGACACTAAAATGGACATCTCCAACTTGGCCAAAGTCTTTGGCCCCACAATAGTTGCCCACGCAGTACCTGATCCTGACCCCATGACCCTCCTGCAGGACACGAAGAGGCAGCCCAAGGTAGGTCAGCAGGAAGGACCAGCTTGGGTGAATTTATCCCATTTAGAGAACTCACAGGGCTGGAGGGGGCTGAGGTGGTGCCTGTCTGATGTTGCTGTGTCTGAGCTGTGTGCTGGTTTGTGACATTGGAGAGGCACTTCTTGTAAGAGCATGTAGTGCCAGGACAAGGGGAATGGCTTCCCTCTGCCAGAGTGCAGGGTTAGGTGGGATACTGGGGAAAACCCCCTGTGAGGGTGGGCAGGCCCTGGCACAGATTGCCCAGAGAAGCTGTGGCTGCCCCATCCTTTGGAACTGTTCAAGGCCAGGTTGGATGGAGCTCTAAGCAACCTGGGCTGGTGGAAGGTGTCCCTGCCCTTGGCAGGGGGTTGGAACAAGATGATTTTTAACCAACCCAAGCCATTCTGTGATTGTAATCAGCAACTCATGGGTGTCTCTGTAGGTTGTAGAGCGACTTCTGCTGCTGCCTATGGACTACTGGAGCCAGCTGATGATGGTGGAGCAAGAAAACATAGACCCAGCACATGTGATTGAGAATGTCAATGCCTACTCCACTCCACAGACACCTGAGGTTCAAGGTAACCCTGGGCTCTAAAAATAACCCTCAATCAAAGCTGACTGGGAGGCTGTTGGAGCCAGCCATTCCTGCTTTATGGAGGAAAAGGGAAAAACAAAGTGTGCCAGGAAATACCAGATTTGTCTGATGTCTTTGACAGATGCTGGGGAATGTCTAATGTTCCCTGCACAGCAGTGAAAGCTTCAGCTGTGCCCACACTGCTCACTTTGGTGCCTCTCTTTTGGCAGTGAGCATCCTTGGACCCCTCACCACTCCAGAACAGAAGCTCTCCAAGACACCATCATCCAGCTCCCTGTCCCAGAGGGTCCGGTCCACCTTCAGCAAAACCACCCCCAGGTAAGTGCCAAGGGCTGTGGGCACCGTGGAATGGCTGCAGGGGGTTTGGGTGGTCAAGCAGAACTAAAAAAAAGACTTCTGCACTCAGTTTTTGGAGCAGCCTGAACTCAATCAACCCTCCCTGAGTCAGTGCTGTGGTAACAAAAGCTGTCTGATGGTTAATGAACTCTTGGTTTGGGAGGTGGGTAAAATTGGGTGAATGTTCCCTGGGAAAGGGAGACTGTTGGACCTTGGTATCCCAAATTCCAAACTGAATTTTCTATTTCTCTTGAATTAGATTTGGGAGCAAAAGCAAGTCGACAACACAGCTTGGGCATCAGGGGAATTTCTTTGCCTCTCCTATGCTGAAGTGAAGACCTGGGAGCTGGCCTGGTCCTGGCATTTGCACACCAACAAGTCCAAGAAATGCAGGTTGTCTCCATGGCCCCTGGCAGCTTTATGTACTATTATGTTTTTCTTTTATCTTTCAGCTTAACTGAGACTCCTAATGGGATTTTATTGTGCAATGTATTTTTATTATCTAATGCTGTGCTGAATGTAGTATTGGTGAAGACAGTAACAAGCAGGATTTGTTCAGTGTTAATCATTAAAACTCTAGAGGAGCTGACTTTTTCACTAACACCTGGTTTTCACCCCACGTGAAGTGGAGCAGTCAAGCAACAAGTGTAAGTTGGTTGTTTTTTGAAGACTCCATAGGATGTTCTCGATACAGCAGTGTCTGAACTTTGTCAGAATCCAGGCTTTCCATCAGCACAGTCTGTAATTCCCACCTGGCTGGTTGTGCAGCTGGAATCCTGAGGATGGCAGTGTTGGACTGGTCTGGTGGGCAAAGGCCTGTCCTTAATGAACTGCCCGAGGGACTGAGGCTTCTCGAAAGAAACATTTCCTGATGCTTTGTTTACAAGGGGGGAATTTTGTAGAGGACTGTGTGGATGCAAAGCCAAAGGATTCCTGAGTAGCCTGAATGAGTCAGTGCTGCTCATGCTGGGGAGGGGGTTCAGTGGGAGTGGGAGTCCCTGCTTTCCTGGCTCAGCATTTGTCACCTTGTCCAGTACTGTGTGAAGAGACCTGTGGAACACACAGAAGTTTTTAAAGGGACTGTTTTTTATTGAGCTCTGGAAAACTGTTCTGACTGCACAGCTAAGTAAATCTGGATGTTCTCCATGACCCCAGCTCTGGTCTCTGGCTCTGGTTTCCCTCGTGCTGTGCAGTTTTACCCCAGGCAGGTGCAGCCCTACAGGAGCCCCTGCCCCAAGGGCTGAGGGCAATCTGTGCTCTGTGGTGACAGGGAGCATTTGGGGACAATCTTGCAAGCCACCCCCACTCATGTCCTGCTGGGCACAGAGTGGCCCTGGCAGTGCTTGGGAATGTGACTGGGATGGGGTGTGTGCCCACCCTGCCTGCAGGGAAGGGCACCAGTTCCAGCTGGGATGTCCAAGGACACAGGACACTGCAGAGGAAGGGCCTGGGGGGATGGAGAGTGACAATAGTGAGGGAAGGGTGGATCTTTGCTTTTCCACGCTCTGGTTGCTTCAGGCTGCAAGAAAATGCCCAACAAGGAGAAATCACATAGCAAATTATTTATTGATCAAAGAATATAAAAATCTTCACTTTGCCCCAGAAATAGGGATGAAAATGTCATTCCTTGTGGGCACCAGACCAAGGAAGCTCCTGATTTCTGTCCAGGCAGGAGCAGAAATGCATTTACTCCAGAGGGTTAGTGCAGATTCAGTCACCACTGGGGGCTCCTTCATCAGTAGTGCTTGATGCATTTGGACAGGCCAGGCACCATCTCTGTGTCCTGCACAGAAGAGCTTCACCCCTCCGTGACCTTGCAGAGGAATCCACCTCCTGATTTGTTGCAAATGGTAGAATTCTCCTAATTAATGTGTAATTAAGCTGCCCTAATCAGCACTCAGTTCTGATCAACAGCAGCTCCAAGGGAGTGACGCAGGTCTGCACGTGCAGGGGACTGTGCTCAGAGCCAAATCTTCACCCTTGTTTTTGTTCCCCTGGGAGAAGGAGGATCCAACAGGGTGAGGTTTGGGTGCCCAGTTACCTGTGGGAGGGCCTGGATTTGATGGCTGAGCACTGGGATGGACTGAGGGGCTGAGGGATGGGAAGGCTTTATGTGAGGTGACGGGCCTGCTGTACACACAGGCAGTGCTGGTGGCCTTCTGGCTTTGCAAAAAGCCCTGCCCTGCTCTCCCCAGGCTGGGGCTCCCCTCATCAGTCTGAAATGATTCTAGAAAATTCCCCAGGCAGGCTGTGGTTGGTCTCCTGCAGGAAGTTCTCGATGGCATTGGCAGCATCAGTGTCCCCTCGGTGCTGGTAGAGCTGAGCCATCTTTTTCAGCCTCTGCTCACACTCCCTCCTCTGCTGTGTGTGTGCAGGGATCCTGTACCCCTTCATAAACTTGGCTTTTGCCTCATCCTGGGATCTTTTCTGGTAGAGGAGGAACTTTCCCCAGGAGAGATTCAGGGCTTGACAGCATCTGAGGCTCAGGGTGTCAATCTTCCTCTGCAGACCTTTGTAGATCTCTTCCTGGTCCGGGTCTCTTACACCAATGAACTCTGCCAGCTGCAGCTCCACAAGCATAAGGTCAAGGTCTGGATGTTTCTGAATAATTTCCTTGAGGTTCTTGATGGCTTCATCCAGTATATGATCCTGGTCTTGCTTCTCTGCCTGGAGCCACTGTTTCTTATAGCACTTGGCCAGGGCCTGGTAGAGAAGGTGGTACTCTGGGTCCTGCTGCAGGGCTCGCTGGATGATCTTGGCTGCTTGCTCTACAGACTGTGACAGCCAGGACAAAGCTGAGCATTTAAGGACCTCAGGATCAGGGCTGTTCTCTGCACATTCCTTAAGCAAGGCCATTGATCTTTCTTTATGCACTTTTTCAAGTAGACGGGCCAAATATATTTTGGCTCTATAGTTATTTGGCTGCTCATGGACAGTTCTTTCCAGGTGGCTTCTGGCTTGGATTGCAATATCCTGATACCAGTAGTAACTCCAGGAGAAATAGAGAGCCTTTGCAAGCCCAGCATGGAAATGGATGTTGTCTGGTTCAACCATCAAGGCCACCTCAAAGCACCCCCTTGCCCGTTCCCCATGCTGGGTTCTGATGGCCAGGAGGGACCAGCCTTTCTGGGCCTGGATGTATGGGATGAGCTGTGGATCCCAAGGGGTTGGCCAGAGCTGCTGAACTCGTTTCAGAGACCTTTCAGCCTCGTGGTAAGAGGCCTGAAGGTAGTAAATCCAAGCATAATTCCCATGGATGACCAAAGAGCTGGCAGTAGATGCTGGCTGCTTGCCTCCTCCGTTGTGCTCCTCAGCAGCTCTGAGGCTTTGCAGAGCTTCTGTGCTCTGGTTGTTCAGCTGGTACAGGTAGGCCTGGAGCCCCAGGAGGGCCACCTGGTTCTGGTGGGTTGTGTGCTTGATCTCAACAGCCAGCTTCTGCAGGATATGTAAAGGGTTGGAAAAGCCTACCACACCCAACTGCCACGTGAAGTGACACTGAAGGGCATCCAGCTTCTCCTTCAGTTTGTCATTGCTGCAAAGAGGAAACTGAGTTGTGGAAGGGTGAGACACACACAGAGCAGAAGAGAGGAGGGAGAGCTGGAGGATGGGGCTCTCCCCCCTCTCCCAACACATTGCTCATGCAACTAAAGAACATGTAAATCTTTGTGCCAGTCAGCCCATTTTCAGGGAACCACCTGTGAGGTTTCATTCCTGGCTTGCTCTTCTCCAAAGGGCAGTCACCAGTGCCCAGAGCCAGGGCTGCTCTCTCTTACCTAAGGCAAAGGGACTGGGATGGGTTGCCAAAAAGGAGAAAGTAGAGTCAGCCCCAAGCACAGGATGAGAACTTTCTCCAGGGGCAGGAAAGCAGGGTTGTACTTTCAGCTGAAGGGTGAAGAACTGGCTCAACAAAGAGTCATGAAGATGATGGACTGGAGCACCTCTTACATGAGGAAAGGCTGAGGAAGCTGGGACTCCAGCTTGGAGAAGGCTCAGAGGGATCTTGGAGCTCCATAAATACCTGAGGGGAGGGTGCAAACAAGTGCCAGGCTTTTATAGTGGTGCTCAATAACAAGGCAAGAACGGCACAAACAAGTTCAGGAACCTCCCTCTGGACATCAGGAACCTTTTTCTAACTGTGAGAAGAAGAGCACTGGCACAGGTTGCCCAGAGAGGTTGTGGAATCTCCATCCTTGGACACGCTCAGGAGCTGTTTGGATGTGGGCATGGGTGGTCCTGCTCAAGCAGGGGCTTGGACCAGGTGACCTTTAGAGGACCTTTCCAACCTTAAGCATGGTGAGGTTCTGAACAGGGACGTTGGGCTGAGCCTTGTCAACCCTAAAGCATTGAGAAGCCACGACAGGAGCAGATGCTGGGCACTCACCTCATTCTGGCTGTGGGTGTAGAGGTGGCCTCCAGGAGCAAAGGCTTGGCTGCAGCAGATGGGACAGGACAGTCTGGAACTTCTTGGCTGATCCTTTAATGGGGAAACTTGTGGGTGGAGCCTGAGTAAACAACTCGTTTTGCACGAAATGAAACTGAAAGGAAGTGAGCTTAAATCACACAAAAAGTAATGCCCTCTGCCTGATTTTAAGTTGCCACCTTTCTTCCTGAAATGGATGAGATGGGGAGCCCCGTGGGCAGAGCAGCAGGATCTGAACTTGCCTCTGGAGTCCTCCCTGCTGAACAGGACTTTGTTGGTGTTTCAGCCTTTCAGGGACACTGGGCTGCAGCATCACTGTTATCAGGGAGGAGCTGAAGTGTCTGTGGCTCTGCAGGACCTTGGCCTTGGGGCTGATGTGGCCTAGCCATGGCACCTTTGCTTTGTTTATGTTGTGTTTACCTGTAAAAGCAACTGCCCAGCAATAAGAAAATGCAATTGGATTTGCACAGTTTCATGTGAGGGGCAGTGGCTGTGCCTGGGATGATTCCCAAGTACTTTCTTAAGGAGCAGGTAGTGCTGGCAGAGCACAGGATGGCCCCAGGGCTATCAGCAGCTTCTCAGGGATCTATTGCTGCCCATCCAGGAGCTCAGTCCTAGAGGTGACACAAACCAGTCCTAGAGGTGACACAAACCAGTCCTAGAGGTGACAGAAAAAATACAGGCCAAATACAGGAGGCACAGTGAATGTGGGTGTGAGGTGGGATTGCAGCTCTGGGAAGAAAGACTCCAGTCCAGAGAGTAGTAGAAAATGTGTTAAAAAAAAAAATAGCCTCAAGTGGACTCTAAACAGAGAAGGAAAAAACCATCAGCCTTACAATCCTGTTCCTCCCAGCAAAGAGAAAAGAACCCATCCCTGTTTTCCCCCCTCAGGATGCTGATGAGTCACTGCAGCAGCCAAAGGGAGGAGGAGAATTTATCACTGGAGGAGTGGGGTAGATGCTTTTATCTTCTGTGTTTATTTTTTCCTATAACTGACAACCTTTAATAGAAAAAGAGTAATTTGGCCATTAGTTGTTAGCACTGCTGGATGAACAATGAGTGATTGCTCTGCCTTGATTAGACTGAGGCATTAATTAGGCAACCAGTAACGTCTAATTCTTGAATCCTCATGTCAGCACCTTCTTTCAGCATCTTTCTGTGCGTTTTGGCTCTCAGGAGTTGCTTCTCTGCTGCCTGTCATGGCCCAGCTGGGGCTGTGTGAGTTGGGTTTGGGTGTTTTGGCTCCCTGGGCTGGGGGCAGAGCTGGAGGGAGGAGAAATTCCCAGCTCGAGTCCCTCAGGCCTCGGCAGCAGTTCTTGGCTCCTTCTCCTGCTAATATTAGGGCTGGTTTGAGGACGATTACAGTTCTGTGAAACAGCTATTAATATCATACAAAGCCTGGATGGGAGTCAAAAATAACAGCAACTGAGCAAACTACCAACCAGCAGCCAAAGGGGAAGTGCAGGCAAGGCTTGGTGTTGTGAAAGATAAACTGTGGGAAGGAAAAGCGAAAGAGCTGCAAAGGGATGCAAGGGGAAAAAAAATAACAAATATTTTGTTGAGAGCTTGGAAACAGTCCTTGACTTCAAAACATTCTGTTACATCAAATAATGCTGATCGAATCCTGAGCTGATTGAAAGGAAATCCTGGGTTATTGGCCCAGATGCTTCCAGAGCTGGGAAAAACACTCCTGTGTTGTAAAGGGAACGGGAAGGGCTCAAACCAGTTTGGGTCATTAACCCCTCTGTGCTTTGGAAACGGGTCCACTCCATCCTCTGGGGTCTCTTACTGGGCAGGGCTGTGCAGCTTGTCCTCATCTTCTGTCATGGTGTCTGTGGGTGATGACAATCTGTGAGTAGAGACTTGACATTGTCTGTAGGAACAAATGGTCAGCTGAAGTCCAAATGGTCAGGAGATGCAAACAGACCAGGAGGCTTGAGGCATTTCTCAAGCAGCATCAGGAAGAACTTGGGCCACAGTGAAGGGGCTCTGAACCCCCAAAATGAGCTGTGGCACGAGGCAGAAAGGCTGTTCTGGAGGTGGTGCCTGTGGGGCTGGGAGGCCTCAAGAACCGTCAGCTGAACAGCAAAGGTCAGAACTAAAAATACTTTGAGGTGTGGCCACAGGATTTCCCTGGCAGAGTTGGAGTCCTGACTGAATATCTGAATTCTTTCACGGTGAATTGCATACAACTTCCTTGCTGGCTCTGAAGGACAGGTGAGGCTTCTGTGGGTAAGAAGACAGGTAACAAAAGGGTGTTTTCCATTTATGTCACTGTTTTTATTGCATCTTCTCAGGTCCTATTGACTCTACTACTCCTGGCCTACTCCAGGGAAAAGAGGGTGGCAAAACCAGAGTTGATCAGTATAACAGAGGTGTTTGATTCATGACTTTTTGTACAAAGTGGCCACAAGTTGTGCTGACAGAAGGCTCTGGTATCCACCTGCCTGAAAGCTCGAGGAGAGGCAGAGGATTCTTGGCTGTGAAGGTGGTGAGGCCCTGGACAGGGTGCCTAGAGAAGTTCTGGACTCCCCATCCCTGGGATAGTGGAAAATGTCTGTGCAGGAGGGTGGAACTGGATGATTTTTGGGTCCCTTCTAACCCAAACCCTCCTGTGCTCACGCTGTTTTTGCCTACACCAGAAAAGGTAACATTTCTCCTAGAACAAGGGCTCTCATACTTGGAAGATGCCCCTTTGCCCCTGCTGTTTGTTGTGACACAATCACTGGTAGCCACTGATGTTGCTCCAGGACTCGATACCAGCAGAGGGCAGAGGATTCCCACGGATGACACGAGGTGGGTGTTGCAGTGCCTTTCTCTGCCCAGCCTGTGAGCAACAGCGATGCTTTTGCACCACTTTTAGATTTCTGCCTCGCAGCTGGATTCTTTTTTAACAATATTCCAATCCCCGCCCCCTTGATTGGGATGAAAAGATCTATATTTGGAAAAGTGGTGGCTTCCCTTGGGTGTAAACAAGGAGGGGAAAACAGAGCAGGCCTTTAGAGAGCGTGCACTGCCTGGGGAGGGCATTCATCCTTCTCACAATGGAGCTGAGAAGGGCCCAAGAACCTGGGAGAGTTGAAACTGGAAAAGGAAACGTGGGTTTTATGTAATATACACAGAAACTGTGAAACCAGCATTGTGGAAAAGCAACCCCTGCCTCACCAAAATATTTGCCCTCCTTGTTTTCAAACGCTCTGAATGTGCCCAGGGAACTGGAATGTGCAGCCTCTGTGCACGCCCTGATTCCTCCTCCCCAAATTACCTGGTTCTGGAGTTGGATCTACTGATTCCTCTGGATAAAGGTGGCCTGACACACCAGGTGCATGAGCATTGGGTGGCATGTAACCACCAGAGCCTGGATTTCTGCCCTGGGATGTCTCAGGGAGCTCTGCCTGCAGCTGACAGGGAATAGCTGCACTCCTGGTTCCCCCAAACCTCCCAGGGGATGCTCAGGAAACTCTCCCATAACCTGCTGTGAGAGCTGTGCAGCTGCTCAGGCAGAAAAAAGAGCTGTTAAGCATTTCAAAATCTTGGGCTGAAATACCTTCCTGAAGTGCTTATCTGTCCTGAATTAATCCCCCTCCAACAACACGAGGATCTCACTGACTGTTTCCAGCCTGGGGAGCCAAGGAGGTCACTGCAGAGGCTCGATCAGCAGGAGGAATAATTCCAGGGAGGAGAAGGCAGATGATAGTGAGGGTTCAGTTAACTGCCCTCCACCCCAGCCCTCTGCCTACGTGAGGCCCCTCCATCCCACCCGTGCTGAGGGTGTGTCTGCCTGCCCTGGAAGCCCCTGTGATAGCAACCGTCTCCCCTGGCTCCTCAGGGAGGGCTTCTTATCTCCCAGAGCAAAGCCTTCCCTTCTCTCAGCACCCAGAGAGACACTCAACTGTCTCCCAACTGCTCTGATGGCAGATAAGCCTTTGCTGAAGCTCCAGAGCACCAGGGGCTGGTCTGGGGCAGGGAGAGCAGCACGTGGAGGACTTGGGGTCCTAAATGCACTTATTCTAGAGATTAAAGATGAAGGGCAAGATTAACTTCACTCCACAGGTGGCAGAGAGCTGAAAAGGGAATCTCCACTATCATGGTGAGGATGGGAATCGGTCAAGGAAAATGCCAAAGGGTTCTCCTCAAAAAGCAGCCTGACAGTCCCAAGGGAATTCCATGGTGTTGGGGTCTGGGACAGCAGTGGAACAAGCACTGAAGGCTGTTGTTGGTCAGCACCCAGGGAAGGGCACCAAATGAGAGGCAACACCAACTGGGCAAGCTCCAGGCGTCCCAAGTAAAGATAATTTACATGTACAATGATGTTCTGAGCCCCGTGCTGCAAGAAGAGGCTGTAAATAGAGTTTTATGGCTTTTGATACTGTTCCATGTGGTACATGAGAAAGCTGCAGAAACACTCCAGATAAAATCACCCCGGAGCAGAGCCAAGACTGGGACGAGCCCTGTGCAGAGGAGATTTTTCAGTGCTTCCCTTGCAAAGTGGAAGGGTAGAAGCAAAGTGTTTTTAAGAGGCTAAAGGAATGAATCAGGAATGATGTGACAGGTCCTTGGTGGGGCAGGAGGATGTTTCTTCCTCACCTCTGTCAGTGGAGGCTTCTCTAGATCTTTTGGAAAAGAACATCATTTTAATTCCCACAAAACAAATAATTGCTCTCCCACCCAGGGACAGAACTGGGATATTTCTGCAAACACATCCTGAAAACTCCCTGCTCCCCCAAGTGCTGGGTTTCTGCTGGGCTGTTGCTCTCTGCAGTGGCAGGACACCCTCGCTGAGAGGGATTTTATCCCTTGCCAAAGTCACAAACAAGAGATGACATGATGTGATGATTTCCTGTGTGAGCAGAGCTGGGTTTGATGACCCTCTCAGCCTTGAAGGTTGGAGCTTGTTTTCTTGAGCTTTAACTTGGCACCACTTCAGCAGAGTCTTTTTGTCCCAACTTTTATCTAAACACACACACACACACAAAGGGGGAGAATAAAAACACTCGGTGTCTTCTAGAAAAAGAAAACAAACTCTTCTCTCTCTCCCTAATTCCAACTCTTCCTCCATCAGCTTTCAGGAAATGAAGCGACAGAGGTGAAGTTGTTTTATATAAACTATAATTTCCACCCAGTGAGGTGACAGCTCCCTTCTCTGGCAGGAGGAGCTGGAGGTGACCATTTCTCACCCAGGCACATCTAACAGCCTCATCCAGTCTCTTCTAGTGTTTTTTCCCCCCTCTTTTTCAGTTCAAAGCACCTGGAGCCCTGAGAAGGCTGCACAACCTTCCCAAGTGGTTTATTTTTAGCATGACATCAAGAGCAGGCTCCGAGCCCTGGGGAATGCTCTGAGGTGCTGGAGAGACACTTGAGAATAAAAAGCTCCCCTTTTTCCACACAACTGAGCTCTTAAACCCGCCCAGACTTTGTAGTGCCTGAATTCAGTCCTGGTGACCGTATTTCATTTGACAGGGTTTTATTTGGAGCTTCACTTTTGAGATGTTGCTCCCCACGTGAGTATTTAAGGAGTCCCTCCAAACCTCCACTCTGAAGCACCAAAATCCTGAACTCTCTTGCCCTGCACACCTTGAGTGAGTCCTGTGATGGTCCCAGTGGCAACTTTGGCCCTGCAACCTCTGCCTGTGTGAAAGGAGACCCCCTGATTGCTTTCACAGGCGCTCTTGCTGGGAAGCAGCTCCGAGCTCCCCTCGTGTCCGAGCTCCGTGCTGGGCAGGCAGGAGCAATTCCACTGGTTCATCCGGAGCTGGAACACATCAGCCCTGCAGAATTTCCTCTGAGCTGCAGATAAGCAGATCCTGGTGATAGAGGGGCCCTGCTCAAACAGTGTCCAGCCCTGAGAGCAGCCTCGAGGGCCGAAGGGGAAGGAAGTGTTTGATATTGTGGATGTGGGACATGGGGAGAAAAACAACCCTGGAAGATGCATCACCCTTAAAAACACCCCCTGAGCTGCCAAGGTGGGCATCCCAAAGCAGCCACAGGGGCTGGGACACACCAAGCCAGGAGAAAGGTTTTCTGTGCAGTGCTTGGTGAGAATTCCTCAGAACCAGCAACAAAGGGTCGACTCATTATGCAGGAAACCTTGATCAGCCGTGGAGAAAGCGGATCACGCCTTGAAAAATCAAGTTGTCTCTGTGAACAACCCGAATGATCAGATTACAGAGAGTAAATCCCTGCAAAAAAACCCTCCATTCCGGGCTCTTCACTGAAAGCTGCTCCGTGTTGAGTTGTGAAACGTGTCAGGGCATGCACAAGTTCTCAGCAGCAGCAGCAGAATTAGAAAATAGAATGGTTTCCACTTCCAGAGAGCAAAGAGCAGCAGCACCCGGCGCTGCCCAAGTGCTATCAAAAAGATGGAATAGGATAACAACAAAGCTGTGGCCAAACCCAGCAGGAGATATGGGCAGAATTTTAGGCAGACTGGCTCTTGAAAGAAAAATCTTAGAAAAATCGATAACTAATCAAGGCCAGCAATAACAAACCAAGGATTTCCTAATTCCAGGCAGTTCCATCTGTGCTCCGGGGACAAGAACTAATGGAGGGCAGAGAAATGTGTGTAAGAAGTTACAGCTTGGTCCTGAAGGCACAGATTAGAGGGGAAAAGTGGGATCCAAGGGAGTCCCTCCTGTTTTCTGGGGACACTGACTGTGGAAACCCCTCATTTTGGGGCCACCTGCCAGAGCTGCTGATGACACGGCGGAACATCCAGCAAGAGGCAGAAGGGGATCATTCAAGCCCTTGGAATCCAAGGCCATGCCATGTCCTGGTAGTTCCAGGTGGGATGGATCCTGCTGAGCCCCGAGGGTCCCCAGGGACCACGGGGTGTCACCACAACCCAGCTCAGGGGGGACCCTCATGCCCCATCCCCCTGAAAGGTGTTACCAGGGCTGCTCTGCCCACTCCTTCCAGGAGCTGCCTCCAGATGGTGCTCCAGCCAATTCTCTGGGATTTCAAGGCATTCCGTGGCTTCACAGATGGCTTTTCTGGGCAGAATCATCGCAAGGATGGAGGGTGGACCAGGCTCAGCCTTGGCTGCCCCCTGCGAGTGGCTTCTCCACTGGAAGCCCCGAGTGTGCCTGGAATGAGTCACAAACAAAGGTCCCCATAGGAAAGGAGGACTGTGGATTCATAACCTTGACCCTTCTGGGTAGGAAGGGTTTATTTGTCCAGCTTGCTTTATAAATAACCCAGAAATCATCAGCTTTGTTTTCATGGTGTCGCACTCGGCGTGTGGAGGAACCTCATCCCTCATCCCAGCACTGCTCCAGACCCTGGGAGTCCTGGCCAGGGACACCAGTCCCTGGATGTTTATTTAATGACCCACAGCATGCAAAATACCCCAGAAGATAAGGCCAAGGAGCCAAGGAGTGGAATCTGTGACTCTGTGACATGGGACTGTGCCAGGGATGGTGCTGAGGACCTTCCTGCTCCTTCTGGCCCCCGGATCTTGCCAATTATCCTCCATCCACTCCATGGATCCCCCAGGGCCTCCCCATGCTGTGACCAAATCCTGCTGTGTCCTATCCTGAGTGAGAAAAAGGGTTAAAAAGCGTCTGGAGCAATTTTGTGGAGAATGGGAAGAAGCGAGGTCAAAGAGCAAAATGTTCCCAGAGGGATAATGATGTGGAGTCACCACACAGGTAACTCCAAGGAGAAACTGAAACCCTGGGAGGAAAATTAACCCTGTACAGGCAAGGTTAGCCCTGGCATTTGAAGTCTGTCAGCCGGGACAATCTTCTGGCCATCATTTTCTTTAGAGGGATGAGGACTCAGGGATGTTAAGAGGGATGAGGACTCAGGGATGTTACTTTGGGAAGGGTGGTGCAGATGTGCCAGGCTGGGGAGATGCCCCCCAGCAGCTGATGGTGCAGGATGTGCTCTCAGGGTCAGGCAGAGATGGCTAGAGGGGAGCCAGGCTTGTCCCAGCTGCTGTGCCACAGCAAACTCCTTGCTGGTCCCATTCCCAGCACTGGGAACATGAGGATTCCCTGTGTCCCCCATACAGGTGGTGTGGGGACAGGGAACAGCTTTAGTGAAGAGCCTTTATTTTATATCCTGTGGGTTTTCTTCAATCCCTGCATCATACAGGGGTTTTCTCCCTGTTGCAGGGCAAGAACAGCTCCAGCTTCTCGTTTTGTCAGAGGATCTGAGGGCTGGGAAGGGGCAAAGACTCTTTTACACCAAACAGGAAAGCTGAGCAATTGCAGGATCTGTCAGGAGAGGTCCAGGCTGCCTGAGCACCTGAGCCCAGCACCGTTTGACAGGAGATTTACACCAGGAGAGCCTGGTGGTGACCTGCTGAGGAGCTGTGAGGTCCTGCCAGCCTCACCCACCCAGAACTCTGCAAAGTGTGTGGAAAAAGAGCGGGGGATGAACAGAAACCCCACACTCAGCACTCCAGGGACACCGAGCCTCTTTCTGCCACTGCAAACAGCCCTTCCCCAGGCAGCTTCACCTCCCCTGGGCTGCAGAGTTCTAAGGACTCCAGCAAATCTGCAAAACTAGATACTTCCCTGCCCAACCCACTCTTCCTTCAGCCCTTATCTGCCCTTACCTGTCTCCACTAGGTCGCTTTAAAAGTCCCAGACACTTCCTTCCTTTGTTTGTCTTGGCCTGAAAGGGAAATGTCTTGTGTGTCAAAGGTTTAGTGCAGATTCCTGTCCAAGCTCTTTACCACCTCTGGCCTCAGTAAATCAAACTTCTCCCAGCTAGGGATTTGCACAGTGAACCAGACTCTCTGCCCTCATTCTCCCTCTCCTGCCTGCACATGGGATCGAGATGGAGTGACCGAACAAGGGGTTAAATCCCTGCTGGCTGCTGCAAATTGGGGATGGAAAAGAAGTTCTGGCTTTCAAATGCCAGAGTCTCAAGGGCTGTGCCACTGTCCTGTCTCTCCCTCCTCTTTGGGAAAGCGAAGACCTTGGTGAGCCTGGGACTTGTTCCTCAGAGAGCTGCAGGTCTCCCCTGCTCCTCCCAGCCCCGTTTTGGTGCAGAGCAGAGCCAGGACCCCTCCAGGTCGGTTCAGCAGCACCAGCAGGTGCAGAGCCTGAGCGTGGCGTCGAGTTTGGGGCTCCCAGGGCGGGCTGGGCTACCTTGCCACAAGCCAACCACACAGGCAGCACTTCAGTTGGGAGCTCCTTCCTCTGCAGATGAGCACCTTGATGTGAGGTCTGAGCTCTCACTGCCTCCTCTCCTCCTCCTCCTGTGTCGGGAGCAGCACCTGCCTGCTGGGGAGCCTGGTGCCAGCAGCTGCCAAAACCACAGCCTGGGCGCAGCATCCCCCTCTCCCTCGCTCGAGAGGAGCTTGTGCTGCATCAAAACACCCCCAAATCAGCCCGTTCTCACCCCACACTCTCTGGGCAAACAGGAAGCTACGGGCGAGGGGGGGAAAGAGCAACTTCGTGGGCACTTGGGTAAGCCCAGGAACATACCCCAGGCACACCTGCATGGCAGGAATGCCCCCAGGTAAACACCAGGGTTTACCTGGCCAGCTGCTGCCCTGGCACGTGTGCCCAAAGCAGGGGATGAGCTGGGCATTGCCCTCCCTGGGCTCTGTCTCCAGCAGAATCGTTGAACTGCTGCAGCACCTGCCAGGGCAGTGGCTTCGGCTGCAGCTGCTGGAGCTGCCATGGGAGCCAAACTCATGAGGAACAAGAGGTTGGTGGCCTGCCATGAGTCTCCTCCGTGCCAGTGCCACGCTGCCTGGCCCCAGGTCTTCAGGCAAAGTCACACTCCCTCGGGGAGGGAAGGTCTTCCCTCCCCTGTGTTGCTCCTTCTGCCTCTGAACTCCTCCAGGAATGTGGAATGAGTTGTAGAGTCCCAGAATGGTTTGGGTTGGAGGGGCCTTTGTCTCATGCCACCCCCTGCCATGGACAGGGACACCTTCCACTAGACCAGGGTGCTCCAAGCCCCGTCATCTTGCCTGGTTTATCCCTCTTTGGCAGCTCCAAAATGAGCCAGGACGAGGAAGAGCAGCACCTTCTGCTGCTCTGTGCCCCCATCCCTGGCTGGAGGGGACAGGGAGGGGACAGTGACCTCAGCAAGGCACCTCCATGTTCCTCCAGCTCTGTTTTCCCCCCCTGGTCCTTTCCTTCCCTCCCGTGGCACATCTGTGTGTGTGCAGAGTGTCTCACCACGCCTGTCCTAAGCTTTTCATGCCTGAGATTCCCAGAACCAGCCCTGGAGCTCCCTTGGTCCAGCACCTGCCTGTTGGTGACATTTAGCCCAGCTGTGGTGGCTTGGGTCTGTCCCAAAGGCACGGCAGGAGATGGTTGATGGCACTGCAGCATCAACCAGCCCCTCCTGCAGCTCTTCCTGCCCCTGGCATTGGGGTTGTCACCAGATCCAAGGGCCACCAGGGCACACGGGTGGGATGGTGGCTCACAAAAGTGGCTGGGAAATTTCTCACACATTCTCCTGCAAGTTTTGGAGTCAGGACATCTCCCTGCAAGACATCTCACCCCTCCTCTTCACAGCTGCTTCTCATTTCCCAGTCATAGTCTTCCTGTTTTGTTGGATTTGTAATCTTTTTTTTTTTTAAAATTCATTTCTTTTGGGAAGGTGGGGGGGCTGTGTTTAGCAGCTGCACACAATTCTCCCTGCACCCATCACTATATTTAGCCTCAGACAGGCCAAACAAATGAGCAGGGCTGGGGTTAATAATCACAAAATGGAGTTCAGCTGTCTCTGAACTGTGATTTACTGGGACCAGGGCCAGGCAAGATCCTCCTCACGCCCTCGCTGTGGAATCATCCCCAAGGGACCAGCCTCTTCAAAAGGGGAGAAATTACTTAAAATGCCTTTTCTCCAGCTCAGACTGGAGATGTGAAATGGTTCAAGCACATCTGCTGGTGGGTGAGGCCCCCAGGGAGGTGCTGGGGTGACGTGGAGGGACACTGTGGATGTTGTTGATTCCTCCTCCATCCCCAGGAGCTCCGAGCCAGGGGAATGGGTGGGTTTGACCTGGCTGTGCCCCTCTCTGGGGCTGGTGGTGGTGGCTGAGCAGCTGCCAGTGGAAATATCCCACGAGGATTATGTGTTAGGGTTGCTCTCAGCCAGTCAAGCTCTCAGGGCTCAGAGGTTTGGGGGTCGTGGGTGTTTTGGGTGGCCAGAACGTTCTTGGTGTTTGCCACGTGGACAGACACTGGGTTGAGGTGTCCCCTCTCCTGAGGCTGCTGCCTTCAGAGCCCACAACACAGGCAGGACTCAAGGCATGCAGGTTTGTGGGGCTCAGACACCCCAATTCTGCCCCTTGGGGCTGTGAGGGGGTCACAGAGCCACATGTGTGGCATTGCCACCTCCCCCCTGTGACCCCTCTCCCAGCCCTGGGTCCTCAGGGTGTTTGGAGCTGTCCTGCCTTGCAGACCTAACCCTTCTCCTCCTGAGGAAGCAAACCTGGTCCTTTCCTGCCCTGCAGGGAGGGATGTGGCTGCAGGCAGCTCTGCTTCCCTGCCTCGGGCATCTCCTGCTCCTCCAGCTCTTCAGCCACTGCTCTGGCAGTGCCCCCTCCCCACTGGCCTTTCAGGGTGATGTGAGAGCAGGATTTTGGCTCCTGGAAGCACCTCAGGGCAGGTGGGATGTGTCTGACCCAGCTCAGGACCCTGGACCATCAGCACAGCTCGGGTCTTTGTGCTTTGATGAGCTCCTGAAGGACCTTGTTCCACACACAGGCACCTGTCAGGATCCTCTGCAAAGCTGGTACTGCTTGTTATCCAGAGGTTTGCCAAAATCCACCTGCCCCTTTACACTCCTGAGCACCATCTCAAACCTGCTCCAGCCTCCTTAGTCAAAGGAATGGCAGGCTGGAGTTCCCAGCAGATGAACAGAACAGAGGGTGGGAAGGGACCTTAAAGCTCACCCTGTTCCATGCCCTGCCATGGGCAGGGACACCTCCCACCAGCCTGGCCTTGGACACTTCCAAGGATGGGGCATCCTTTGAGCACTTTCCAGCTCACAAGGCTGCAGAAAGACCCAGGGTCCTTCCCACCAACAGCTGTGGGAAATGTTCCCTCTGAGAGTTGGGATGCACGAAATCCTTCTCTGTTGGTCTGTCCTGCAGGGAAATGCTCAGTCTGCCTTTGCCCTCGGGTGTCTGAGAGAGACAGAGCTTCTTTGGGCCTGAGCTTACTTTGGGTGGCCATCCCAAACCTCACATACCTCCAGGAACCTCCTGAGATCCACCACCAGAACCCCTGCCAGGGCTCAGGCACCCTCATCACACCTTTTGAGTTCTCCAGTTGGTAGAACCTGAACTTCCCTGGTCTCTTCACCTTTGAAACACAAAGATTTTTAATCTTTCACCCTTTTTCTTCCTCCTGGGAGACTTTGGTCGGTCATCCTAATTAGCCAGGATTGCCTCACTTCCTCAGATATGGAAATGTCTCTTTGTTAAGCAGGGCAGTGTCTCTTATCTCCCCCTGGCCTTTGAGCAGCTCTGCTTTTGGCAATTCCTGCCTGTCCTTACACTTCACGTGCAAATAATGCAAATATCCAAGTAGGTAAAAGTTTGTGGGTGGTTCCCCAGCCCTGGAGCAGGAGTGACCCTGTGCTGGGCACTCAGCAGGGAGCCCAGCTCTGCTCTCTGCACAAAGCAGGGCAGCTTTGGGGGAAGAGGTGGAGTCCATCCCTTGGGAAGCTCCTGGGAGGATTCTCCTGGCTGCTGGAGATTTTCCTTCCCTTGGACAGAGGCAAAACCCCAAAGCCACGTCAGATCAGCTGGAAGGGACACTCGGGGTGGCAATTGGTGAGGAAGGAAGAGCATCACTGTCTTCCTCCTGGAGCTGAACCCTGAGGATCCTCCACGCTGGGAAGGGTTTGTGGATGGGAATTCCAGGTGGAAGGAGCCACCTCCTGAGAAAACTCAGGATTACAAGCACTGAAGGACAGTCCCTGTGCTTCTCTCCCCCACTCTCCTGCTTTCCTTCTCACTCTCATCATCCTCACAAGCTCCTCCAGGACCAGGTTATGCTCCCACCATGAGAATGAGATGCTCAACTCAGAGCTGCAAAACTCTCGTGGTGGCCCCAGTTCCCATCAGATGCAGTGGATGATGATGATGGTGATGATGATGCTGATGCTACACCTGCAGCCTTCATCACGTGTGTGAATCCAGAGCAGAGGCTTCTGGAAAACCCTGCAGGTGCTGGGCTGAGTAAATTGTTGTCTTAGGTGAAAGTTCCCACCTTGGGACAAACCTAAGCATTGTCAGAGGAGGAAACAGGAATTTTCTGAGCCCCAAATCCCAAACCTTGTGTCTGGGAAGTAGCTCAGGTCTGGCCCTGGCTCTGCCCTGGGACGGGGCTTGGAGCAACCCGATCTCGTGGAAGGGATGGAACATGTGGAGCTTTACGATCCCTTCCACCCCGAATTCCCAGAATTCTGGGTCTGTGCCGTTTTATTCCTCCCTGGCCCTCCTTCCCCACCTGCCCTCTCGCATTGCCTCGTTTCTCACTGGCAGCAGCTCCCTGTCCCTGGGGTGATGCCCAACCCTTCACCCTCCCCGCCACGGGGAAAACAAAGGGAAGAAGAAGAAGAGGAGGAGGAGGAAGACCCCAATTCTGTGCCGGTGACACTTTCTCCCGGCCAACAAACAAAAGTTTTCTGAGCTGAACCCTCTGGATGCCGCATTCCAGCTTGGTAACATTTCGGTAACACATTGCGATCGTTTGACTCATAGAAACTTGGACGGCTGGAGCCGGGGGAGGGGGAACAGCGTCACATTCCCATTCCCGGGCAGGGTTTGGTTGTCGGATTCTTTTTTTTTTTCGAGAAAAAACTGAAACTTCTCTCTGTTTAATGAAAAAAAAGAAAAGAAAAGGGTTCCACCGGCGCTCGCATTGTGTTTGGGAGCGAGGGGCTGGGGGAGGGCTCTGCTGCCAAGGGAGGGACCGGCCCAGCTCAACTCGCTTTTCTTCTGATAGTTTTTTTCTTTTTTTCTCTTTTCTTTCTTTTTTTTTTTTTTTTCCTCCCTCTGTGTTCCCAGGGCAGGGTTGGCTTTCTAGGTTTGATAAAGCATTTCCTTCCATTGTCATTCTATACGGCCTCTGGGCCCTTCGCTCGGTCCCTCCCCTTTCGCCGTCCCCTCTTTCTCTCTCTCTCTCTCTTCCTGAACTTTAGTGAATCTTGAGCTATAAAGAAAGCAGCTGCCTCCCTTGAGCGCAGCCTGAACAATGAGACCTCCTCTCCAAGGGCTTTAACTCCTCTGGATGCAAGGACAAAGCCAGGGTGAGTATCCCGCGGGTGCCGCTCCCGCATCTTCCCCCGCATCTTCCCCCGCCGCGTCCCGTCCCGCATTGCCGGCTCTGCCCGGCCCCGCAGGCACCAGAAACCACGGCAGGAGGTGCGGGTAGTGTCAAACCCTTCCAAAATCAGCCACCTCTTTGCCCGACAAAGCGCTGACACCGTGCCCGTGGCGCTGCGCGGCCGCGGAGGCTTCGCTGCCCCCCTGGATTTTGGGGTACCGCGGGCTCCCCGCCTCGTCCCCCCCGGTAAAACCGGGCTCTGGGCAAGGTGGGAGGAATGCTGAGCCCAAAGGCGAGGGCAGACAAATGGGATGCGAGCAGGAGTGACCTGGGGAGGTCTCCCCACGCTCCGGGGCTCTGCGGGCAGGGGGATGCTCAGGGGGGTGGGAGGGGTCTCCAGGGTCCAGAGGGGTTTGGGTTGGGGGGCTGGGGGTGCAGGAGGGGGGCACAGGCTCAATGGGTGCCCACCGAGCGTTGTCGGGGTCTGGCTTTGCCCAAAAGGTCTGTTTGGATTGTCCTGTGCACAAAAAGGTGAATTATGGGACGTCTCAGCAGCAGTGGGGTGGGTGTTCTTTGAGGGGATGTGGGACAAGGGGTGGAGCTGCTCCTGGACCCGCATGTCCCAGGATGGGATCCCTCTCTTACCCTCCCAGGATGGGATCCCTCTCTTACCCTCCCAGGATGGGATCCCTCTCTTACCCTCCCAGGGCTGCAACCGATTCATGGGGGGGACTGTGATGTTCTGGGGGGGTCAAACAGCCCTGCTGGGATGTCCTTAAGGCTTCCCTGCCCAAGTGGGGTGACCCCCAGGCTGAGGAGGTGGTGTCACATAGCCCAGGTGCTGTTATAGCCCCCAGGTCTCAATGGGGTGACCCCCAGGCTGAGGAGGTGGTGTCACATAGCCCAGGTGCTGTTATAGCCCCCAGGTCTCTGTGTCCCCCCTTCGGGTTTCTCCATCTCATCCGTCTCTGGTGCCTGTGATAAAACATGATTCACGGGATCTTGGGCCTCATAAACAGGCAATGATCAAAGAAGGCATAAAAGAACACTTTTATTGCTCATTAGGGCATTACTAAGGCTGTCTGGGGCTGTGTGTTGGCTCAGGGAGCTGCTGGAGCATGGCATGGTTCTTGTGCTGCAAACCCACAGGTCCTCCCCTGTTCTGCAACACAAGAGATGTTCAAAACAGGGCTGAAAGTTCTCTGAGGGGCCTGCAGAGCTCGGGGCTTGTGCAGAACTCACCCAGAGAGCTGTGCAGTGTGGTAGGTGGAAACTCAGGGCAGGCTCGACAGAGTTTTGAGTTTTCCTCTCCATAAAATCACATTCCTGGTCTGGTTGGAGTGTTTTCCCTCTGTCCCCAGTGCAGCTGTGTTTGTTTGTGTTGTTTGCTCTTACCCTCCCCTAAATCCAGTGATTTTTGGGCAGCTTTTTGCTGTGTCTGACAGTAGGCAAGGAGTTTGGGGTGGGGATGTGTTGGGAGTGGACACCAGGCTAGAAGGACATCACCTCCAGAGAGGATCAGATCCTGTGCACAGGGGAACTGTCACTCACCCCAAATCCCACTGACTGAGATGGATAAAATTGGGCTTTAAAGCAGCAGAGTGAGGGAGGTGAAAGGAGCATCTCCAGGCTGGGCACTGGACAGGTCTGCAGGCAGAGGAGCCCCCCAGAGCTGTTGTGCTCCTGCTGGGTTGGGTGTTCCCCCAGCAGGAGCTGACTCGTGTTCCTGGAAATGGGGATGAAACCTTCAGGTTTCAGGGAGCTTTTCAGAGGCAGAATCGAGTTCCCTCTGCTTTCAGGAGGGCATGAGAACTCTGCTGCCACTGAAGCCTCCCCTCTGTGCCCACAGCCCCCTCCCAGCAGCCTCCAGGAGCTCATCCCTGCTCCTGGCACTCCCACAATGAGGAAATGGGCCAGCATTTCCATATTAGCCATCAACTTTCCAGGGATGTTGCCTGGATTTTCCAGCAAGGGATGGAACAGCATCAGCACAGCTGAGGTTCTGCAGTGGGAAGGACCAGGCACTGTTTGAAAAGGCTCAGAGGAGTGTTCAGAGGGCAAACACCCACAGACCACTCCTGCAGCACAGGAGATCTGTATCCCCACCTGGACCTCGGGAATTGTCCCTGCAGTGCCACCCCAGCCCTGGCAATACTCAAGGTCCCACCTGATGGAGCTTCTTGGCACCTTGATGGGCTCTCTGAGCTTTTGGCACTCAAGTCCTGACTTTGGGGCCCCGTTCCCTCGGTGAAGCTGAACTTGGGGTGGCACAGTGGGGACTGTCACACACGGAATGGAAAGTGGGACAGTCCTTGGGAGTGGCCACCTGGAGCAGTCACTGAGGTGGGACTGAGGTGGCACAAAGTGTTTGCCCACCCTTGTGGTGCCCAGGAGTAGGAAGGGGCCCAGCTGTGACCTCAGCAGGGGGATTTGATGGTCTTGGAGGCCTTTTCCAACCTAAATGATCCCAGGACCTTCCTTCCAGTGACACTTGGTGTCCCTCCTGGGCAGACCCAGCCATGCATTGTGTTTGCATCGCCAGGAAGATGCACTTTCCATGTGAATTAATCGGGCTTGGCTCATTCATCAGGAAGTTTGCTTTGAAAGCAAATAAAACCAGGGAGCAGCCAGAATGCCAGGAAACAGGTAAACTGTTTTTTTTTTTTTTCCTCAATGAACCAGGTGGATGAGGCAAAAAAAAATCGTGCAGGAGTTCAGCATTTAGTGGTGGCTGCACCTGATGGCTCTGATATCACCAGCAAACTGCTAAAGAATGAGTTTATGAGTGCTGACCACACAGAAAGACCCTTGTGGCCACACACATCCCCCCATCCCTGGAATTGCAGGGCTGTTGGGGACTCTGGAATAGTTATTCCCTCAGCCTGCACTCGGCTCTGCTTTGCTGTTGTTTTGGCATCTTTTAAATGCAAAATGCAGGGGGAGAAAACCTCCTTGTGCTGTGTCTGTGAAAGCCATCCCAGTCAAACCTACAGCAGAGCGAGGCAGGGGCTGGGGGGCTGCCCTTGCCCCCCTGGAACTGAGCTTGGAGCAGGAGCCTCTCTGAGCTCACCAGGTCCCACTGGGGCTGCTGCAGCCCTGGCTGCCAGTCCGTGGCTTCTGCTGGTCCCCAGTGGGCTGGGAGACAGGGAATGCTGTGGATCAGCCTGCCTTAGGCTTATTTTTCCATGCCCTCCTGCTCCTCCTGTCACCTCTCGCCTCCTTTGTTCTTGGAGTGTATTTCCCAGCGGGTCAGAGAGAAGCTCTGCCTTTCAAACTCAGCCCCAGGACAGCCCTGGCTCGGTTCTTTCTTTCTGTGCTCACTTTCACGCTGGGAGAGCAGTTTTTCCAGCCAGCCTGGCTTTGGAAAAGCCCAGAGCACTGGACATGTGCAGAATGAGCAATGCTGGGGCTTCAGGGATTGGCCTGGAGGAGCCTGGGCTGGAGGGACAGACAGACCCCAGGCTGGAGGGACAGTCCACAGGCAGAGTGGCACAGGGGACAAAAGGGCTCCTGTGGGGACAAAACATGGCTTTGGAGGGAATATTGGCTTTCCAGAGCTGCAGTTTGAGTCAGAGACATCCTGAGGCTTCAGGTTTGGAGCAAAGCTGTTCCCTTCATCTCTTTGTGCCTCTGCTTTAAATCTGGTGAATGACACCCGTTCACTCAGAGCTGGAGCTGTGGCAGGTCCAGCAGCAGGGTCTGCTCCAGGGGCTCATCCCACCCTGCCACTGCTCCCCGGGCTGGGGAGAACCTCCCTGCTGATTCCTGCTGCCTTTCCAGACCAGGCTCTTCGCTGGAATTTGTCCAGACAAAAGGTTTTCAGCAAGCTGGAAAAGCACCACGAGGTTCCTGGACATTTCCCAGCCTTCAGCATCCTCTGGCTGCTTTTTTGGAGGTGAAACCTTGAAATAATGAGCAGCTCAAGCTCCTGTTGCTGTGTGACTCCCAGGGATGATTTATAGCCCAGGGATCCCAGCTCAGCTCAGGTGTAATAAGCAAAGATCCCTCTTCCTGTTTCCTGCATCCATTATATTTAAGGCCACTGACTCTGCACTAAAACAAAACAACCCCTAATTTCTGTAACAGAGCAGAAAGGAAACCCTGTTACTGAAACCAAATCTGAGACCAGACCCAGCGACCCTGCCCGAGCTGCCCCTCGGGGCTGGAGTCCCTTCTCAGTGAAATTGGGGCTCTGGCTGCTGGTTCTGCCCCTTCTCTGGGGTTTGGGGACATCCTGGGCTCCCCTCCTGCTCCAACCTGGGCTGGCATCACTGCCAGAGGCTCCCCAGAACCCCAAGGGCTTTCTCAAGGTTACGAGCCTCTTATTTTTGGACACGTTTCCCCCGCGCCTGGAGCCGACCCAGGCTGGAGCTGTGGAAGTTTTCGGCCCTTTGTTTGTTTAATTGAAGTGCTGTTTGTTTTCTGATCAGGGCCATGCGATAGGAGCTTCCTCTGCAGGGCAGGAAGCAGTGATTTCCTGTTGGCTCCCCGGCCAACTCTCACTGCGCAGGAAACCTCGCTCTGCTGAGTGGTCACTTTTCGGGCAACAGTTCTGGGGTTGTGTTGCTTTTTCTCTAATTTTTTTTAATTATTATTCCCCCCCTCGTCCCCCTCCAAGCCTTGGGTGCCCAGAGGAAGGATGTGTGGAGAGCCTGGAGTTGCCACGCGAGGGTTGGGGGTGCTGTTTGCTGAAAATAGGCAAGTTTAGGCTCAAAGCTTTTGGTTCTGGTGAGGTGCACCCTGGAGTGAACCTTTCCTTGTGGTCTTTTTTGTCCCAGGTTATTTAAACCACTTGCCCAGTGTCACATAAAAGAGCTCACGAGTTAAACCAGACCTGGCTCAAACCTCTCAGCTTTACCTGCTTCTTTGCTTGCTGTGAAAAAAGGGTCTTTAGGCAGAATTGGGATTGTCCAGCCAGGAGAAGAGAAGGTTTTGGGGTGACCTGACTGGGGCCTTCCAGGACCTGAAGGAGCTACAAGAAAGATGGAGAGAGACCATTTCCAATGGCCTGGAGTGCCAGGACAAGGGGAATGGCTTCAAACTGCCAGAGGGCAGGGTTAGGTGGGATAGGGGGAAGGAATTCCTCCTTGTGGGGGTGGGCAGGCCCTGGGATGGATTTCCCAGAAAAGCTGTGGCTGCCCCATCCCTGGGAGTGTCCAAGGCCAGGTTGGAGCCACCTGGGAGAGTGGAAAGTGTGGAATGAGTTGAGCTTTAAGGTCCTTTCCACCCCCGTGTCCAGGTCAGTCCCACAAACCATCAGAGAGGAGCCAGGGATGGGATCTGAGCCGATGTTTCACACCTGAGCTGGTGTTTCTGGGTGGAAAAGAGCTGCTCAGGCTTTCCTGTCCCATCACAGCCAGGCGGCACCGCAGCTCCTTGGCAGCCCCACGCACTCGGGGATGCTTTTCCTCAGCCTGTTTATCCTGGAGCCTCCCGGAGCCGCTCCAGACGGGGCTGCACACTCAGCGCTGTGCCCGGAGCTGAAGGGCTGCGGGATCTCATGGCCCCAGCCCCGGGGAGCCCGGACAGACAGACGGACACGGCGCTGGGAGCGCCCCAGGGACCGGCGGAGCCCGAGGTTTCACTGCCCTGCGGCTCGTAAAGGGGCTCCCCTTGCGGGAGGGAAGCGGTGATGGGGAGGAGGAGGAACAAAGCAGGGAGGGAAGGGGGAGCAGAGCAGCTCTGAGCCCGAGGAGCAGCCAGGGAGGGATTAATGCCCCGGGACGGGAGATGGTTTAACCAGAGCCGGGTGAGAGCGGCTGGTCGGGACCGTGCGGGGCCAGAAGGGCGGGGGATGCTCAGAGGAGGAGGAGGAGGAGGAGGGAGAGGGCAGGGTGGTCTCCCTCCCTCCAGCCCCGTGTGCCCCCCCAGGGCAGCCCCCGCTCCTGCCCCGCTCCCGCAGAGCCCCGCACGGCGCTGCCACCGGCCCCGCTCACCGTGGGAAAGGCAGCGTGGCCAAAACACGAGCCCTCGGCCCCGTGCCGTGTGTGTGTCGGGAAATGAAGGGTTTAGAGCCCGTCTCTGCAGCGGGGCACAAAGAGCCGCAGCGGGACCGCAGCCCCGGCACGGGCAGAGAAACCCCCGAGAGTCCCTCCCTGCCGGGGACACCGGGACCTGAGTTATGGCCCTGAGTGATTCCTGGGCTCCTGAGCTGCCTGCTTTGGGCTGAAACGCCTCGAAAAGGGGAAACCTCCGCCTTAAATTCTTTGCTGTGGGAGTGGTGGGGCACTGGGGGTGCCCCTGGATGATCCCTGGGAGTGTCCAAGGCCAGGTTGGAGCACCCTGGGTTGGTGGAAGGGGTCCCTGCCCGTGGTCTTTAAGGTCCCTTCCAACCCAAACCACTCTGTGGTTCTGTGACCTGAAGCATTTTGGCTGAGGAGAGGCAGAAAATCTGCGTGGGGGGCTGAGCAGAGGCAGAAAACAGGAGAAAAATGATCCATAGGGTCTTGTGGCTGGAGCAGCAAAGGATCAAATCCTGCTTGCACCTGAGCTGGGAGCTCCTGCTGCCTTCAGAGGGCCGTGGTGTGCAAGGAGAAGAGCAAAGATGTTTGGGAGGCTTGGCCACAGAAATTTTCCTAAAGCCAGAACAAGCTGTCCCAGAATTGATGAATCCCAAAGGCCTCCCAGACAGTGTGGGGGCTTTGGAGAGGAAACCTCAGGTGTTGTCCCATGGCAGGGCTGGGACTCTGCTCCCGCTCAAGGCAGCCTTTGTTTGGGCAGGAATTACAACCAGACTCTCCTGCAATGTTTGGGAGTGGAGGTGTTTCCCCGAGGGAGGCCTGGAAGCCTCTCCAAAACCAGCCCAGTGTCCTGGCCTGACCACAGAGCTGGAGGAGCAGGAAGAGCTGAGCACCTGGAGCTGCTGGTGGCTCTGCCAGCCCTCCCAAACTCATGGCAGGACCAGCCCTGAGCTGGGACTGGTGTCACCTCGGAGCATCACCGAGCTCAGCCCTGCCCTCCCCGCTCACAGTGTGGCTGGAAAACCAAAATCCTCCTTTTCTTGCTGTTTCCAGACCTCTCCTCCAACGTGGAGGGCTCTCCCAGCCCTCCTGCCCTGGAAAGAGCCCCTTGGGAAACACAACTCGGGGGATGTGCTGGGAAATGAAAAGCCAGGGCTGTTTGGGTTCTGCATCCCCCATGGGGGGCACGGGGCTGGTGCTGAGCGTGGCAAGTGCCTGCAGGGCTTGTTTTGGTCTCTTTTGGTGGATAACTTGGCAGTGCCACAGCAGATCCCCCCAGTGAGGGGCAGCAGGAGCCAGCCAGGGCTCCAGAGCAGGGCTGGCAGTGCCACCATCCCGTCCCCACAGTGCCAACCCACCCCTTCCCTCCCTCCAGCCTCCCCCCAAACCCAGTGGGTGTTTTGGGGTTAAAAATAGCCTCCAGATTTCGGTTGGCAAAGGCGGGGGCCGGGAGCAGGAGCTGTTTATCGGTGCCAGGGTTTCCCCTGAGACACTGAAATGAGTCAGATAAGAGATGGCACAACGTGCCCGTGCCCCCCTTCCCCGGTGCTGCCAACGCTGCTCCCCCTCGGGCCATCTGGGGGACTTTTTGTGTGGGCTGGGATGTCTTGGGAGTCACAGTCCCGATGGATGCTCCTTCTGACCCTGTTCCTGCCACATTTAGGGACTTCACAGCATCCTTGCCCTCAGCCCCTCTTGGAAATGTTGCTCTCTGCCATTAATCCATCCTGTCCCAGCTGTGGAATTCCAGACTGGTTTGGGTTGGAAGGACCTCAAAGCCCATCCAGTGCCACCCCCTGCCATGGGCAGGGACACCTCCCACTATCCCAGGGTGCTCCAAGCCCCATCCAACCTGGCCTTGGACACTTTCAGGGATGGGGCAGCCACATCTGCTCTGCCCAACCTGTGCCAGGGCCTGCCCACTCTCCCAGGGAAGAATTTATTCCAAATATCCCACTTAAACCTGCCTTCCTTCATCTTAAAGCCATTCCCCCTTGCCCAAAGTCCCTCTCGAGCTCTCTTGTAATTTATCCCCAAATCCCAGTTCCCATTTGTAGCCATCACTGTTACTGTGACATTCTGGGCTATCACTAATATTTCTCTGCTTCCAGCAGCTCATCCTCCTCTCGGAGGCAGCAGCAGTTGAGAGCCCAGGTGAAGGCTGAGGTTCTGAGCATCCTCACGAGCACAGCAGATCTCTGCAATGCCATCCATTGGATGCCTCCAGGATTCCTGTGGGCTGGAAGGTTCCCCCCATGGTTAGTAGGGCTCCTGGGGACCATCTCCTCCCTGGTTGGAATCTACCAGGCATCCAGAGGAGGAAGTTCTGAAGCCGTTTAAATAACTGAGCTTCAGGAGCCCAATTTCCACATGGTCAAAGTGCCTTTAGCAGGGCAGGGGTTTTTTTATCTTTGCTGGGTGTTGATTTAATTCCACACATCCTGTGATTGGGACTGGAATCAAGATGTCTGTTGCAGAGAGGATTGTTTGCAGTTGACAATTTTATCACTGTTCATCAGAGAAATCTTTCTGGTGAATCAGCTGAAAATCAATCTACAGTTGGTAAAATTGAGGGGGAAAAAGTGCCTTCCATCCTTCCTTCCTCTGTCCTAAAAGATAAATGCAGCCTCCCAGTGTTCTCCGTCACTTAAAAGAGCACAAAGTCAGGGTTAGGTGGAAAAACTGCCATGATTCTGTCACACAAAACTCCTAAAGGACAAATCCTGCAAGTTCATCCTGCAGGCCAGGGACACAACCCCTGTCCTGGGAGTTTCTCTGTGGGATATTTTGGGGCTTGAGCCCAAAGCTGATCCCCAGAGCTCAAAGAGGAGTGAGCAGTTAATGCTGTTTGTGAGGGCTGTGTTTCCTTAGAGGCGAGAGGGAAAGGGAACAGCAACTGGAAGAAGTTTCCTGCTAGTCTGCCTTGCTCATTTAAGGAAAAGTGGTGGAAGCTGAGACTTCCCACAGCACTGAGGCTCCAGCTGTGCCTTCGTGGAATGCCACCGGGTGGAGCTCTTCCACCAGGCTCTGGCAGCTGCCAACGGACCTTTGTTTTAAAAGAAAAAAAACCAGGAAATTTATTATAAATCACCTTTCGGAGGAACAATCAAACCAATGCCGAGATGGGCTTTGCAGTTACAGTTCTGGGCGTTGCCAGTAATAAACGGCACGAACGCTTCAAAGGTGGCCTTGAGTGATCATTCCTTCTGAGAGCAGGGAAAAGTTCTTCAGCTGGTTCTGGAAAGCTCCAGGCAGTGCCCAGGTGACAGAAAACACGAGTGCTGTGTGAGCTGCAGCTCCCCGTGGGTTACCAGCCTTCTCCTTCCCAAAATAAATCCGAGCCCCTGAGTGACTGCCATGGAAATGCACCCTCTGCAAACAGTTCTGCTTGGTCTGCCTGGGGCTCGTGTCCCTGCACCACTGCAGGAGGTTTGACCTTGGTTTTGTTGTTGTTTCTGGGGTGGACACGACAAACTGTGTCCTGCCTGTGTTCAAAGAGCAGAGCGAGGTCTGGATACTCTTTATCCTTTGCCCTGTCCTTGCTGTTTGTCTGGACCTTCACCCTGCAGTGTCCCTTTCTGGCTGTGCTGGGAATTTGGTGTCAGATTTACAGGGTTTGGCACAACTCAGAGTATGAGCAGAGTTTACCTGGAGGAGACTTGGTTTTTCTCTGCTTTCCTCAGTCCTGTGCCCAAACAGGGAGGAACCAGGTCCAGCTGTGGCTGTTGCCTGGTCCTGTCTCCCACTGTGGTGACTGTGGTGGCTTCTGCTGCAATTTAGATTTTTTTAATAATAGATTCTTTTTGTATTCTTAGCCTTGTTAAACCATTTGTTCAGAACTTGTTTTCCTGCTCAACACAAGACAGGCTGTAGCTATAACACTTAAAAAACCCCTCAGCAAAATACACACAACCTCTGATGCCAAATTAGCAAAACTCTAAACCTTGCTTTAATGAAGGGAAAGGACCCTGTAAACTGCTCTAAGTGCCTTTGCTTCACCCCCTTCCTCATCAAGCATTTTTAAGTTAGAGCTGGTGAAGCTGAAACATGCACAGATAAATTCAGAATTTCAGAATTTCTGGAGTTTATATTTTAGCCTTGTCGTGGCTTTGGTCCCTGCTGACACACAGTGGTGGCTGCTGCTGCTGCCTGTCCAGAGCAGCACTCACTCCTTTTTAGCACAAGACCTTGTGTGGGCAGACCTGATCCTCCCAAAACTTGCTTTTGTGGTTGTTTTTTCCCCTCTTTTCTGCTGTGGCCATCAGCCCAGCTCAGCTCCTGCTCCTGCCAGAGCTGACAGCACTTTCCCTTGGCAAGGGAAGCACCGAGCACCTGGTGGTGCAGGTGATGGGCTGCTCAGGGAGCGGGGCAAAGGCCAGCAGCACCTTTGGTGTGGGAGCAATCCCTGCATGTTTTCGAGCCAGAAGCTGGGCTCCAAATTTCAAAGGTGGGCTCCCCGCAGGAAAACTTGCTGAGCAGGGCTGGTTTGTCCTGCCTTTGTCAGCAGGGCGGGCTCCAAAGGCCGCGGGCAGGCGCTGCTGATCCCAGCCCGGCTGCCGGGTTTATGGCCCTTTATTGGCGAGGTGGCTCCGTCCGCGCAGCAGCGCCGGGCTCGGGAGCGGCTGATCCGCCGGGCCGGCCCCTTGGGCGCTGCCTCGACCACCCTGCAGGGCTGAGAGCGGGGGGGACACGGACACGTGTGAGGGATCAATGGGAGGGATGAAAGGGAGGATGAATGGAGGGATCAATGGAAGGGATGAAGGGGAGGATCAATGGGGCGATCAACGAGAGATCAATGGGAGGGATGAAGAGGAGAATGAACGAGGGGATCGGGGAGGGGTGGA
>JAWWEE010000066.1:4834966-4845372 GCA_035221455.1 Xenops minutus | reverse complement strand
CCCATCCCATCCATCCCATCCCGGGGGCGGAGCAGCACCTCCCGCAGCCCTGGCCGGGGCCGCCCCGCTCCTCCTGCCCGGCCCCGCCGCAGGTGGAGCCGAAGCCCGTGGAGCCCCCACGGAGCCTCCGGGGCCGCCCCCGCCCCGGGACGCTCCGGCATCGCTTTTGTCGCCGGCCCCGCCCGAGGTACGTACCGGCTCCATGGCGGGCAGGGGCGGGTCTGTCACCCCCCGGGGGTCCCCAGGGCTGAGCCTTGTCCCTTCCCCCGGGCTCAGCCCGGTGCCCTTCCCTGCGTGCCCCCACGGAGGACCCCCGAGGGGTTCTGGGCACCCCCACAGCCCCCCGGGCTCTATGGGGTGCTGGGGCTCCCCGCAGGAGGGAGAGGGGGGTTGTGGATAGGGGGGTCCTTCCCTGGGGTCTGCAGGGTCCAAGACGGGCTGTCTGGGTGTCGGTGCCCCCAGTGTGGATGGAGACGGGGGTTGTGGATGGGGGGTCCTTCCCTGGGGTCTGCAGCCTCCAGGAGGGGCTGGCTGGGTGTCGGTGCCCCCGGTGTGGATGGAGAGGGGGGTTGTGGATACGGGTGGGGGTCCTTCCTCGGGGTCTGCAGCCTCCGGAGGGGCTGGCTGGGTGTCGGTGCCCCCCGTTTGATGGAGAGGGGGATTGTGGATGGGGGGTCCTTCCCCAGGGTCTGCAGCCTCCAGGAGGGGCTGGCTGGGTGTCGGTGCCCCCGGTGTGGATGGAGAGGGGCTGGCAGGGCTGTCGCCCCCCGAACGTGGTGTGTGGTGTGCCAGGCTCCGGGCACGGGCACACCGGACGGTCCCGGTGCCGTGGGGAGCCCGGTTTGTGCCGGTGCAGGGGGAAACATCGGGTGTTGGCGACTTCCAGAGCTGCTGATGCCGCTGTCCCACCGAGCCCGTGCGGGGCTCAGCCTGGACAAGCTCCCAGAGCCGAGGAGGGGGCTCCGGGCTCAGCAATCCCCGCCCCGTCGGGCCCATCGACCCCTCCCAGAGCGGCTGTTCGGCTTTGGCAGAGCCGAGCCGGGGTTTGCTGGAAGGTTTTGGTGCCGATGCTGTTGCCGGGAGGATGGGAGGGCAGGGGAGTGACAGCACTCGCAGCACTGCTGGGTTTGTCCTCCTTTGGGTGTTTTGCTGGAAGGGCACCCCTGTCTCTCTCCAAATTCCTTGTGGAGAGGGGATGTGCCCTGGGAAAGAGCTGTGGATGCCCCGAGTGACCCCTGAGTGAGCACAAACCAGCGCAGCCCACAGGTCTGTGCCGTGGCCAAGGTTTGCCCTGGGGTGCTGCCAATCCCTGGGCTCCCAAAAAGCAGCTTCCCACACCTTTTTCCACGGGGAAAGATGTTCCGTGGGGTTTGGGCGTGTGAGGAGGCTCTGCTGAGTAATGGGCTGTGGGGAGGCTCCTGCAGAGGGGCTGTGGGATGTGCTGGGCTCGGCTGGGTGCTGGATGAGCAGGAGGGATGGGATGTCACTTAGGGGAGAAGGAGGGACTCGAGTGGCTGGAGGGTTTGGATTGTGCCTTGGTTTTTTCCCGACTGGATGATCCACGAGTGGCCGTGCCCTGTGTTTGTCCCAGCAGAGCCAGAGCAGGAGGATGGGGAGGGTCCAGATGTGACCCCCCCCTCCCCCGAGCAGATGTTTGCAGAGCCTGAAATCACAGCCTTTCTCCGGAGATCTCCGGAGCTCCCTGGTTTGCAGCGAGGGTCGGGAGGATTTCAGCACTTCCTACTCTGCCTGCCTGATGTGAGCAGGAAGTGGGAGCCTTGAAATGGCAGCAGCAGCAGCAGCAGCAGCAGCAGCACTCCCGGCAGGGCTGGAAGCTCAGGGGGAAGAGCAGGGGATGGCAGGGAGGTCCTGAGCAGGATCCCAAACCTCTGGGATGTGGCGGGTGGGAAGGGCAGGGCTGCTCCGTGCAGCACCGCGGGAGGATGGAGGGGAGTGTGGACGGGACACGAGCGTGTCTTTTCCTGCAGTTTATGAAATGGCTTTGCTGGGAACCTCCCCAGGGCAGGGAGAGGCTCTGGCTTGGTGCTGGGCGCTGTCCTGGGCACTTCTCACCTGGCAGAGGCGTTTTGGTGTGACACCGTGTCCTGCGTGGGGTGGCAGAGCGATAAACTCCGTGTCCTGCTGGGACTGTGGGTCTGGATTTGTGTCGAGAGGTGGGGAGTGCAGGCTGTGGGGGCTGGAGCACGACCAGCCCTGCTTCCTGCCTTCACACTGGGCTGGCTGTGGCTTGGAGTGACACCCAGGTGACATCAGGTGTTGGGGACAGGGGCTGGTGGCTCAAAGGATCCCAGCCGAGGCAGGTGGCTCTGGCTGTGAGTGGCCACATGGATGGCTTTGGGATACACGAAGCCAAAAAGCTCCCCCACCGTGGGATAGGAACAGCTCTGGGAAAGCTGAAAGCCAGCGCTGCAAAACTCCAAACCATTTAGGAACTGTTGAAAGAAAAATGAGGTTTGAAAACGTCAGGAGTGAGGAGACGTTTTGTGTTTGGAGTCTGTGGCTCGGATTTTCAGGCTCTTTCCTGTTCCAGCCGTGGGACACAATGGCATACGTGCTTTTTCAGTGAGTCTGGGAAATCCTGCAATCATGGCTTTAACAGCTGGGACCTTGAGGAGGGGAAAAAACAAACAAGTGTGTTGGCAGCGCTCCGAAAGGAGGCAGCTCCTCCTGCCCCGCTGCCGACTCCGGCAGGAGAGCTCCTCTTCGATCCCTGCTTCAGACATCAAACCCTCGTTGTTCTGCTCTGATTTATTGCCTTTTGATCTGCATCCAGCCCGGTCGCTGCTCTCTGGGGCAGCGCAGGAGGGAGGTGAGTCAGTGCTGTGTCTGTGTCTCATTGCCTTGCTATGCTCCCCGAGGGCAGGAATGCATCCATCCCGTTCAGGCTCTGCCGGCTCCCCATTAACAGCTTCTCTGCTGACTTTGTGTCGCTGGGGAGGGGACAGAAAAGCGTGTCCCGGCCTTGCTGAGTGTGACCAGGCTGAGTGTCAGCCCTGACCATTCCCTTGTGACCGTGATTCTGCTCCTGGCAGGCTGGTCCTTTCTCTGCTGCTCCCTCTGCCCTAAAAATACCTCAGGGAGCCCTGCTGGGAGCCTTGCTGAGCGATTGGGATGTTTTCCTGCCTTTGTTGGTGCCTTAACATAAGGGGGTTGTTTGTGGTGACCCCACTCCCAGCTCTTTGGATGGGCTGCTCTGCTCAGGTGCCTTCCCTGAAGGGCTTAGGGTGTCTTGGGAGCTGTTTTGTCCCTTTGAGCTCTGAGAGGGCACATTTGGTGGGTGATGTGATGGCACTGTGAAGCTCTCAGGGTCGTGCAGGGCTGTTCATGGTAACTTTTTAGCAGAAAAGCCTGGGTTTTGTTAAGCTGAGCCAAGGAAATTTCGGAGAGCAGGCAGAGGGTTTGTTTGCTTTCTGTCTTGGAGAGAGCTCTGTCTTCTTCCCTTGGATCCCTCTTCCCGATATAGCAGCAGTTGTAACTCTGGATGAATGTGCTGAATTCAGGCAGCGCTGAGGCTGCTCAGAGTGTCCCAGGGCTGGCCTGGGGTTGAGTTTAGACAGAGCTGGGGGGCCTGGGTGGCATCGTCAGGGCTGGCACATTATAAATAGCAAACAGAGCCCAAGTGCCCGTTGAGCTGAGTTTGGAGACTTCCCAGACTCACCTTGGAGGAGGAATCGGTGCCAAGGCACATCAGCCCTTGGCAGAGCAGGGCTGGAGGTGCTGAAGGCTCAGTGGGAGGCCCCAGGAGCCGGCAGAGTGGATGAGGTGGCAGAGTCGGGGTTGGTGCCACATGTCCCTGTCACTGTGGTGCCTGTTGGGCAATATCTGGGGACGCTGAGGAAAGAGCTTTGAGTCAGGGCTGTGCTGTCAGCCAGCAAGGTGGGAACAGCCAAAGGGTGGATCTCCAGGGATGTCCTGACTCTCTGGAAGGGCTGGAGTTGGGGTTGTCCCACTTTGGTACCTGAGCACATCCTTCACACCTATTGCTTTGTCTCCCCTCATCCTAAAATTTCGGTCTCTGTGTGTTCAAGGTGAAATGTGGGGGGTGATGCCTCGGGGTGGGGGTAGAAGAATTACGGAGGTGGCTCTGGGCTCTTCCTCAGGGTCCTGCTGCCTCACAGGTGGATCTCTTTGGCTTTATCCTGTGGGGTGGTTGTATCCAGGGGGCAGGAACACGTTCCAGCAGGAGAATTAGCTCTTCCCCAGAGCTGCTCTGCCCAGCTGGATCAAAACACTGCTCGCTTTGGATCAAAACTCTGCTCCCATCAGTGCTGAACAAACCCTGCTGAGGGCCTGGCACCTGGTCACACTCCCCCACAAACCCAGCAGGGGCTTCAGGGGATGGAGGAGCTGAGCTGGAAAGGTGGGGCTGGAGGTCCCTGCTCTTCAGGGCTCTTGGTGCATCTCAGGACCACTGATGTCCTGCAGCCACCCTGGAGTGATGCCTCAAACCCGAGACCCAAACCTGGGCTTATTGCAGAAATGACTCAGTGGATGTTCCAAGAAGGCAGGAAATGGGCAGGTGTTGGGGTGTTGGGGCTCCTTGGCAGGATTGTTCTCACCTGTACTGATTCCCTGGGCCACCCACGGGAGGTGATCCTGGACTTCTTCTCCATCTGCAGTGCTGGAAGTGCCTTGGAGTGGCACGGGGAGGGTGGAAACAGGGCACCTCTCCAGGGTGGGATGAGCTCCCTGATGCTGCAGGAAGGAGCTGGGACCATCAGTTCTCTGGGGATGCTCTTGACCTTCAGAGGGAAGGTCTCTGGGGGCAGGAGGGTCTCTGGGGGAAGGAGGATCTCAAGGGAGGGCAAAGCTGCTGCTGCTGAGGCCGCTTTTCCAAAGCTGCTGTTGCGTAAGAGGAGCCTTGGGCAGCAGAGAAAACGTGGAGAACTTCCTCTCGAGGCTGAAGACAAAGCCAGGACTGCTCTCTCCATTTCGTCCTCCCCTCCTGCTTTCCTGAACTTCAAGGCTCGTGTAAAGTCGCCAGGTTTGCTCAGGGCTTGATGTGCTGATGGTTAGTTTGCTGGCATAGCCCGGGGGTGCAACTACCACGTGAAAATCATCTTTTCTGTTCCTTCCACAGTGTCTTTGCTTCACCCAGCTGCCTTCAGCAGCACTGGAGAGGCTGCTGGAGCAGCTGCTTTCCAGGGTTATCTTCAGTGGCTGTGGGGTGGGAATATTCATGGCAGAGCTGTCCCTGCTCCCTCCCTCCTCCTGCTTCCCTTGCCTTGCTCCCTCACAGGTTTTGCCATGTCCTCTCTGCCACCCATGTGGGCTCACCCTTGGTCCTCTGGCCTCTGTGCTTGGCACAGGGGGTGGCCCAGGATGCTGAGGATGGAGGGTTGGATGTTCCTTCAGACACTACTCCTGGATGCAGGAGCCTCTGCTTCCCCTGGGGCTCAGCTCCTGGGTTCTGCTGAGCTCAGGAGCATCCCTGCTCCTCCTTTGCCTTCTTCCAAGGCTGCCCCAACACCTCTCTGTGCTCCCCAAGTGAGAGATCAGCCCTCAGGGCAGGCACAGCTCTCCAGGGATCAGGGGTGGGTCAGGGATCAGCTCACTCCTCATGTGCCCATGGCCAGCCCCACCATCAGGGTGGGTCCTCCTTGTCCCCGCTGTCACTTCCATCCCCACAGCACAGCCACAGGAGGTGGCAGCATCCCAGGGAGGGTTTCCCCACGCTGGGGGACAGTCCCACCATGGCTGGGTTTTGTCTGGGTCCCTGTGGCCCCGTGTTTGTCACCTGCTGGCACAGGGGACAGCAGGGCCGGGTCACACACTGGGATAATTGAACTGCAGTGTTAAGCAAATGTGCAGCTCGTGGTGGTTATTCAGCCTTTGGAAACCGGGTTTAACTGGGCGGGCTCAGAGGCTTTAATAAGCAGTTGCTGTCTGGGGGAGGATGGGACTGGAGGTGCCCTGTTCCCTCAGATGCCCTGGGTGAGCTTTGGAGGATGTTTTCAGAACAGACTGAAAGGGTGGGTTTGGGGAATTCAGTTATTTCATGGAATCTTAGAATGGTTTGGGCTGGAAGGACCTTAAATCCCATCCAGTCCCACCCCCTGCCAGGACAGGGACACCTCCCCTATCCCAGGGTGCTCCAACCTGGCCTTGGACACTTCCAGGGATGGGGCAGCCACAGCTTCTCTGGGCACCTAATTAGGATTTCTTTCTAATTAGCACTGGAGGCTCTGTCAGTCCCTGCTGGGGACTTATTCCTGTCCAAACCCCAGGAGAAAAGCCCTTGCTGGGGTGTAGGTGAGCTGGCAGAGCACGCTGGCATCACGAGTGTTCCCATCCAGCTCTGGCTGCCGGGATGGACATGCTGTGAACTAGCAGGGACTGGTTTCAGGTGGGGAGTTTGAGCCCCAGGAACTGCAGCCTGTGTGTTTGTTTTCCCCGGTATCCAAGGGGTTGAAATCCAACACGCTCCCAGAATTGCCGTTTAAATTTCCCTGCATTCATCTTGGTGCTGGTTGTTAACCAAGACCAGACCCTTCCTGCACACATCTGGTGGCTGGGTGTGATGCCAGCCCTTCCTTCCAGGGCTGGGTGGGCTCGGGAGGCTGCGAGGGGCTGCGTGAGCAGGGACAGGGTTTGGGGTTTGGGGTTTGGGGCTGCTCTGGTTGCTTTGGTCGTGTTGGTTCCCTTTGGGGCTCTGCAGGATCTCTGCTGTTGCTGCTCCGTGGAGGTGCCTGGGCAGGCTGAGCCTGCAGCAACAGGCTGAGCTGGCCATGGGCTGTGTGGCGTGGGCAGCAGGGCAGGTGCTTTGCTGCCCTTTGGCTGCATCCCAGCCTGGAGAAGTGACAGCCACGCTGGGCTGGTGCCCACTGGGCTCCAGCTCTGCATGTCTCGGGGGGCTCCTCCACCCCTGGGCACGCTCAGGGTGCCCTGGTGCCAGTGCTGTGCCCGGGGACAACCTGCTTGGCTCCCACTGCTGCTTTGGGGGAGCTCCCTGGGCTTTGAGGAGCGCAGACAGCCCTGGGGGCTGCCACGGCCATCCCTACCTGAGTCACCCGAGCCTTGCTTGGGGAGGTGAGAGTTGTTGTGCAGAGTTTCCTCTTTATGTGCTCTTATGTCACGCAGCCCCGGCGGCCGAGGGAGCCCGAAAATAGCTGCCAATCCCGGGAGGTTTCACTTCAAGCTCTCTATTCTTAGCCCTGGCTCGAGCTGCATTACTCAGTCCTGAGCTCAGGGACCGTCGTGGGCTGAGGGACCAGCGTGCTGTGCCATGCCCCGTGGCAGCTCCGTGGGGTTGGTGTGGCCACGGAGCTCCACGGCCGTCCTGGCACAGCCAGAGCCGCTGTGGGACGGGATGGCTCAGTCCTGAGGGGCTCCTGGGGGTCTCACCCAGCTCGGGGGCTCTCCCTGCGGTGCTGGCCGTGGGATGTGTGGCCGGGATGGGGCAGGAGTGAGCGTGGGATGAGGAGTGGAGGATCCCCGGGAGCAGAACTCGCTGGATGTTGTGGCAGCGCGGCACCGAAGGCACTGAAGGTCTCCACCACCCTGGGCATGTTCAGCCCGTCCTGTGAGTGCTTTTCTGAGCCCTGGGATTTGGGGTTTTTTTCCCCTTCCTTGCACGGTTGTGGATCCTGGGGGGTCGGGTGGGACAGGGAAAGGTGTGCAGGGGATGTCCCTCTGGATGGCACACGGAGAGCTTCGCTTGGGGACTGTCACCTGGGGCAGCACTGGGGTGGTGGCTCCGAGGTCTGGTGTCCTGTTGGCCATGGGAGGGGATGGGACAGGGCATTCCTGGCTCTTTCACTGCCAGCTCCCCCAGCTCTGGTGAAGGCACTGCCTGGCTGGATGCAAAGGGACCCCTCTCCGCTCCTTCAGCAGGATTTTGGCTCTTTGAGAGTGCCTTTTGGGGGAGAGAACTTCTCTTCCCGACTTCATCTTAAACCCCTTTAACTTTTCCAAGCCGTCCTTGGGGGTTGTTTGACTCCAGCCTTGCTGGCCTTGGATGCATTTCCACCCTGGGCTGGGTCAGTCCCAGCACGCTGAGCTCGGGGCACAGACAGCATCCTGCACCTCAGGGTTTGTGTCACGGGTGGAACGAGCCCTGGGTGGGTGGGGAAGGTGCTGTGGGTGCTCCTGCAGTGCAAGGGAGGTGGCTGAGGCTCTGGGCACGGCAGTGAGGGTTTGTGTTCCGAGCTCGCATCCTGCCTGCGCTGCGGGGAAGGGTCACGTGCAGGCGAGGCCCTTTGTCCTGTGCCTCGCTGCTTTTTTTAAAAAATTATTTTTAGGTGCTCTCTGGCTTCCTCTTCCTCCTGCGCTGCGCTCCCTCTTTCTAACTCCCTCTTCTAGGAGTGCTTTTTTGAGCAGTCAGTTCCTCCTTAAACCCAGTTTTGCACGCCTTTGTCTGGGCTTGGGAGCTGGCCCAGTTGAGCCTGAGCAGCTGCTGGGCTCCTTCTGGCTAAGCAAGAACAAATAAAGGTTTGCACTGAATGAATCACTTGAGCCTTATCTGGGCTGGGATTCGGGACAGCTGGACAACTCCTGCCGGAATCTGCCCCGAGGGCACGGAGGCTCCTGGGGAAAAACTCCTGCCAGTGGCTGGTCTGAGTGGGTTTGTGCTGCTGATCCCTGTGTTGTCCCAGGGAATCCTCCTGGGGCTCTCCCAGCTTTATCCCACCCTTGGTTAGGAAGCTCCGTGCTGGGATAACTCCCTTTCCTTCCAGACGAGCTCCAGGCTCCCGTGGAAGTTCAGCCTCGTGGGTGCTTTGGGTGGTTTGATCTATGGGTGGGAAAGGAGAAGGGTCGTGGTGGGACCCACATCCTGGTGGGACCCTCGTAAAGATGAGACCCTCATAGTGGTGGGACCCTCATAGTGGTGAGACCCTGGTAGTGGTGAGACCCTCGTAGTGGTGGGACCCACATCTTGGTGGGACCCACATCCTGGTGGGACCCTCATAGTGGTGAGACCCTCATAGTGGTGGGACCCTCGTAGTGGTGAGACCCTCGTAGTGGTGGGACCCTCGTAGTGGTGGGACCCTCGTAGTGGGGGGACTCCAAGGGCAGACAGGCTTTGTGGGAGTGAGCTCTTGGCATCCCCCCGGGCTGTTGGCGCTGCAGGAGCCGTGGTGTGGCTTTGCTGGTTCAGGAGGCAGGATTTGCAGATAAGTGGCCTTCGTTGTTTAATAACAGAAATGTGGGAGAAGGGAGGGGATGGCAGATAAGCCTTGGGCTCGTGCCTGGGCGGTTTTAATCTGGCCCGAGGTGGGGAGTTGCACCAGAGCTCGTGTTGTGCTGGGTGAACGGGACAGTTTTTCCCCCTCCTCCTGCTGTTCCCATCTTCTGGCTCTCTAGATTAGCCGGGGTTTATCCTCTTTCCACATGGCAAGGCACTGTCTATCCATAACCAAGGGCTTGCCAACAGATCTGGTGCTGTTTAGGGGCTTGGAAGAAGCTTCTGCATTCACTGAGCCTTCCCTTCCCTCCTGCAAGTGCTTCTCCCAGCTCCTGCCCCCGGAGCTCATCATCATCATCATCATCATCATCATCACCATCACCATCAGGCTTAGCCATGTGATGCAGTGGTGACAAACTCCTCGTAGCTTTCTTGCAATTTCCCTTTTTTCTTTTTTTAAAACATTCTCCAGAGGATCCGAGCTCAGAGCCTGCCCCTCTCCCTGCCCTCCTGCAGGAGGTTTGGGATCCCAGCTGGGTGAACCCTGTGCCTTTTACCACGACTGTGCTCAGCCAGGCTTTGCTTTGCTGCCTGTAACTTGGTTTTTAGCCATTATTAGACCAGGCAAAAGTCCCCACTGGGATTGTCCAGGCAGCTCTTTGTGGAGCCCTGGGGTGGGTTGTGTTATGGGTCTGTCTCTGGGTGTGCACTGGATGCTGAGTCCCCCTTTTCCTCATCAGCTGGATGCTCCAGAAAGGGAGCAGGACTAATTCACCTGGATTAAACCACAGCACTTCCCTCCCCTTCCAACTTCCAGGCTCTGCCGTGGCAAACAGCCTCCTGTGGGGGTAGGTGAGCAGAGGCAGTGCTGCCCTGCCAAGCCCTCGTGTCCACAAATGACTAAATCCTGCCTGAAAAGTCCAAGTATGAAAACATTATTTTTTGGGTTTGGCTGAGCCTCGTGTGTTGCTGGGCTGGAGCCACCTCTGGATGCTCTGCCCACCCCACAGCTGGATGGTGGGGAGGTGTCGAGGGGTTTGGGGTGCAGGGGGGTGTTTGAGGGGTGCTGCTGCCCCAGCAGGGCTCCCACCACCCTTCAAAGCCCGGGATGAGGTGGCAGGAGTTGTTGTGCCCCTTGGCAAAGTGCGTTGGCAGGAGAGGAGGGTGGTGCTGCTGGGCTGTGGTTCATAAAGAGCCATGGGGGCTGGAGAGGAGTATTGGGGGCTGGAGAGGAGTATTGGGGGCTAGAGAGGAGCTGTGG
>JAWWEE010000066.1:4795087-4807200 GCA_035221455.1 Xenops minutus | reverse complement strand
GGTGGCAGGGGATGTGTGTGGGGATCTGGGACCACCCTGGGGGTGTGTGAGGGGATCTGGGACCACCCTGGGGGTGACAGGGGGGATCTGAGACCACCCTGGGGGTGACAGGGGAGGTGTGGGGGGATCTGGGACCACCCTGGGGGTGACAGGGGAGGTGTGAGGGGATCTGGGGCCGCACCCTCCCACTCTCTCCCACCTCCCCCCAGGCTCGGAGCTCGGGGAACTGGCTGGGCAGCGCGGAGGAGCCGATCCTGGACAGCAGCTGTGCCCTGAGAGCCCAGGACAAAGGTAGTGCCACCCCCTGGGGACTGTCCCCGCCGGGCCCTGGCACACTGAAGCCCCTTTTTTCCCCCCTCTCCCACCCCCGCAGTGCCCTACGAGATCTACAGAGCCGACCACTCGTGCCTGGTGTCGGTGCTGCCCGTGAACGCCTCGGTGCGGGATGTGCTGCGGGCGCTGGCCCCGCGCCTCGCCCGCGACCGGGAGCACATCCTGGTCAAGGTGAACTCCTCTGGAGGTCAGTGGGCTCTGCCGGGGCTGCCACGGTGCCAGGGTGGCATTTTGTGCCAGTGCCCAGCCAGGATCTGGTGCCTTCTCCTCCCCACAGACAAGGTGGGGCTGCCCCCGGACGCCGTGGGGGTGTTCACGGCGCTGGGGCTCAACGAGAGGCTCTTTGCTGTGAGCGTGGAGGAGCTGGGCAGCCTGGTGAGTGTGGGCTCCCACGCGTGGGCATCGCTGTGCGGACCCCCTGAGTGGGCTCAGCTTTTGGGGGTCCGTCCCTTCCCGCGCCTCTGCCCTGGGGGAAGGGGCTGGTTTTAAGGGCAGGAGGGGTTGGGGGGGTCTTCTCCTGTGCACAGACCCCCCACCCCGAGCAGCTGGGCCCCCACGTGGGCTCCTCGGAGACCCTGGACCTCATCAGCTCCAAGGACCTCGCGAGTCACCTCACGGACTACGACTGGAACCTTTTCAAGAGCATCCACCAGGTCGGGCCGGCAGCCGGCGGGGGATTTTGGGACCCCTCTTACCCGCTGGGAGGGGGATTTTGGGACCCCTCTTACCCGCTGGGAGGGGGATTTTGGGACCTTCTTACCCGCTGGGAGGGGGATTTTGGGACCCCTCTTACCCCGCCGGCTCTCCCAGGTGGAGATGATCCACTACATCGTGGGGCCGCCGAAGTTCCACGAGGTGACCACGGCCAACCTGGAGCGGGTGATGCGGCGCTTCAACGAGCTGCAGTTTTGGGTGGTCACCGAGCTGTGTCTGTGCCCCGACGTGGCGCGGAGGGCGCAGCTCCTGCGCAAATTCATCAAACTGGCCGCCCAGTGAGTGCTCACTTGGCCCCCCCGTGGGCTTAGGGGTTGGGGGATGACCCCCACCTGGCCCTGATCCTGTCCCCATCCTTGTCCCCATCCTTGTCCCCAACCTGCAGCCTCAAGGAACAGAAGAACCTGAATTCTTTCTTCGCGGTGATGTTTGGGGTGAGCAACACGGCCGTGAGTCGCCTGGCCAGGACTTGGGAGGTGAGAGCTGGGGCTGGGGGGGAGAGCAGGAGGAGCTGAGGGGTCTCTGGGGGTGGGAGAGCCGGGGTCCCAGCCCAGCGACCCTCTCTCCGTGCAGAGGTTGCCCCACAAGATTCGGAAGCTGCACTCGGCGCTGGAGAGGATGTTGGTGAGAGCAGCCCCTTCCTGCCCTGTGTTCCCCCTTCCCGGCAGTGTTTGCCCCAGGAGCAGGGCAGGGGGTGTCTCTGCCCCCCATGTCCCCCCTGTACCTGTGGCAGGGCCGTGTCCCCTCCCTGCCCCACGCTGAGGTCCCGCTCCATCCCCAGGACCCCTCGTGGAACCACAGGGTCTATCGCCTGGCCGTGGCCAAGATGAGCCCCCCCATCATCCCCTTCGTGCCCCTTCTCCTCAAAGGTGGGTCCTGCGGGGCCTGTGCTGGGGGTCGCGGGTGGGAACAGGGTGGGATGGGGTGCTGGGGACCCCTTTGGATGCATCCAGACCTCCCCAGCGACCATCTGATCCCCAAATCCCCCCTCCAGACATGACGTTCATCCACGAGGGCAATCGCACGCTGGCCGAGAACCTCATCAACTTCGAGAAGATGGTGAGTGGGGTGGGTGGGGATCCCACCGTGGGCGGGTCCTGCTGTCCCCCTGTCCCCTGCCATGTGGATCCAGAGCATCTCCACGGCTCTGGCGCTGCCCCCCGGCAGCCAGAACCCCTCGGGGAGGTCCCAGGGTGGCCACGGCCACCTCTGAATCCACAGGGGACGGTGTTTGCCCAGCGTGGGAGCAGAGTGGGGCCGGGGGTGACCCTTGTGCATTGCCCGCAGCACATGATGGCAAAGACCGTGCGGGTCCTGCAGCGCTGCCGGGGCCATGCCCACGGTGAGTGTTCCACGGGTGGGGGGCGAGCTGGGGAGGGGGCCGGGAAGTGGCAGCTCCACTGGAGATGGGGCTGAGCCCCCCACCCTGCTCTCTGTGCACACCCAGGGATGGGGCTGAGCCCCCCACCCTGCTCTCTGTGCACACCCAGGGATGGGGCTGAGCCTCCCTTCTCTCTGTCCACACCCAGCTCCGCTGTCCCCGCTGAGGAATCGCTCCCCTCACCGGCAGGAGGATCCCAAGGCTGTCAGGATCTCCACGTGTAAGTTTGGGGTTCGTCCACCCCTCCACCCCAAGCCCTACCTTGGGAGACCCCCACCCCTGTGCTGGGGTCCCTGAGCTGAGGAGGGGTGATGGAGAGGGAGGGGTGATGGAGAGGGAGGGGTGATGGAGAGGGAGGGGTGATGGAGAGGCAGAGGTGATGGAGGGGGCTCCATGAGCCAAACCAGGGGGATGGAGATGTTTAGAGGTGATGCAGCCCCCTGAAGGGGGATCCATGGGACTCCTGTGGGTATGCAGAGGGTCAGTGAGCTGTGCTGAGGCCCTGGGGGGATCCCAGCCCTGAGCCAGCCCTGAGCCAGCTCTCCCCCAGGCTCGGAGCAGTCCCTGAGCGTGAGGAGCCCCGTGTCCACCTGGGCTTACCTGCAGCACCTGAGAGCCATCGACAGCCAGAAGGAGCTGCTGCGGCTCTCCCGGGACCTGGAGCCTTGAGGGATGGAGGGGCTGGGGCCCTGGAGCTGGGACGTGGGGCTCTGGAGCAGGAATGTGGAGCCCTGCAGAAGGGATGTGGGGCTCTGGAACAGGGATGTGCCAGCCCAGCTGCCGGCGGCGGGGCAGCCCCTGGCCCTGCTCCGGGGGGCACCGGGCACGGGGCTGTGCTGGAGGTGACCCAGAGCTCAGTCCTGGGGGCACAGACCTGGCACCGGGGGCAGCTGGAGCCCAGGTGGTCTCCAGGCAGGTGAGGGACAGCAGAGCAATAGAGGTATTTTTGTATGCAAGGCTGTGCTCCACTTTCTTCTCCAAGCAGAGCCCAGAGTCACCCCCTGCACCGGCCCTGGTGCCCCCAACGCTGCCCAGCCTGGGCTGGGAGGTGTCCCCCCCTCCGGGAAGGGGAATCCCTCTGAGCAGGGAACCCACCCAGAGGGGCCCTGCCCTGTGTGTGCCATGGGAGGTGCTGGCTGTGCCCCCCTGTCCCATCCTCAAGGAGCTGCAGGACCCCCACAGTGACCAGGGGGTGGGGGACATGCCTTTGAAGGAGGGTGTTGTTTCAGCAACAACCCACCTGGATGAAGCCACGGAGTTTGGGGCCGTCACAGCCCCTCAAAGCCCCCAGGTTTGTGGGGTCCCAGCCCAGGGGAGGCTGGAAGCCCCCTGTCCCAGGTGGGACACCAGGGAGCCACAGGCCAACCCCCCTCTCCCCACGCAGATGAAGGAGTTGCTTAAAATAAATAACATTTGGAGCAACGCAGCAGCTGCGAGGGGGGATGAGGGTCCTTGCAGGACCCCCAGGATGGGTGCAAAGCTCGGCTTTGGGGTTCTCCCCAAGGCAAAGGGTGGCCCTGCTCGATGGGGACGAGGTTTGGTCAGCAGGTTCCTCCTCCAGCCCTGTGTGTGTCCAGGCAAGCCAGGGCAGAGAAGAGCTGATGGTGATTCCTTGGCATCTGGACCTGGACATCCCAGAGCCCCCCCAGGCACCTTCCCTGGGATGATTATCCTGAAGGACCGAAGAAGCCTTGAAATGAAGGAGCTCATGTGGGCAAAGGAAGGGTTAAAGCAGAGCTCCATGTTTTCCAGGTGTTTCTGGGACTGGATGTGGGATGCTGGAAGGTGGGAATGTGCTGGTCCATGGGGTGGGCAAGGTGGGCAGGTGGGGGATGTCCACACCTGGCCACCAGGAAGGTGGGGCTGAGAAAGAGGGAGAAACTCAAGTTTCCATGTCTTTACTGGGAGAACTGACACTCCCAGTGAACCCCAGGGCAAAAGGCACCATCCTCTGAGGTGAGACTGGGAAGGCACGAAGAGATCTCCATCCTCCTCCATGGTGAGTGTCCAGGGCCCTCCAAGAGCCCTCTGGGACTTGCTCCAGCTCTTCTGGTCCTCTCGGATACCCCCCAATGTCCATCTCTCCTTCTGAGGTCTCCTCAGCCCTGGCAGGGCTCGGAGCTGGGAAGGGCTGGTGAGGGGTGAGGGACTCAGAGCAGCCTCAGCAGAAGGTGACACAGCTCTGTCAGGAAAAACCAGGGGAGGACAGGCCAGGAAATGACAAAGGGATGAGGAAGAAGCCAAACCTGGTCCTTATTGCACCAAAGGTGCCCTCCCGTGCCAGCTAACACAGCCTGGGGCACTGGCACTGCTGCTGAGTTGGCAGGATGGGCTCCAGGAAGGGGGTTGGGAATTGTCTCCCACAGTGGTTTGGGGTCAGTTGTCACCTGCCCAGGTGGGGGACACAGGGGGGACCCCTCTGTAGTGCAGGGATTTGTCCTGGACCTGCTGCTGGTGCTGTCCTTCCATGGTCTCCTGGGACAGCCTGGGAATGGCTCCAGGAGCCTCTGGATGGGGACCATTCCCAGTATTCCCAGTGCCTGGACAAAGCAGAGGGACATGGACCCCAAGGGATCTGCTCACATTGGCCACCTCTGGGTCAGGGAGGAGGTGGGGAAGTGGCTGGTGCAAATCCTTTGGCTTTTGGGCAAGGTTTGGGGTGAGACTTCCCCAAAAACCCACGTAAGGGTGTGAGGAGGAGGAGGAGGAGGAGGAGGCAGAAACCTGCCGAGGTCTGTGGTGGACCCTCAGATCCTGCTGGTCCTTCCTTATTTTCCTGGAAAGAGAAGGAAGGGCAATGCCCACCCAGCTGTGGATGGGTCAGGACCAGCCCCTTGAGGGATTGTGGCTGGGAAGGGACAGGGAGCCTGTGGAGGAGCTGAACTGCCCAGGATACCCCTGGAGGCAGGGTGGGCACTGGGCCAGCTCCAGTCTGGCCACTTTGGGGGGACTGGTCAGCACTGGTGACACGCTCCAGCAGGGGACAGGTCCCCCCAGGCTGTGGTGGCACCACCTGGGAATATTTTCCATTGGGATTTGCTGAGTTAAGAGGGGAAGGCAGGGAAGAGGAGGAAGACCCTGCCAGGCATGGGCTGAGCCCCCCGAGGCCCTGGAGGGTCCCTGGGCAGGGCAGCCCCGGGCAGGGAGGGGATGGACCACACTGGGATGGACCACACTGGGATGTCCCACACTGGGATGGACCACACTGGGATGGACCACACTGGGGTGTCCCACACTGGGATGTCCCTCACTGGGATGGACCACACTGGGGTGTCCCACACTGGGATGTCCCACACTGGGATGGACCACACTGGGATGGACCACACTGGGATGGACCACACTGGGATGTCCCTCACTGGGATGTCCCACACTGGGATGTCCCTCACTGGGATGGACCTCACTGGGATGGACCACACTGGGATGTCCCACACTGGGATGGACCACACTGGGATGGACCACACTGGGATGGACCACACTGGGATGGGCCACACTGGGATGGACCACACTGGGATGTCCCACACTGGGATGGACCACACTGGGATGGACCACAAAACCTGCCCACCAGTGCCTGGCTTGTGGCTGGGAACTGGGTTTTCCTGGCGCTGCTGGAGCACCTGGAGGCTCAGCCAAGGCCGGGGGGGGGTCACGGCATCCAGAGGTGGCTGCTGAGGCAGGAGAGCTCATTACCCCAATTAACTGGGGCAGGATGTTGCTCCCACTCAGCACCAGTTGCACCAGGCACATCGAGGGATCCCTGGCACCAGTTGCCCCCCTCAATGACCTGCTGGGCTGTGGGTGGGCAAAGACCACCCTGAGCCACTCTCCGTGTGCCCCTCATCCCCTCCTGGGGGCTCAGGCACAGGAGGAGTGGAGCAACACCACGATACTGGATTTACCAGCCCTCCTCCCACTCCGGGCAGCCTGTAATTAAGCCGTGCACCTAATGACTTTTGGGGAAGTTTGGGTGCAGCCTTGCCCGTGGAGTCCTCGGTGCCATCACGCTCCTCCCTCCCCCTGCACTCCCGGGGGGACCCACATATAACAGGGAGCACCGGGAAGCTCCCGCATTCCCAACCCGCTTCCCGGGACCATGGAGAGCTGGATATTGCTCGTGGGGGCAGGAATAGCCCTGGGCTGCGTGTCTGGCCGTGAGTAAAGGATTGGGGGGTGGGTCAGAGGGGCTCAGCACCCTCTGCACCCCACGGTGGGCTGGGAGCAGAGAGTGGGGAGGGCGCTGCCATAAACCAGCAGCTCGGTTGTACTGGGACAACTGGTTCCTCCTGAGGTTTCCAGGGGAAAGGGAAGGGGAAGTTTCCGAGCTGGAGGGTCCCCTCAAGCTCAGGGGGACTCATTCTGGGATGGGAGCAGTTTATGGGTGGAGACTCCCTGGTTTATCCATCTCCTCATGGGTGGAGATCCCCTGCTCTTCAGCCTTGCCCACCAGTTGCCTCCTGACCCTGCCTTGCTTTGGCCATGCCAAGCACAAGGAACTCCCCTCTGGCTCCTCCATCCTCCCAAATTGGGGTGTATTTTCCCAATCCCAAATCCACCTTCCCCTCCAGCCTGAGGCCACTCAGAGCTGCTCAGGTGGAAAACACAGCCTGGACTGGGGTGTGCTGCCCTTCCCGACTCTGTGGTGGTTCTGAGAGGCTTGGAAGGAGGAGGAACAGGAGCTCTGGCTTTCAGGAGTGGCTCATGGCCACCAGCTCTTGGCTCCCGGGATCCTTCATGGCCGGGTTCTTGCACAAAATGTGAACTGTGCTCTACTTGTGAGGAGGGAATTTCGTCACTCCCGACGCTCCCAGTGCTCCCTATCTGATGTTCCCGGAGCACACGACTCCCCTCGGGATGAGTGAGGAGCAGTTTTGCAAGGCTAAGGCAGAAAAGGAGCTCCTGCTGCTGCAAACGAGCCCTGGGGTGGGAGCAGGAGGGTTTCCCATGGTCTTACCCTGTTCCCTGCAAGTTATTCCAGAGGGAAGAACAGGGATAAGCTTGGCTGGGCTGTGGTCTGTCCTTGGTGCCAGCACCTGATGGACCTGTCTGGTGGACCTGTAATAACTTCACTTCCCCTCACCTGGCCAGGACAGTGGGGGGAGATTTTCCCTGATTATCTCACAGACAACACAGCTCCACGTGGGTTTGGGGACCAGGAGGTGTAACTGGAGCACTCGGGAAGCTCAGACTGAATATCCCTGCTGGAAGTTAATTTATCCTTCAGACAGGCCCTTGTAGAGGCTTGTTTTTGACCTGGCCTTGCCCAGAGCAACGAGGTCTTGAGTCAGGCCAGGGGTTTGTGGCCGAGCTGTGACTCATGTCCGTGTCCTAAACCCGACTGGGAGCACTGGGAAAACTCTGTCACGGCACAAACATCTCCCCAACACCTCGGTGCACGGGGCTGCTCAGGAAACAACCCGCCTTTCCTCGGCCAAGACTCCTCTTGGCAGCAGTGAAAACGGGGTTGTTTGTGTCCAAAAAGCTGCTCTCGGGGAGGGAGGGGTCTGGGAAGGAATATTTGTCGGGTTTTGTGCAGCCAGGAAACATCTCGTGGCTGGACCAGTCAAATGTCCACAGGGTGGCTGAGTGTGGATGTTCCTGGCCGTGTCCTCCTGCTCTGGCCACCATCCCAGCTCTTCCAGCAGCCCAAAAATCCCCCCCAAAGATCCATCAGCCCCTTTAAATGGGACCATCGAGGGGGGGGGCAGTGGTTCTGCAGGGATTTAGGGCTGTGCCTGTGTGAGGAGAGGAGGGGCAGTTCCCCTGCCCTGCTCCTGCTCCCTGTGCTGGGAAACAACCTCACCCAGCTCCCCCCGAGGCTCAGAAAGCTCCCTAAAACCCCCATCAGCCCCTCTAAACTTGGCCATCAAGGGTGGGCGATGGATCAGCGGCAATTTGGGGCCGTGCCTGTGCGAGGAGGAGCCTTTCCCTGCGCTGGGAGACCCCTCTCTGCCCTTGGGAAGGGGGTGATGCTGAGGTGGCTCTGAGAGCTCCCTGTCCCTCTGAGTCAGCCCAGCCCCGCAGAGCTGTGCCGGGACACGCTGGGGCCACACGTGGGCAGCTCCTGCCTTGCACAATCCCGCTGGGAATGCTGCTGCAAAATGAGCCTCGATGAGTGAGCCGGGGCTGACTTATCCCCGGCGCTGCTTTGAAAAGCCGGCCTGGAAATGCGGGGGGGGGGAATGATGACCCCATTGGAGCTCCAGAGCTGGGGGGACTGGTTAGACTGGGGGGCCTGGATGCCACGAGTGTCACCCAAACCATGGAGTGCCCCTTCCCTCCCAGTTCTTCTCAGGTGGGACTGAAGAGGCTCCAAGGTGCCTTCAGGAGCACCTCGAGCACCCCCTGCCCCCCCCACCCCCCCTCCTTTAACACCCCTCGGGTATAAAGTGGATTTGCAAGGAAGGAGAAGCCAAGTGGCCCCGTAGATCCCCCTTGGGTACCCCTTGGGACACCCCCTATCCTGTGGGACCCCTTGGGACCCCTTTTGGTACCCCAGAGATTCTCTTTGGGTGCTCCACAGACCTCCTTTGGGTCCCCTTTGGGTGCCTGTGCCCCACGAATCCCCCCAGAGACCCCTTGGCTGGGATGTCCCTCTCATCCTTTGATTGTCCCTCTCATCCCTTGGATGTCCCTCTCATCCCTTGCTTGTCCCTCTCATTCCCTGGATGTCCCTCTCATCCCTTGGATGTCCCTCTCATCCCTTGCTTGTCCCTCTAATCCCTTGAATGTCCCTCTCACCCCTTGGATATCCCTCTCATCCCTTGGTTGTCCCTCTCACCCTTTGGATGTCCCTCTCACCCCTTGGATGTCCCTCTCATCCCTTACTTGTCCCTCTCATCCCTTGCTTGTCCCTCTAATCCCTTGCTTGTCCCTCTAATCCCTTGAATGTCCCTCTAATCCCTTGAATGTCCCTCTCATCCCTTGAATGTCCCTCTCACCCCTTGGATGTCCCTCTCACCCCTTGGATGTCCCTCTCACCCCTTGGATGTCCCTCTCATCCCTTGCTTGTCCCTCTCATCCCTTGCTTGTCCCTCTCCTGGCTGGGATGGCCCAGGACAGGCTGTGCTGTGTCAGGATTTGCCCCGAGGACACGTTTCACCCTCCGGAGTTCGAGTTGGGCAACCCGGCGGTGCCTCAGATGTCGGGTGATTGCAGCTTTGCCAGGGAAAGCAACACCTTCTCCTCCGGGGATCCTCCAGAGATCCCTTGGCAGGGTGACAGCTCTTGGGGACGTGGCTCCTCGCCGTGTCCTGGGAGAGGGTGACTTTCCTGGCACAGGGTCACCTTCCTGGGTGGGACAAAAGGCTGCTGAGGTGGCTTTTCCACTCCCTGCTGTCCCATTCCTGCCATCAGGAGCTGAGGAGGAGCCCGGAGCACCTTCCCCATGGGCTGTCTCTGCACAAACCCGGCACCTTGTTCTCTCTGCAGGATGACAAGTGTCCCTGGTCCCTCTGAGGGTGACACTCACCCTCTTCAAAGCTCGACTCGCTGCTATTTTTAGCTTTGCCACCCCTGTGTGACAAAGCAGATGTTCGACAACACGTTTAGCATATAAATAGCTGGGGAAGGAGCTCCCGGTTCTCCCGGCAGAAGGAAGGATGGGCAGGTTGCAAACGAGGGTGTCTGGAATGCGGCAGCTCCTCGGGCAGGCCCTGCGGTGCCCCTAATCCTGGCATCAGGGGGTGAATCAGGAGAAGCCAGCCGGGCTGTTTCCTGGTGTGAATGACCCTGACGTGCCCAATGCCCCTGGTCAGAGAGGAGATGCCACCCCTAAACGCTGCCAAACATCCCGGAGGGCTCCAAGGCTCTCCCGGCATGGGAGGGATGGGATGCTCCCAGGTCGGGCAGGGGGCTGAGCCCCTCCTGAGGAGCCCCGCTGTGTTTGTGTCCCCCAAAGACCTGTACACGGCCCCCGAGTCCTGCGAGGGGCGCTGCGGGGAGCCCCTGAACGAGGGGGACGAGTGTCACTGTCACCCCGAGTGCGACAGGCACGGCGGCTGCTGCGGGGACTACGACAGGCACTGCCGAGCCGGTGAGCACCCAGAGGGGAGGGGGGCTTGGGAAAGGGGTCCCCTCCGGTGTGGGGGGTCCTGGGCAGCGCCCAGAGGGTCTCCATCACCTTTTCCTTTTGGCTCCGTGCAGGTGGGGAAGGGGATGAGGAGGCAGCTGGAGCCCGTGGTGAGTTTTTGGTGACCAGGGACAGGAGCCAAGGGAATGGCTGGAGTTGGGTCAGGGCAGGGATGGGGTGGATTTTAGGAAAAGGTTCTTCTTCCCCCAGAGGGTGGTGGGCACTGCCCAGGCTCCCCAGGGCAAGTGGGCACAGCCCCGAGGCTGCCAGAGCTCCAGGAGGGTTTGGAAAAGGCTCTCAGGAGTTGGGATTTGGGGATTAGTGGGATTCTGGGGTGGTTCTGTGCAGGACCGGGAGTTGGACTGGATGATCCCTGTGGGTCACTTCCACCTTGGAATGTTCTGTGATCCTGTGACCCCTCAGGGTCCTGGGGCTCAATGGCCTTGGGGTGTCATCAACCTTGGGGTGTCATCGACCTTGGGGTGTCATCAACCTTGGGGTGTCATCGACCTTGGGGTGTCATCCTGCTTCCAGCACCATCATCCCCCCTGCCCAGAGCCGGGTGGGCACAGGGAGCCAGAGGCTGGTTGTGGCATCCCCTGCCCACCCCACACCTCCAAGGTGGGAGGTGAGGAGGGGGCTGATTCCAGTAGATGTGTCCCATGGAGCAGTGCCTGGGAGACAGGGACTGACACTTCCCAGCTCCCCCTGTGCCCATGGAAGTCTCCTGTGGCCACCTCCTGTCCCCAGGGTGTGGGGTGGGCAGGGTGGGGACCCCCCTGCCCCCCTGACCCCCCGTGCTGAGCAGTGTCCCGGGATGGTGATGCCTGTGTGTCCAGTGGGTGCTGGAGCACCCTCGTTTCCCTGTGGACCCCCAGCTCCCTCCAGCCCCTCCTGCCTCTCCCCACAGAGGGATTCTCCAGGAGCCGCGACTCCATCACCGACCAGGAGCTCCTGGAGCTCTCGGAGCAGCTTTATGGGTTGGATCACAACAAAGCCCGTCCCACTGATATTGCCATCAACCCCCAGCACCAGGCGGCCCCCGGCGAGACGGGCCACCAGGAGGACCTGTCCCCACACCCGTGAGTGGCCACTGGGGGGCTTGGGGTGGGCCAGTGGTCCTGGGCCACCAGGGCAGAGCCCAGGGCTGGTTTGGGCAGGGAGCTCCTCTCCCCAAGCTCTGCTCTCCCCCAGGCTCTACAAGTACGTCAACGAGGAGCTGTTCTCCAAACCCACCTATTCCAGCTTCATTAAGCTGCTGGATAATTACCAGAGAGCCACGGGCAGGGAGGAGGAGGTGACGGCAGATGAGCTGAGGGAGCAGGACAACTTCCTCAGGGAGGTGATGAAAACGGAGCTCATGAAGAAACTCTTCACCTTCCTCCACGGGAAAAGTGGGTGTGGGGCAGGGCAGGGCCGGCGGTGGGGAGTGGGGTGTTGGGAATCCCAAAGGGAAGCTCCAGTTGGGTGGGAGGTGACCTGGGAAGGCCACGGGGATGGACTCACCACCCAGGGCATGGAGGAACCAAGCAGGGAAGAGCTGGGTAATTCCCAAGGGATGGGATGGGGTGAGGGATGGGCTGGGGTGAGGGAGGGGATGGGGTGAGGGATGGGAGGGGG
>JAWWEE010000066.1:4691417-4753654 GCA_035221455.1 Xenops minutus | reverse complement strand
TGGCACTTGGTTTGGTGTAAACACAGGGCTTGTGTTTAGTCCTGGGCTTCTCAGCCCCAAGGAGAGGGGGGGGTTGAGAGGAGGGGACACTCTGGAAGATGAGAGGGAATGGTGGGGACGTCTTTGGAGACCCTGAGTGTGGGAGACCCCTGGGTGTGCGGGGCCCTGGAGAGACATGGGGCGTCCTGGGGGGTGGCACATACAGGACAGGGAGGTTGGAGAAGCCTTGGGGGGGTCCTGGGGAACCCCTTGGGTTGGACTCCCCTTTGGGGTGAGGAGGGGTCTGTGCACAGTGGGGTGGCTCGTGACTGTTCTGGGGAGCCAGAACCATGTGGGGGGGTTGTAGGTGCCCCTGAGGATGGGGCTGAGGTGGGGGGCTCTCAGGTCCCGGGAGGGTCAGTGATTCCCCCCCAGGGAGTGAAGGAAGCAGCAGGAACATGCAAACAGCAGGAATTGGAGAGTTTAAGTCATTTGTTCTGAAGTCAGAGCCAGAGGTTAGTTGCCCCTGGGGAGCTCTGAGGGCTCTGACTCCTGCGAGCTCGTGGGGCTGGGGAGGGTTCACCTGCACCTGCTCACCTGGCACTGTGGGATCTGTCACCTCTCAGCAGCTCCAGCTCGGAGCTGTCTTTTCCCAGTGCTGGGAGTGCTGGTTTGGAAGGTCTGGAAGCCGTACTGAAGGAAGGGATGGGCTGGCTCAGGTGTGAGAGGACACCAGTGTGACCACCTAAGCTCCTTGTTCTGTTCAGCTCACCCCGTTTTGCTCTTCCTGCCCCTTCTCTTGTTGCCTCTTCCCTGAGTCCATCGTTATCCCTGTGGGGGTGTTGCCCCTTTCCCTGCTCTGGTGCCTCTGGGGATATTCTGGTTTAACATAACAGTGTCACCAAACTGCAGTGAACTTCCCAGTTCATTCTGCCTGTTGGGCAGGGACCTTCTTCCTCCAGGGATGGTCTGAAGGGGTTCTCTAGTTCTTCCTAAAATGCCAGGGAGGAATCCAGCACCAGTTCCAAGCACTGCCTTGTTGGATGTTTTTTGCCTTCGGGTTTTGTCAGCGAAGCCTAAGAATAACTTCAGTGTTTAATGCAGAGGAGAAGGCTGTGGGAGGTGGGCTGAGCAGCCAAATTCCCGTTTGGAAAACGAGCAGGGTTGACATCCTCATTTCCTTAAAGCCAGAGCTACATTCAGCTCCTGTGGCTGCCAACTCCAAATGCTCCAGGGGCTGGAGTGGTGGAGGGCGCAGGAAACCCACCAGCAAGCAGGGGGTGAAGGCAACCCATGAGATTGGGCTTCTCCCTGAAGAGGGTTTTATTTGTGATCCTGGAAGTTGGTTGGGAATTGAGGAGTTGGGAGGCCACGCAGCCCTGGATTTCTGTAGTTGTGTGCCAGCCCTCAGTGATCCCGAGCTGTGGGACACTGAACCCTTCCCCTGCTCTCTGGCTCTTGCTTGGCAAGGAACTGTCCACAGGGGTCGTGTCCACCTTCCTCCCTGCTCCCCCAAGCTGCATGGCCAGGTATTTTAATCTTTCCTTGGAAATCAATCCCTCCAGCTGTTATCCATGTTTTCCTGAATCTTTTCCAATCTGCCAATATCCTTCTGACACTGAACAGCTCAGAGCTGGACATGGTTTGCATCAGAGTGCTGGAGAGCGGGCTTGCCCTCCCTCCCCTTGGATGAGGAGAGGGAAGAGCTTTACAAAAACTTTGGGAATGTGTTAAACCTCCCTCTCACAATTCCTCTTTCGCTCTGACTTGGCTCTGGCCTGCTGAGGGCTGTTTCTGACATGAACTACTTGTTCTTCCTTGTATTTCTACTTTCTCAAGGCTTCCATCTTCTTCATCCCATCTTTTCCCATCTTCTCCAGCATTTCCCAGCAGATCCCTTGAATGCCCTGACTTGGTTTATTTGGTGTGATCTGAACGTGTCAGGTGAACAGGCGCTTGCTGCTGCCCTGCTGAGCCCACCTTGGCAGGTGCAGGTTCCTCTTTGAGCTGGTTGCCAGGACTGTGGCAGTTGTGAGTTACTGTGGAAGCACTGTGCAAATCCCTGTGGCACGGCGGGGAGGTGTGGAGGGAGATGGCAAAAATAAAAGGCCGTGGCTTAAAAAAAAATCCAACTTCTCAGTCATGTCTTTATTCCCATCTCTTCCAAAACCCCTCAGAGCCTGGCCAGAGAAGACTGGTTGAGGAGGACATTCTCAGGATGGATAAAAGGGGGTTTGGGGATGTGGCATGGGGTGGGAAGGGAATTTCCTTCTCCTGTTTTGGAAGATGGGGAAGTTGGAGAGAGGAAGCTCAAGCGGGTGGGTGGGGGATGGCTGGGAGGCTTTGGGGTTGGACCCACATGACCTTTAGGGTCCCTGCTAAGAAAGCAAATCCTCCTTCCATCCTCCTTGAAGCCCCAGGAGCTCCTCCCAGCGGTTCCAGGGATGGGACAGCCAGAGGAGCAGTAGCTGTGCTGAGGGGGGACAGCGGGGACACGTGGAGCTGTGTTTGGAAGGGCCCAGCAGAACAGGCTCTGCCCCCACGGGGTGGTTTGTGTGTTCCTAAAGGATCTCTGGGTTGGATTTGGCTTTGGACTCGTTTTCTGCTGCATCACATGTGATGCTGCTGCGCATCTGTTTGGGTTTATTTATCCTTCAGACTTTCTTGGGGCCTTTTTTTTCCCCTTTTTTTTTTTTTTTCACGTTCCTGGCACTGAGAATTGAGGCCAGATTCCCAAAACTGCTCTTCCCCATGTCATTCAGCTCTGAACTGTACTGCAGTTAGAAAGAAAATGCTTGGAGAAAATAACCTTTTTGTGACAGACCTTCAGGACTGGGAACCTGTTTCTTCCTGTAATTCATTAATTATTTTCCCCTTGTTTCAAGTGATCTGGTCTTGCACTTTTGTCTTCAAGGGATGTATAGAACTATGGGTGAGTGGGGTGAGCTGAGCCAGTGGCCTGGGCTTCCCCAGGGAGCCTGAAGTGGTTTCTGTTTAGGCTTGAGGTGTGTGGGAAGCTGCTTAGAGAGACTAAAACAAACACACATTTACAGCTTTGCTTCCCTTCAGATATCAAATGGATTCAATGAGTGCTCAGAGCACAGCTTTTGTCTGGCTGGTGGATTCCTGCTTGGAGTCCTCAGTGAATCTCCTCAGTTCTTCACATGGCTTTGTCCAGATCCAAAAAGTTCCAGCTTAACGTGTGTGGCTGGAGTTTGAGCCTGGCCCAGCTGTGCCTGTGGCCTCAGCTCCCAGATGAGCTGCAGGACATGCTCTGGAGGCCACCAGCATTCCCAGTGTCCATTCCCAGTGCCCAGCTGTGGAGGTGCTGGTGCCCACAGAGGTTCCTCTCCAAGCCATGAGTTGATGTTCATGCTCAGCTTTTTATCCCTCTCCAGAGGTGGTATTTATGGTGTGTTTTGCTGCAATTAGTCTTGGCTCACAGGAGTTTGCCTTAATTGCTTCTCTGAAGTTCAATTTCCTATTCTTCCAGGAGGCTTCTTGCTTTTCTCCTCTCCTGTGCACCTGGGGCAGAGTCAGCCCTCCTGTGCCTTTGTGGGGTCAGACCCTTGGGTTTGGAACACCAGGAATTTGGGGCCTCCCCCAGCACAGGGAGGCTTCAGCCGGGCTCAGCCCAGGTTTAGTGGGCTCACACCCCTTCTCTCTAAGCTGTGGGCTGGGTGGTAAGAGGTGAATTCCCTGAGCCCCCCATTGCCTGATTGCTGCAGGAGGTGAATTGCCTGATTGCTGCAGGAGGTGAATTCCCTGAGCCCCACATTGCCTGATTGCTGCAGGAGGTGAATTCCCTGAGCCCCACATTGCCTGTTTGCTGCAGGAGGTGAATTCCCTGAGCCCCCCATTGCCCATTTGCTGTGGGAGGTGAGCAGGGACACTGGGACAGGTGCAGAGTGGAGCTCCCAGGTGACAGCAGCCATTTCTTGGGGTTTTCCATGCAAAGCAGTGCATGTGGCTCCCAGGGAGCAGCTCAGGGATCGGGAATGGCGCTGCCGCTCCCATTGCAGGAGCCTGGAATGCCACTGGCTGTCCCACCCTGTGCGAGGGATCACAGCAGTGCTGGAGCCGAGGGGAGCTGGTTCCTGGGCAAACAAAGCTGCTGTGCCAGCTGCTGCCCACAGCCTGGGTTTCTCCACGGAGCTCTGAGCTCCCTTTGTGGGCATGGCTGCCAAAAAACCCTAAAAGCAACGACTATTCAGACTTTTTCCTCCCCTTGTCCCAAAAAAAAGACATTTGAGCTCCTTTAGTGTGAAATGCAAGTTGTGGCTGGAGTCCAGAAGAGAGTGAAGCCTGGGACGAGGGGGTCAGTGAGGTCTCTTCCAACCCAAACCGTTCCATGGTTCAGAGTTCAGCCCTTCCCCACCTTTGGGACACCCGTGGTGCTGCAGGGAGCAGAGCTCTGCACAGCTGGGCCTTTTGTGCTTATGGAGAGTGTTTCCAGCCCTGGCTGGCAGCGCCCTCGCTCCGAATACCTTCGGCACTGTGTGCAATAACAATCCTCCTCCAAAAGCCGCCGTTCACAGCCCTCGGCGTGTCACGGACTTGGCAGTGAGAGTGTATTTATACCTGTGTCACCGAGCTGCCTTATCCCCTTTAACTGCTACCAGAGGGAGGAGAGCAGACTTGGAGCAGAACGTGGCTTTTTGGGTGGCTGCCCAAAACCTCTTGTCGGTGCAGAGACAAAGGCAGCAGATCTTTAATCGCTAAGCAATTAATAGTCACAATTACTTAAAATCGATTGTTTCTAGAGGTCCAGCTGGTCGTGTCCATGGCTGGACAGCCTTAGAGGTTTGGAAAGTGAGGCTGAACTTCACCTGGTGAAGCTGAAGGAGGTTATGCATGGAGAGGGAAAGCTTTGCCAATTAATGTAATTAATATGAGGTCTCCCCTGTGCCGTTCCCGTTGTGGTGGCATCTGCAGGCAGGTCTGTCAGCCACTTGCTGCCTGTTCTGCTCTTCCAACAGTAGGAATATTTCCTTGTTTTGTTTTGAGTGTTGGTAAAATAGATGAGTGGAGGGAAGTGAGATCCCAAGGCAGATTGTCAGCAGGGCTTGTGAAATTCACTTGGGATGGGAGATAGACTTGGAAAGCTGGCCTCAAAATTCCCCACCAACTACCTGAGGATTGGCCTCAGTGTTCCACCAGATATTTTCAGGATTTTAGGGGTTTATGAGTATTTTTCACTAATTCTGTGCTGTCTTTCTCCCGGACACTCCCATGGGGAAGCTCCAGCTGCCACATCTGTCCTGGGAGCTTTTCTTTGGATTCTGTGATCCTGGAGGTCTTTTCCAACATCAAAAGATGGTTCTTTTGCAGGTATTGGGCTTTTTTTCCCCTCAAAAGTTGTAGGTGGAAGGTTTAGAAAGTTTTGTCTCTGGGACTCGGTGCCTTCCAAGTGAAGTCTCTTTCCCCACAGAGACATCCCTGAGAAGGTTCCAGAGGGATGGAAGGGGAAAAAACTGGGATTTCCTTCCATGTGGAGAGGGGAGAAGATCCTGTTTGGGGTGTGGGATTTGTTCCTGAGATGCTTTACGGTGTTGTTTTTGGCAGCTCTGTTTCCAGTGCCTGTAAAGCCCCCGTGTGCAGGAGCCTGTTTAGGATGCCTCGTCCTGCACCACGTGAGGTCTCGCCTTTGAGTTATGTAAACTCCTGCCTAGGAAATCATGGCTTTGTTCCCCACCAAAACGCAGTCCCACAGCACCTCCAGTTAAACAACTCACTGTAATGCCCCAGATCTCTACACATTGCTTCCATTTGGAATATTTCTTGCTCCCCTCTGATTTTAGGGCTCATGTATCAAATAATGGCAACATAAAGCGTGTGCGCCTCTGAATGCTGGATAAAGAAAAGTGCCCAGGTGGGATGGAATAATAACAGGTGGGATGGGATATTTCTCCTTTATGAGCAGAGGAGCACAGGGCCTTCCTGGCCCTGTCCTGCTGCTGCTGGTTCAGTGATTTTAATTCATGGACAGGAGTTTTATCTGCAGGTACTCACTTCCCTACAAGGCTCTCCCATTCCTTGCTCCAGCCAGCCCTGGCTTTGCTCTTCCCTTAAAACCATTCACACACATTGTGGGGAAAACACGTTCCAGCTCGACTTGGGCTCTTACGTCTCATTTTCAGCAGCTTTTTTTCCTTGCTTTCATTGAAACAAGGGCTCTGAAGTGGCGAAATAATTTCAGGAAATGGGACTCCAGTTTCTAGGTCACTCAGGCATTTCCTAGGTAAAATACTGCGTTCTCCAAGGCTTGTCGTGGCTTTCTTGTAATTATCTCGGCTCGGGAAGGAACAGTGGGTCTCAGAGGCTTTTCCTTCCTTCCTTAAACCTGAGTTATTTCTCTCTCCTGTAGTAGATCTCTGGCACTGTGCTGTCCCTGCTGGGAGGGAGAGCACGGCTGAAGATGGATCACTGTTAATGAAGACACACGAGGCGACCCGAGAGCTGTAGTGCCGAGATCCAGAGGCTGCCTGCCTGTTGTCTGGGATTCTGCCTTTGCAATAGCTGTTTGCTGGGCTGCCTGAGTTCAGTTGAGGTGTGTAGGAGGAAAAAAAAGCTTTTTTGCTTGAGCTTGTGGGGAAGTTTGTGCTGTGTTCCTTGGCTGGAGCAGGATAGGATGTGCTCTTGCCTGTTGTCACCCGGAGTTCAGCTGTAGGTTGTCCCTCTGCTCCAGGGGAAAGATGGATCAACGGGTCTGACCAAAGACCCAGGCTCAGTCATGGCCCTTCTGAGTTCAGTGGAGGGCTCAGGGACTTCCCATGTAGTTCTTCCCATTCTGGAGAAGATCCTGGAGCAACCATTTGCCCACAAACAGTGCCTGGGGCTGTGCTGCAAGCCTGGGAGGTGCTCACCAGGCACTGGAAGACTGGCATCCTCAGCTCACTGGGAGTGAGCAGAGGGACCTCCTGAGGGCATTTCCAGATCACCTGAGCTTCTGGGTCCCATTTGCTTTCTTCAGTGATAAAACCTTGTTATCCTTCCCTTTGTGGTGTCCAGGCAGACCCGCGGCTTGGCTGAGGTGACATGGGACATTCTGAAACAGCTCACTCTGAAGGCAGAGGTCAGGCCAGATCCAGCCTGGAGGGTGGCCAGGCAAGGAGGCCTCCAGACATGGAACCTCTCTAAGGTTTTTATCCTGGCAAACCCAACCCTGCAGGCAGCGCTAGCGAGTGACACTTTGTTGTGGTAATGGTGAACTAAGAGCATTGAGTGAGTTGTGTCTTTGGGAGGACTGGTGGGAACTGTGCTGGGAAAAGCCTCGGGACTGGCTGGAGCTCTGAGCCAGGAGGGTTTGTTGCTTTAATGCAGAGAAAAAGCTTTTCTGCCTGGGCGAAGCCTCCGATGGCTGATGTGCTGGTTTGGGGCCCGTGTTACCCCCTTGGCTGCAGTTTGGGTTACGTTTGACAGGACACTGACAATGCCCTCCCTGTGCCATCGCTCACACTGAGGGCAGGAGAGCAGCTCTGGGCCCTGGCTGTCACTTCCTGCAGGGTTTGACCCTTTCCTCAAAGCACATGGGAATAACCTGCAGCTCATTTGCTCCTGGGCGAGCTGAGGAGCAGCTTTTAGAGCTGCTTTAAGTCCAAATATATGTCTGGTGGGAGGAGGTCGTTCTTCTGACAGGGCTGGTGATGCTCCAGAGCACTTCCAAGAAGAAGTGAGGGGTTTGTGCATCTTTGACCCTACTGAGGTGATCATGGTCTGGCTCCTTGGGGATGCTCTTGTGGACAGGGGATCCTCTACGAGCTCGAGCAGTGCTGAACACCCAGAAAGGGGGGTAAGTGGTGAGACTTTGCGTGAGGTTCACTGTAATGACTTGTTTAATACTGTGTGGCTGTGGGGGATTTGCTTCAAGCATGTTCTGTGCCAATATTCCAGTTTATACAGTTGGGTTTGCTTTATCAAGCTCACGAAGCAGAAGGGTGTTCTGCCTCCAAAGCAGGTTTTATAGTGTTGGCTTTTGGCCTTCTTTCCCAGATGACAATTTTAAGCTCTTGCAGCTTTTTGGTTACAAAGCAAACACTCTCACTCCTTCCCTCACACCCCAAAATAACTTGAAAGGCAGAGTTTAGGCCTAAGAGCTGCCTGTGCCTCTGTACTGAGCTCTACAGGGGCCTCTCCCTGCAAAGCTGAAAGTCTTTCGCAATCTCTTTGGGTGTATCAAGATGGGAGGGTCACGGAGAGCTCTGGGCACCCAGAGGGGCAGGACGAGCCCTGTGCCTGAGTCCTGCAGACACTGAATGTAGTCTGGGGCTCAGAATTTATTCTGGGGTTCAGCAGTCCTTCCCCAGTGGAGATGAGGTGCCAAAGGGGCTGCACAAAGCAGCTCTTGCAGGTTGGGCCCCCTGCCCTGCCTGGCAGGGCTGACCCTGCACAAGGGAGCCTCCATGGGAATGTAATTTTTCTTCTTGGTTTTTTTTAAGGAAGAACTTGACCTATTGGTTTTTCCCCTACTTGAGGATGGGTCATGGTGCTCCCAATCATCACTGCAGTGCTGGATGTTAACCCAGACTGGGACAGGGACTGTCAACACCAAACCCTGGCCGAGGGCAGGGGAAGGATGGGGTTCCCTCTGTGTGTTCTCTGGGTGCTGCTGCCTCAGTGACCCTGCTGATCCCAACCCAGCCAGGGTGTCCAGTCGTTCTGAGGGTCAGGAAGCTCAAGGCAGAGAGCTGTTAATGACTGCACTCAGAAAAATAACAAGGAGCCTTTCCTGGCCCGGCCTCAAAGCAGTGTGCTTCCTTCCTTGCATTTTAGTGGAAATCTCATACTATTTTGGAGAGCTTGGGGCAGTGCCTCGTGCTTCCTTCTTTCTCCTTGGCTGGAAATGGCTGTCAGGCTGCCTTCCTTTCCCTCCTGCTCGCCAAAGAGCAGTTTGGTGTGTGATTGCAACCAGCCTCTCCTCCAGCTCCCAGTGGCAATTACAGAGTCTGCCTGCGATTTGTGTGTCGTCCTGTAGTAAGAGGATTCTGCAGCCCGGATTCGGTGCAGCCATCTATAATAATCTCGTTTATTGTGGGTTTCTCTGCTCTCCCCAGCAGCAGCAGCAGCAGCACTGCCTGTCCTTGGGGCTGGGCTGGTGTCTTGAGCACCATTTGTGTTTGAATGGGCTTGTTTGTGCTGAGGCTCCGGTTGTTAGAGCTCCTGGCACGGCTCCCAGGGCTCGGCAAAGTTACCCAGATGGAGCTGGGATGGCCTGGCGACTCATTAGTCTCTGAAAATTAATCCCATGTAGCTCAAGCTCATCAAAAGTTAACTCCTGCCTCTGTTTTACCTTTTGCATTAAACTGCATGTGAAAAGCAGAAGAGCAGCAATGACTCAGTCAAGGAGAAAATGTGCTTCCCCTGCCAGAGGTGCAGTAGAACCTGGGCTGGCCCTGACAGTGATGGAACTTTCTCTTTTTTGGATAAAACACCGGTTTTGCTCCAGCTCTGCCTTTGCTCCACTGTCAGTTCTCCTGACAGCTACTAAATCCAAGCCCTCCCAGGATCCTCCAGCCTTCTTGAGGATTCTTTGCCCTATTTAGTAGTCCGGGATGATTGCAGACAGGTTTTTGCCACTGCCTGTTGGTAGAGACACCTCACCCTCAGCTGCACCTTTGCTTGGACTTGTTCCTGCAGGCCCGAGGGCCATGGGGCTTGTAACTGTGCAGGGAGCTTTTTGTTTGGAAGAGGAAACCAGCTGTAATCTCTGTGCAGTGTGTGTTCCTGCAGGGATGCAGGACAGGGCTGTGGCACTGAACCAGCTGGGGTTCCTCTTTTTGCCCATCTCAGGTAACTCCTGGAGCCCCTGCTGGACCCTTTTTGGGATGCTGGGTTCCACAGCCAGTGGAGAGTCAGCACCAGTCCCAACACAGGCGCCAGGAGTTGTTTGCCCTGTGTGGGGTTTGATCCCTGTACAGCCCATTCACTGAAGAGCTGGACTCAGTGATCTTTGTGGGTGCCTTCCAGCTCAGAATGTTCTGTCATTCTGTGTGTCTGCCTTTCTCCCACCACCACTGCTCCCGGAAGGACCAGAACTCTTGGCACACTTATAAAATCAGTGCTGAAATGCCCCCAGTTGTCCCTTTTGCACCAGCAGTGGTTTGTCCTTTTGGAGGTTGCAGGTCTGAGGGATCAGTGGGAGCCTGGGGCCTTTCCTGGGACCTGAACAAGAACTGCAGGAACTCCTGCACGTAGAATATGGAGCGAGGGAGGTTTGGTGGTCCCTGCAGGCACCTGCTCCCCTGCTGGAAGCTGACAGCCCTTCACTGCACCTTTCCCTAGGGACAGCCTTGCTCTTGATGTCCTTCTCCCCAGCACTTTTCTTTCTTCTGACTCGTTTTGCAGCTCATTCCTCACTCAGGCCTTCCTAAATCTTAGCAGAGAGATTCTGTCAGCAGAGCGTGCAATGTGCTTTTGTGTCTCTTCTGTTTAAGCCTGTTTTTAGGAGTTTGCTCTGCAGCTCTTCTGGTTTTGTTTCATAGTTGGTGCAACCCCCAGCTTTAATTTTGTGGTCATATTAATGCAAAGTTTATCCTTGTGATTTATGAGCATAAGCCATAAATATGCTTGTCCTGGTATAGGAGTGAAGGATCTGTGCTGGAGAGGGATCTGTACTGGGGAGGGATCCTTTCTGGGAGGGATCCTTTCTGGGAGTGATCCATGATGGGGGGGGATCCCTGCTGGCAGACTCGACACAGAACAGTGTTTGTCTGTGCCCAGTTATTGGGATCTGGAGCATTTCAGCTTGTCCTGCAAGGCCCAGATGCAAGTGTTGGGCATGAACATTCCTGCAATGACAAGTCACGTGCAAGGACAACAATAGAGCCTTATTTTTAGAGCATTTTTCAGCCCAGCTCTATCCCAGAGTGAACAACACAGAAGCTTCCATCTTCACGCTGAGGTTTAAGGAAAAGGGTTTGTTTGTTTGGGGTTTTTTCGAGGTGATGTGGAAAATGAAGGGATTTGCAGTTGGTGGGAGCTGTGAGGGTGCAACTTTGGGACACCATCGGAGGCAGCTGGACACAGGAGTGTGACAAACCCCACAGTGTCCTCAGAGGGAATGAGGGGCCAGTCACTCTTGATTTTGGCAGACTGAAGAGATGTGACTCAGATTTACAAATCGTGGCTTGAGGCTGCTTCCAGCCTCAGCTCCTTGTCAGGAATTCAGCTAGAACGGGGCTGGGGAAGCTTCACCAACACACCCACCCATCCTGACGCCTGTGAGTGCCCAGGTGTGGGGTGGTTGTGGTAACGGGTGTGAAGGCAGCCCTGGGTGACAAACTGAACACAATTACAGATCTTACTGTGTCCCCTTGTGTGTCACCAGGCTGATGCCACCCAGAGCCATGGGCACACACTCCTCTGTAAAGCTCAGGCAGTGCAGTTAAAGGAGGCAGAGCATCTTGGAGGAAAAGCTCCATGAGTGCCAAACAGGCTTTGGAAATCTCCTCCTGTTTCTCCTGGCTCTTCCTAAGCTGTTTCCAAATTGAAGTTTTTCAAATGGGTTCCATGAGGTGCCAGCACATGTCCTGGGGGACATGCTGTTCAGGAAGGCTGGTCTTTGATTGCTGTTGTTGATGCATGTAATACGTCTAATTCCTTTTAAGGGACTTCAGATATTCCCCCCTGGTGTCTGTCTAGACCAGGATAACAGGCTCTGTTTTCTCTTAATGGGTTAGTTAACATGCTTTGGGACCACTTGGGTTTATGGACTGATGTACCGTGGGGACAGCAGCATCTGGGCTGGCTTCAGTGTCTGCAGGAAGGATTAAACTTTGAAATAAGTGGGAATTGTGGTTATTGAGGTGAGCAAAACCAGCTCATCCCAGCCCAGGGTCCCAGTTGGGTGTTTCATGATGAACAGGGGCTCTGATGGGCAGCAGGAAGGTTCTGGTTTTCAACAGATACCTGCAGGATGTGAGGGGTGGCCTTGTCCTGAGGGTGGACAGTCTGGTTTGGGTGAAAATGCCTCTCCAGTTCCCCCAAGCCAGCAGCTGCCTCTCAGGTATGTCTGGCTGAGCTCAGGAGCACTCAGAAATCTGCATTTCTTCCTCCCCTTGCTGTGTCCAACATGCTAAAAATCATCAAAACAGTGAAATACTGTCCCGTGGCTGCCGGAAGAGGGATGGGAATGTGTTCCCAGTATCCAATCAGCTCCTTATTCTGCCTCTTCTTAAGGACAGAATTTATTGAAGCAATTTATCCTGACTAAATGTGACATAAATCTGAGCACATGTATGTACATACCAGTCATATTCTACAGTGAACGAGCAGCTAAATCTTGCTTTAAGGAATGAGCAAATCCTCCTGACACTTTGCAAGCTCAAGGAAACTGAGGCTTTTGCAGTGTCTTGGCCCAGGTTTATTTTTTTCCCAAAGCTGCCTGTCCTGCTCTGGGCAGCTGATGTGCCATCAGCTCTGGGATGGTTTTTCTGCTCTCTGCTTCTGTGCTGTCAGAGCCCTGGGAGTGACAGCTGATCCTGGTCTTTAATTTCTCAAATAGGTTTTATGGAAGCACAGATATGAGGCAGAGAGACCTCACAGTTCTCCGTGCTGGCGCTGAGGACAGATCTCTGACCTGTGTTAATTAAAAAAGCCTGGCTTGACTGCCCTGTGAAACCAGCATCTCCCTCCAGCACAGCTCTGCTCGTGTTTAACACTAAGATCTGTTTGCTGATGGAATAAACACATCCCCAACCTCATCCCACGCAGCCCAGTTTAAACGTGGGAGGTTGATTTAAAGACTCTTGAGACACTTCCAGCACCAGCCTGGCTCTGGCAGTGAAGAGCATCACAGCTGCCCTTCAGTGCTGGGTGACTGTGCTGCTGCCCCAGTGCCACAGCTCTGAACTCGGGTGCTGCCCTGGCAGAGAACCTCTGATTGATTAATTGAGAACAAACTGGAAGAGCTGGTGCCTTTGTGGAGCAGTTCCAGCATCCCTAACCCTGAGGGCTCCCAAAGGGGTTTTGGGCTCCACATGGTTGAGCTTTGCATCCACAAGGACACCTGGCAGTCCTGGAGCCAGGGGTTCAGGTGTGGTGGCTCTGGGGTCAGGTATAATAGCTTTGGGGTTCAGGTGTGGTGGCTCTGGGGGTCAGGTACAAAACCTTTGGGGTTCAGGTGCAATAGGTCTGGACCTCGAGTGCAGGTGACCTGGTGTTCAATCCCTTTTGTACTTGTCTTTGCAGTGTCAGGGAGTTGATCTGTGCAGTGGTTTGGTGTCACAGGAAGGTTTGTCCTCTTCATCCCTCCCTGCCAGAGGCTCCTTCTGCATGTTCAAACTTCCCAAGGAAGCCTTTGGAGCAGGTCATGACAGTGGCTCATGTGTCCACTGTTGGGACACAGCAGATGTGTGAGAGGCAGCTGCTCCGGGGCCCCAGGGGGATTCCTCTTGGAGGAGAGTCAGGTGGCTGTGCATGGAGAGGGGATCCCTGTTTCTCTAGCAGTGGGTCAGCATTTTGGATTCTCAGGTTCCCAGTTTGGAGCTTTGGTAGAAGTTCAGAAGGGTGATATGGAGATTTCTGTAAGGTGTCCCCATTCAGGCTCGTTTTGGAGTCACCTCAAGGCACGCCTTGGGTAGGATTTGCCCTTTCTGCTGAAGGTGCTGCCATCCCCTGCCAGGCCACCTCCAGGTCACTTCTGGGGGCTTCTCAGAGGAGGCTGCCGAGGTGGGTGGATGCTCCTGAGCCATTTGACTGCCTTTGTTATCCCTGTGCTGGGACGGGCAGTGGTTTGGCTGCCAGCCCATTCCATTTGTGACAGGGACATTTATCCTCTGTGTCCTGTTTGCATAGGCTCTGGAGTTCAGCTTAATAAATCCAGATGCAACCCAGTGCTGTGGGTGTCTCTCTCCTCTGGTTTTGTGGGAGAAGAGCTGGCAGCTCCTCTCTCATCACACTTTGGTTGTTGCCGCTGGGGCCAAGGGGAGGGAATTCACTCCCTCCAGCTCGTTTAGCTGCTCGCTGCCCCAGCAATAGAAAAATAACCTTTTTTTTTTCATATTAAGCAGTAATTGATTCCTGTGCCTCTTCAGTGAGAGCAGAAGGGGCTGTTTCTGCAGCACATGCTCCCCCTCCGCTGCCGAGCCACATTCTTGGAGCACTTTCTCATAGAGCTCCTAAAAATACCATCCCTCCCTCCCCAGGCTGGAAGTGCAGAGCCCATGGCTGTGCCCCGGGTCCTTCCCCAGCTCAGCCAAGTGCCCAACTTGGAGCAGGAGATGCTGGAAGCAACACAAGCAGCCCAAGCGTGTTCCCAAAGCAACCCCCCGAAGAGAGAGCATTTGCTTTATTACAGCTTTTTAAAAACCTGCTATAAAAGTATCAGTGGGTGGAGGGAACCGTTATTTCTCGAATTTGAGGGGGGGGGTTACTTTATTTACTCTTATTTTTTATTAATAAGAATAGCTTCACTTGTAGCATAATAGGGCTGAGTGTTTTGTTATCCTTGGCTGTAATCCGTGATAAACTACCCCTGCCATCAGCCTTGTAGTTTACCCACTGGGGAGCCAGATTATTGCCTTGTAAAACGGAGCACCACTCCTATAATCCCTTAATTAATTAAATGACAAATTTTAGTTCTCTCCCATTGAAAATATAACTGGTACAGAGAGAGGACTTGGATTTATTTGATCGCTGCTTGCTTGCACTTTGTTTTCCTGGAGATTGTCACTGTCTTCCCTCATGTGTCTGTGGGGGGGGATTCTTGGGCTTGTCCTGTGCAGAGCCAGGAGCTGGACTGGATGATCCTGGTGGGTTCTTTCCAGCCCAGAATATTCCATGAGTCTGTGTGTGGGGAATTCCTGGGCTTGTCCTGTGCAAGGCCAGGAGCTGGACTCTGGTGTTTTTAGTCCCTTCTAGCCCAAGATATTCCACAATTCCATGATACTGTAAATACTAAGGGAGGGTCTGTGGGGTCTTTACTGCACTGGGGGTTTTTCACAAGGGGTGAGCATTGTCCCCATCTTGCAGGAGGTGACACTGAGCTGCAGAAGGTCCCTTGATCCTCTGGGCCTTGGTGGGAGCCCAGGTGTGGGAAGCTCCCCCACCTTTCCAGACCTGCCCTGTCCCAGTTCCCTTCCCCCATGAAAAATCATCTCCCCAGTCTTATTTAAACTTGGGTTGGATTAATTCCTCTCCCCTGGTTGTGTCCAGGGCACAGACCCTCCTTCCCTGCACGCACAGCACTGATTAATGACAGCCCTGCAAAGGGCAGCTTCTGTTCTTGCTATTTGTAATTTTTGGAGCTTATTTAACAATTTCCCCTTCTCTCCTCTCCCCAGCTCAGCTCGGCCGTGTGAAATATGGGTGACGACAGGCCGTTCGTGTGCAGTGCCCCGGGCTGTGGACAGGTACGAATCCGGGGGACTTTATGTGAGCGCCGTGAATCAAAGTGGCTGTTTTATCACGGAGCCAAAGCACTTAAAGCCGGTGTTTTACGTGATCCCGGGAGGTAATCAGATCACAGGATTTGCAGTGTGTAAATCCCCGTTACGAGCAGTGCAGACGCTCAGAGGGGAGGGACCTGCCTGGTTTGGGGGCTCCTTGTTGTGCTGCTGGTGTTTGCCATGAGCCTGAGGGGAACTCATGGACCCCTCGGCAGTGCTCCTGTGAACTCTGCTCCTCCTCTGCCAAGGGCCAGACCCGCTGCCCCGGGGTGAGGGGGCTCTAGAGCCTGTCCTGTGGAGCAGCTGGGAATGTGACAGGTGATGGTCTGTGGTAGGTTAGCCCCAAACTGCCCGTGGCTATTTCGGGATGGCTTTTCTTGCCATCCTATTGTGCATTTCTCCTCCCTGGAGCTGTTGCTGCCTTTCTCAGAACAAGGGATCTGAACAAGTCCCATCTCCTTCCAGTCACCTTCCCATCCCATTTTCCTTGGGTTTGCAGTGAAACTGGTGCTGTCCCAAAGCTGAGCTTGGGGTCTCTCTGGCACTTGGGGCTCACATGTTGTGGTACTGGGAGGGTCAGGGGGATCATGGAATTCCTGCTGGGGCTGATTTAATGGGAGCTCTTGGAAGCTGGGGCTGCTGTGAAAGTGCAGCCCCATGCAAAGCCCGGCAAGATGCCTTTTCTAGGGGAAGGAGGCAGGGAAAATGTGGCTTTGAATGAGGTATTAAATGATGTGCTCACATGGTTTCCTGGCTGCAGCAGTTGGGTGTTGGGTTGCCAAAAGAGAATGGGATGGGTTTGGGAGTTGATACCCAATCACAGGGTATTCCCCTGTGTGTGTGTGTGTTTCCCCAGTACTTCATTTTATTTGGTCCCTTAATGCCTCCTGTGGGTCTCTCAACTGAAATTAAAGATAATTCTGCATCCCCAGGGCATGTCCTCTGAAGCTGTGTGTGGGTTCTGTGATGCTGTTTATTTTTAGAGCACAAAAATGGGTCAGAAACCTTACCTGGTAACTCCTGGGGACTGGGGCTCTTTGAAAACACATAGCTGAGGCTTCCCAGCTTTCTGGTCCTTCTGGCACGAGCCCCATCCCGAGCCTTCTCTACCCACTTACAGGTGATCTTCCTCCTTTTGCCTTTTTTTTTTTTTGTAGGCTGCTTTTTATCTGAAACTTCTTTGCCTGTGAAATTGTGCAAGTCATTTATAAAATGTATTAGCTGTGTTTGAGCACTTAATGGTGTGAGCACTTCAATCATACAGCCTTAAAATCGGATTCAAACAAGCAATTAAGGCAAACAACAATGTATTTAAATTTAATCTCCCACAATCTCCCACAAATGACATATAAAGGTGGTTGCTTCCTCCTTTCGCTGTTCCAGCCTGCTGCTTATGGGTAATTCTGACAATTCTTCATGTTAATATGGAAATGTTGGAATCCGGGTAATTCATACCGGGATGATTCATGGTGATCCAGCCTGACCTCGTGCACAGTTTCCTAGAACGTCCTTCAATGCCTGTTCAAACCAGAGCAGGTATTAAATGTGATGATCCAAGCTTGATGTAAAATATTTCCAGTGATGGAAAATTCACCACAGCCCTCGGTTAAGTTGCTCTAATAGTTAATTGCTTTTGCTAGGAGGGAAAACTGATGCCTTATTTCCAGTCTAAACCTGTTCAGCTGCAGCTTCCGGGCTGGGGATGGAGTTCATGTTTGTTTGTTGGACAGAAGATCCTCCCTGTGGAATTCCAGGTGTTGGGAGGTGTTTGCTGGCTGGGGTTTGCTGGCTGAGGGGTCATCCCTTCACTAAACCCAGGGAGCTCTGAGCCTGTCTCTGTAAGTCCTGGTGTCTTACCTGCATTTTTTGTCCTCTGTCCTGTACTTCAGCTCCATGTTGAAGGTTTTTACAGAATCACAGAATATTCTGAGTTGGAAGGGACCCACAAGGATCTCTAAGTCCAACCCTGACCCTGGACAAGTCACTGGAGATCATCCCATTGGGAATGGGTTCTCCATGTGGACCCAAGTTAACGTGGAGCCTTGGAAAGGTTGGAGGGGGTTGCAGCTCTCTTGGTTTGTTTCCTCACTTCTAGGGATGGACTGCAAGCTCAAGCAGGGCTGTGGTACTGGGAAGTGTTTCCCAGCCCAAACCCAGCCAGGCTCTGGAGAGGAGAGAGACTTCCTGCAAGGATTCATCCTTTTCATCCAATTCCTTGAGAACTTTGGGCACATTTTGCTTTGGAAAAGCCATTGGAATGGGAGAGCGTCAGTGGCTGTTGAGCCTCTTGGGTTGTTGGGATCAGCATTTTCAGGATGACTCCTGACCAAGTCCTTCTATGCTCAGAGGAGAGAGGAGTGCTGAGCCAAACAGATCTGAATGCTCTGAAGGCAGTGGTGATTCCCCCCTTTAGTGTAAAGGGAAAAACTTAGTTATGTTAATCTTGGAACCATCAGCTGCTTTGTTCCCTCTGTAATTGGTACAACCCCGGCTCTTACACCTTAGGCCTTTTTTCCTCCTTTCCCTTCCCTGTTTGCACATAGAAAAAAGGCTGCAAAGCTGTTCAGGGCAGTGAGGAGGGAGAAGAGGGAATGGCCACCAAAAATAGCCGAGCAGATCTTGCCGTGCCCGGGGGGTGCAGTGGGCTGTAAACATGTTTGGGTTGCCAGGGCTGCAGTGGGGGTTATTTTGGGATTCTCCTGGCAGTCCCTTCCCAGCAGCGTGGCCGTGGTGGCACAGCTGACTCTGAATGTGCCGCAGATGCTGCTGTTAAAAAAGATTCTTCTCAAGGTCATGTGTCTGGTTCCTTCCCAAGCAGGACAGGTGGCACATTTCCCCCTTCCCTCCATGCAGAGGGAGTGGAGCTGTTCCCCAGCAGGGATGTGCCCCCATCTCGGAGCCACGGCAGGGAAGGAGGGAGCTGGAGCAGGGCCCTGCTTCTGGAATGCCTGCGGAAGGCAGAGAGTGATGCCTCGAGTCATCGAATCTGTTCAGTGAAATTAATCCGGGGTGGTGTGTGCTGCTAATCACTACTGAAATCTCCTAATCCCCTTCCAAGGGTGGGAGGCTCCAGCACAGCCGAGGGCTCAGGAGAACTTGGGAGTTGCCACTGGAGTTAGAAGGTGTTCCCAAGGTGTTCCTGAGGTCTGTGCAGTGGGACAGCTCCACCCCAGCAGAGCCAGGGGACAAAACCTTCATCTGGCTCCTTACAGCACCCAGGGCACAGCTCTGGGACAAGGTGGGGCTCGGTGGGTTCTGGTGCTCCTTCAGCACCAGGAGCCACAGGAAAGTTGCTCCATGTCTGGCCCTATTCCCTCCCTTGGAAAACTGCATCAAACCCTCTTGGGGGCCCAGCAGCTGCCTGGGGCACGTGAGCTGGCACTGAAATGCAGGCTGGGGATGGACATCCCTTCTGCTCCAATCCCAGAGGCCTTGGGAGCTCTGGGTGCTCGAGGCTTCACAAGGCGTCATAGTGGGCGAATATCTTTACTAATGAAACTGTTTGTCCACTCATGTTGCCCACACTAATGGAGGGGCCATAATATTGAATATATTTGACTGGGAGCAAGACTTTTCCCAGCCCCTGCCTCCCCCCTCCACACCATTTTACTTTTATAAGTGACACAAATCATCACTCCAGTCCTTATTCCAGAGCTCCAGTTATCCAGGCCATTTCCTCAGACAATCATTTGCTTTTTAAACCCACCCTTAATTTACCAATTTATTCCCCCTAAACCCGTGCATGGAGGTGCTGCTCATGCAGTGTCCAGGAAACGCCAAGCCCAGAACTTTCACGAGGCCAGAAAATGATTTTTCTTCTTTGTGGTTTATTGTATCCTCTTATCTTGTCATATAATAGAAATAATGTTTATGGCATCGAGGCCTCAGCATCACTTGGCATTTAACCAACCTCAAAAGCAGTTTATTGCTTTGTATACTCTGCTGCCATGACCATTATCCCTTAAATCTCTATTGCCCAGTAATATATGAAGCACCAAATGGCTCCTGCGATTGGGTGAACCTGGGTCGGAGGCTGAGGTGTGTTTTGGAGCTTGTATAATCCAAACGAATATGGATTATTCCTTTTATGTGGTGTGGAGAGGAAAAACCAGCCCCTTCCTCCTCCCAAGTTCTCCCTGTCACCAATCCAGCTTTGGGGTGGTACCATGTCCCCCATGCCTTGGCTGCTCTGGGATTTCCAGCTGTCTCAGCCCGAGCTGTGACTTGTATTGGTCCATCTTCATCCCACTGAAAGGAAGGAACCAGCTCCACTGTACGAGGAATGAGTCCTGTCCCTGGGACAGCTGGGACCAGATTAGATGGTTCCAGATCAGCTCCTGTGATGGAAAGAGGCAGGATAAAAGGGAAGCAGGAGTAGGAGTAGGCAGATACGGAGAGAGCCCAGAAGCAAGAGGGAGGAAGGGACTGTGCCCTTTTGCTTTCCAACAAAGCATCTGTCCTTGGCTGTAAAGGTTTGCTTTGCACTGTCCTTCTCTCCTTCCAGTTATGGCCTAAAGCAAAATATTCCTGGTCTGGAAGCTGCCAGGAGCCACCTTGACTCCAGGGAGGTCTCAGCCCAGCTGGAGCTCACTGCCAGCCTGGCCCATGGGAGTGCAGGACACGGATGTGTCTGGTCTGGAGATGGGATAGAAACACTCCTTGGTTTAACAGCCTCTCCTGGTTCTGCATCTGGAGGCTGTTCCTGAGGCTTAGGAAGGGAAGCCAGACAAACTGCCTAAGGAATTCAGGTTGTTAAAATCGAATCTTTAAAAACCTGCAGCCCAACTGGCTCCAGGCTGTTGGGAGCAGACTGGAATTTAAATGGTTATTGAGCAGAGTTGTGGCACCCTGGCCTCCAGCAGAAAGTGTTCCTGCCCTGGCAGGAGGGGAAGTGGGACTGGCCTTAGACACAGGCACAGGGTGTTGTTCCTAAGGAATTCAGGCTCCGACCAGCCCCTGGTTTAACAAGTGGGAGCCTTTGGAAATCTGAGCCTTATAGACCAGGAAAGCAGCTTCTGTGGAGCTGGGTGGACAGAGCTGGATGGGCTGGTGGCCGTGGCACACGAGGACCAGGACTTAGAACTGTCCATCTGGGGGTTATAGGCGTGATCCACACCAGGTCTCAGCTCAGGGACCCCTGGGTGACCCAACCCCGTGCTGGTCTGGGCTCCAGGGCCCCCAGGTGACCTGGACACCAAGCCCAGGGCTGGATGGCACGGGAAGCAGCTCCCATCCTTCCACCTGCAGCCATTCCAGGTGGCCCCAGGCAGTGCAGAACCTTTCCTCGTGTGCCCCAGAGGGTCGCTCCCTGCTGGGGATGAGCTGTGGCTGATCCCCCCCATCCCCAGCCAAATGTTAACATGAAAAATTGTGAAATTTAACGATGGAGCAAGAATAAAATCCTCCTTTTTGTTGTGCTGGGGCACAGCTCCCCCTTGCCTGCACTTAGCATGCAGAGGCACGTCGGAGTCGTGTCCCTACGGCACCCAGGTGGGTTGGGGAGCTGAGCCATAAACCAGTTTCTGTTCTGTTGTTTAAAGCAAAGGAAAATCTGAAGCTCCACAGTGAGGAATTCCTCGCTGCACACCCTGGCTCCTTCACAGCTGCAGCTTTTATTTGAAGCTGCCACAGCTGATATAAAATCCTACAGAGAAACATCTCGCTTAAAGGTCTTCCATTATTTTCCAGGAATGCAGGTTTCCAGAGTTAATTATTTATTTCAACTGAAGGCCTGTACAGCTGCAGGACCTGCAGCTCGGGACAGAGTGGCAGATGCTGCACAAAACTCCCAACGTTGAGGCCAGAATGGCTCCATGTGGAAGTAGGGTTGGCTCTAGGAACTCTTTAGTTGTTGGCAGCAAAAGGAGGGAATTAATTTGAGCTGTAACTCCTGTATTGTCAGCAGAGTGAAACGATGTCTCCCACCTCTCGCCGAAGGTACTTTTTGGAGGTGGGGAGGGGAAAGCTAATTTTGAATAATAATAAGCTTGAGAAGGCATCTGAAACCAGTAAACGTTTATTTTTTACACTCCTATAACTTAAAAACGGCCAAACCAATTTAAACCAAATTGGATAATAAAAAATATTGCTCCTAGGCTGAGCCCCTGTTTGCCAAGTTCCAGCCTAGAATGAATTTTTATGGCCAAATTATAAACCCCCTAGAAATGAAGGTTTAAAATGGAAATGTTGACAGACCTTTAACTACAAAAGCGCTGTAATAGAACTTCTTTTTTTATAAAATGGCTGGCTTAAAATATAATTAAGACTTAAATATTATTTAATAGCAGCATTTCCTGTAAGTTAAAATCTTTATCATTCCTCTGGCTGGGATTCCTTGGCAGTTCTTGGAATGCCAGCACTGCTCTGCAGTGGGAGCACGTGTGAACCACAGACTCTCGTCTGTCACATGGAGACGGGGCTGGACAGCTTTCCAAATTCCAAACAGGAGCCTGGATGCCAAAGGACCCGGCCGTGTCTGCCTCTGCCAGACTGGGCTTTCAATGCTGCCACGCTGGTGGTTCCTCCGTGCAGGAGAACGTGTCTGAGCCCCTCTGGCTGCTCTGGTGTTAATGAGGAGCATTCCCAATAATGAGCTGTGCTTCCCAAGGGGTGGCTGTGTTGGTGTTCCCAGCACTTCCTGGGCAGCCTCGTGCTGCAGGGTGTCCTTGCAGGAAAAGCAAAGGCTTTTCTGCTGCAGGGCCCTTGCTCAGGCTTCTCCCTGCTCCACTCCTGAGGGATGCATGGCTCCATCCTAACCCTGTGTTAGAATTCCTCTGGTTCCTTGCTCTCCTGTCCCTCCCTCCCACCTCAGGAGAAACGAGGTTACAAACAGCCCCGAGCAGTCTCTGCTGTGCCTGGTGCACCAGACACATGGATGGCAGTTCCTGCACTGCCCTCTCCCTTTCCCTGCTGCTTGTCCTGCTTTCTGCCATCCTGCAGGTGGAGAAGCTTCCTGGCTTCAACCCTGCTGCCAGGTGCCTTTCCAGGGCAGCCATGGGGACCAAGGATGCTGCAGGAGGTTCCAGAGACCCTTGAGAGTGTGACCGTAATCTCCTGGGTGATCTGTTTTATAGAGGTTGGGAATTTTTAAGATCTTTGTCAGGAGAGGACATGAGGTAGAAAGCAACGTGGTTTAACCTGGAAATTGGGAATGTCTGTAGGTGGGACTCTGTGATGTCCAAGGACACTTGTCTGTGCACGTGCTGTGTCTGCTCTCCTGCCCCTTCCTCGTGGCAGCCACAGGAGCTGCCACTTGTGAAGGGACCTGTGTGGAAGAGCAGTTTGTCCCTGCCACAGAGGGGCAGCCAGGAGCTGGGAGAGCCAGGAGCTGGGAGAGCCAGGAGCTGGGAGAGACAAAAGCTGGGAGAGACAAAAGCTGGGCCTGCCGCCCCTACAGCTGCTCTGGGGCTGTTTTAAAGGGCAGGCATTGAAGCACCCTTTATCCACAAAGGGTGGTTATATGTATTTTAGGTTCTTGCAGTGTCCCCCCTGCGTGTGCCACACTGGAATGTGACTGGGAAAAGGTCTTTAGAAGCCACAGTGGAGATGCTCACTAAGGCTCTGCTGCATGTTGCACTGGAAACTTCCCAGATCTGGTTGATGAAATGTCTGTGGGTTGCTTTTGTGTGTGTGAAGTCGCTGCTGCCTTGCATGTAGAGAAGGTAAGTTCAGCTCCTGTCAGGTCCTCTCTGGTCGGGGTTTTCCCAGAAACATCCGGGCTGTGCCTCTGGCTCCTGCTCTGGTGCTGCAGGGAGGTTTGGCAGCAGTCTCTGCCTTTCTGCCCTGGTGAAGGACCCTTCTGGAACGAGCCCTCTGTGGGGTTTCGTGGCTGCCGCAGTCCCCACAAAGAAATAGCACCTCTGCATTGGAAGGAGTCACCATGTGCTTTCCCCCTCTCTCTCAGGGATGCTGAATCCCTAATCACAGCTTAAAATATGCAGAGGCAGCTTAATGCAGGCCGTGTCCAGAGCAGCGGGTGGAGGCTGAGCTGTACTGCAGAGCTGCGGCAGCCACACTGCCCTGGCCCTTCCCTGGCACATTTTGGGGGGAAAACAGAGGCTGTGGGGCAGCACCCAACAGTGAACCTGTTCCATGTGCAGGAGAAGAGCCAGTAACGGAGCCCATTGCCCTCCTGGAGCACCTTGTGTCCCAGAGGATTCTCCAGCGGGTCCCAAATTGCACCCGGAGCGCAGTGGGACCACGGATTCTGGTGTCCCAGAAGGGCCCTTCCTGCAAGCACAGGTAGCTCAGGGGGCTTCCTCAGAGCCCCTTCAAACCCAGACTGACCTTCCTGGGTTTGGAGAAGGGCGCTGAGCCCTGGGGCACCGGGCCCCATTTCCAGGGAAGCCGGGCTGTGGAGCCATCTGCTCCAAGGGGAACTTGCAGACTCAGCAGCTATAAATATATAGAGAGCTGGACTGAATGCCAGGACATGGCCCTATATAAACACCATATATGTGCCTCTGCACGGGAGTTTGTATGGACAGCAGCTCTTGGCTGCAGCCCCCTCGTGCAGGGCTGGCTGATGCCCCAGGAGGAGCATCCCCTGTGCATTCCAGATGCAGGAGAGCAGCTCCAGCCCCCTCCCCACACAGGGGCAGGGGCTTGGCAGGTCCCCCTGCACACACGGGCATTACTCAGGGAATGAGCAGGGAGGGAAGGTTTCTCCTTTCTTGGGAACATAATCAGGGCTGCAAAAATACCCCCAAAAGAGCTTGGCCATGTGATTGCAGGGAATGGTTTCTTCTTGCTTTGGTTTAAGTGACTTTCACGCCCATGGAGTTTCTGCTTTGAACAAGCTGATCTGAGCTGGGCTCAGGCATTAACCTGCGATGAGACTGACTCAAAGGCTCGTGGTGTGTGCTCAGGAGGAGCACAAAGCTGCACCAAGCCAAACCTGGAGTGTTACTGTGGCTTTGAGCTGGACCTGTGCTGGGCTTAACCTGTGTGTCATCCCTCCCTAACTGGGTTTGGAGGGTTGGAAGGCAGGAGGCTACTTAGAAAGTGAGAGAGGGGTCTTCAGGTCTGCCCAAAGGTACAACCAAAGCTGCCAAATGCTCAGAGTTGAGCTTTTCTTCCCTGTTCTGAGCTCTGGGTGTTTTCTTGGCCAGTACGGTATTTCCTTATGTTAAAACCAGTATTTTGAAATCAAGGCAGTTTGGTTTTGAAGCCTCACTTGCTCCCTGCCTGCTGCTCTGAGACAATTGTAAATCCTTTGTATTTTACTACAAGTACAAATCACTTATTCCTCAGAGCACAGCTTTGACAAAGGCCTCGTTATCGGTGTCATGGATGTCCCAGAATCAGAATCCGAGCAGGAGTAAGGATGGAAAGGAAAAGGATATATGCAACTCTCGAAAAGGTGCCTGAGTTTGCAGGATTTTCTGTAAACTCCTTGTATAAAATCCAGCCGAGCTGTCACTGAAGGACAAAAAAATAAGCAGGATGGGGGGGACTCTGCCTGTGTCTTCATCCCCTTCCCCAGCAGCAGCAAGAAAGACCAGCAGGTTTCCCTTTGGCTCAGCCGTGCTGGGGGTGTTGATATTTGTCCCCTGGTGTCCTGATGTTATTTCAATAACCAAATAACAGAGGAGGGTGTTTGTTTTCCTGAGCCCTGTTCGTGTCTCAGCCCAGCCTGAGCTTTGCAGGGACACGAGGAGGAGGCAGCTCCACGACTCCTGCAGCTGAAATCCTCCCTTTCCCTCCCAGGGATGCTTCGCCCCGCTGCGGCAGCCGCGCCATCCATGCGGCTCTCCCAGCCCTGGTGGCAGGAATACTGGGAATGCTGGTGGGACTGGGCACAGGCAAACAGGAGACACCTGAGTGCTTGAGGGGGAGAAACCCCCCAGCATCTCACTGCTGGACAGCAGGGTGGAAATCCACTTTTAAGTCGTGATACCTGTATTTTTAGAGATGTGGGATTTTTAGTTGGGCAGTTTTTACCCTTTCAGGGGGTTTTGGGCCCACATTTTCCCCCTCAGTCTGTGCTGCTTTGTGTGAGAACCTTCCTCAGGGCTGGGTCTCAGGTCAGGCTGTTCAAGCTCAATAAACACAGTTCTTCAGCAGCTCCTGTGCCATGGGAGGTTGGAGGGGCTGGGTGGATGTGCTGGATTATCCTGCTGCAGGGCTGGAGATGCTGCTGCACAAAGGGCTGGGGAGGGGGGAAGCTTATTTTGGGCTTTTTCTTCACTGTGCATAAAAAACAGGGCACAGGGCTGAACACTGACATCCCCCATGTGTCCAAGAGTCACCCCTGCTCTGGGTTAGTGCTTCTGTGGGGTTGAATTTAGGCTAGAGCAGGCTCTGGGTGTGTTGCAGAAAAGCAAAGCGGTGTAGGAGAGGCTGAGCTCGGCTCAGGCACATCCCACCCCTCTCAAACCTCCTTAAATCTTGGGCAGAGCGTGGCATCGTGTGTGTTTAACACCTGCTTAAGCACCGCCGCTTCCGAGCTCTTGGACCAGCTGTTGTGCTCAAGTGATTTTTTTTTTAATATGCCGGATTAAAACAATAAAAACATTAAAGTCCTAAAATTCCCCCTGGGAGTAAACATGCAGACAATAAAGAATTGTGTGAGTAGGGGCTGGGGTGGGGGAGCTTTGCAGCAGGAGCTGTGAATGGATCTCAGCAGTGAGCCTGCTGAACAAAACCCCTTCTTCGGGGGAGGATCTTGAAGCAGCTCTGGGGCACTTACAGAGTTTTGGCTGCTTAACTTGGGGTTATTTATAAATGGTGAATGTCTGGCGTGGCTGTGGCTGTGTCAGGGGCCGGTTTTAGGCAGGGATGTGGGTTCATGAGGGAGGGACGGGATAGACAAGGGAAGGTTTTATGGTCACAGGAATAATTGTCAGGAATTCAGAGCATCATCCCTCATTGCTTAAACCCCCTTAGTGTGGGCTTCGGGCAGGGGATGAGCAGTTCCCAGAGCCCTGCAGGAGGGAGCCCTTCCCAGTGCCCTTCCCAGTGCCCTTGCAGTGCCAAGGACTCACTGTGAGCTCTCCCTGCACCACAGCTCTGGTTCAGCTCCTTCTGCCTCTGCCCTTGTGAAAAACCTGCTTGTCTCTGCCCTGGGAACTCACCTGAGCTCTTGGCTCTGCAGCCGGGGGAGGCAATTCCTGCACATGGTTTCGGTGCTGAAACCAGTCTGTGCCTCTGCATTCTCTTTTCTCCCTTGTACAAGGCTTGGGTGATGTCTGCTGTAAAACCCCGGCATTTGTAAAGCTGCAGAAGAAAATTTAAATGCATTTTGCTCTGACCGCATGTGAGATTTTATTACCTGCAGCCCGAAACGTGGGTGGAAAAATGGTTTAGACCCTAAGGATGTGATTTTGGTGACCTTGGCTGTGTATTTCCACATCACTGAATCATCACCTCACAGGGCTGGATGGTGGAGAATGTAGGGGAAGCTGCTGGGAAAGAGATTGGACTCAGCTCCTCTGATTTTCCTTGAACTTAAGAGCTTATCCACTTAATTTTATTTAGGACTGCAGGTGGGAAGTGAGGGGAAAGGGTTTGGATTAGCCAAGAGGTGAGTCCAGGGCCAATGCAAAGGGCAGTTGGGAGGCTCCAACCTCAGGGAGGCTTTTGGTGGGGATTTTGTCGGGTCAGTGGATGCACAGAGCAGTTCCGTGTTAATTTGCTCCTCGAGCCTGATCTGCCCTGGAGACGGCTGAAACCTCCCAGTATGAGCTCCTGGGATGGAAAAGAATGGGAGAATGGCAAGCAGCCTTTCCCTGTCCCCCAGAAACCTGACCCCACTTGCTGGGAAAACATGGCATCTTTTGTAAACCAGTGCAGTTGCATGATTGCAGATGATTTGGGAGGTGAAAAAAGGGACCCAGGAGCTCTCCCAGCATTCAGCTACAGGATGGAGTCAGGCAGAGAGCTGGGAGTCAGACCCTTCCGCAATAGTTTGCTCTGAGAAATCATAAATCTCCAGGGAGAAGAGGGTCACTGAGAACCTCATCAGGGTGGGAGCAGCAGCACCACGTTAATGTGCCCATAAATCCACCTGTTCCGATAAAACAGGTGGCTCTTCCGAGAGGCAAAAAGAGGCAAATGCCTATTTTTCTGCTGCTGCCTATCTCCTTTTAAAAGCTTAATTACCGCAGTGCGCCGGTGTCTGACGGCTCAGCACGAGCAGTTGGGGTCTTTAGGAAATACAGGAGGCAGGTTTGCATCCACATGTGGAAAGCAGGGGCAGGGAAAGAGGGAAGGGCACTGCAGGTTGGCCAAAATCTCCAGAGAAAGGTGTGGAGAGGCACAAAGACGGGTTTTCAGACATGGTTTGCTGGAAAACTGTTGGTGCTTTAAGGAAATAAAGAAGATGGAGGGAGCTGCAGGGTGGGTTAATCATGAGGGAAATGGTGCTCTGGGAAGAGGTCTGGGAGCTCCGTAAATATGGATGGATGAGGAGGGATGCAAGGGTAAGACCCATTCCACCCCCTTTCACTAGACTGGTCTAGGATGGTTCCTCCCAGCCCTATTCAACCTGGCCTTGAACACTGCCAGGCATGGGGCATCCCCAGCTTTCCTGGGCAGCCCAGGCAGAGGGGCTGGACCCCTCGGATTTCTGTAGCTCGTTTCCAGAATGCTCCAGTTGTTCTCAAGGATCCACAAATTTCAGTTTGCCTCCTGTGTTTGTCCCTCTCCCCCTGCCAATCTCCCACTGTAATTCCGAGCTCCCTCAGTAATTCCCTCTCCCCATTTTTGGGCTGTGTGAGTGTGTTTAGGCTGTGCTCAGGCACCTCTGGAGCCATGTGTCCACACTTCCCTACAGCTTGTTCCCTCAATGCCACCATTAAAGGAGACAAAGCCCAAACCTCTAAGTCACTTGAATTCTGTTTGCATTTGATCTACTGCCCTTCCCAGGCTGCTGCTGCTGCTGCAGCTTCCTCAGGAGAGATCCACAGAAAAAAACCCTTTTCCAGATGATAAAACCATCAGTAGAGGCTTACACACCATGAACGGGTGGGCACATTCCCAATATTGCAATGAATTGAAGGAAATCACCATTCCAGGGCCTTAAAAACCTGAATGGGGCCGTGGCACCCTCTGTGGAATTGTGGTGGCGTTCGAAGGTCAAGGCTGAGTCACGGTGACTCTTCCAGCCCAGCATGGGAAGAGCCCATTTCTATTGGAGCTGACTTTTGTTTTAGGGTCGTTTTTCTGTTAGTCCTGAAACAATGGTGAGTGGAGAGGGTGGTGTGAAGCCTCTTCCAGGGGGACAGCCACCAAACCCCTCAGTGAGAGCAAATTTGACCTCCTTTCATCACCCCCGGGGAACTCGCATTGGAAATGGCCATGTGGGGTTTGGATTGGAGCTGGTGGGAGCAGAGTCTTGGGCATTTCCTGGGGCAAGCACAGAAAAGAGGTGCCAGGTAGGCACAGCTGCTCCCCACAGTGCCATCTGGGAGCCCTCCACATCCCTTATCCTGACACACTGCACTGGGATCCCAAGATCCATGGGAGACACCCAAATCCAGGCTATGGCTCCGTCCTGTCACCTCGAACCGCTCACTTTCCCTTTACCTCCAGAGTTCAGGTGTCTGGAGGAGCATCACCAGCTGCAGGGGCCCTGTGGGCTCCAGAGCTCTGCTGCTCCCTAAATCCCCACCAAGCACTGGGATGGGATGGATGGGATGGGATGGGATGGGATGGGATGGGATGGGATGGGATGGGATGGGTTGGATGGGGTGGGATGGGATGGGATGGGGTGGGGTGGGGTGGGGTGGGGTGGGGTGGGGTGGGATGGGATGGGATGGGATGGGGTGGGGTGGGGTGGGATGGGATGGGATGGGATGGGATGGATGGCTGAGCAGGGAGCTGGAGTGGCTCATCCCACGGCGTGTGCTCCAGCACCTGCTGCCAAAGCCTCTCCTCGCCGTGTGGCACTGACAGCCTTGGCCACTGTCCAGAGGCATTCTCAGATCCCTGTGCAGCCTCCCAGAGCACGGATCTGCAACCCTGCCGGCAAATTAATCGGCTCCAGTTCGCATTTAATTATTTTTGCACATCCATTCTTGTTTCTCAGCTATGCAGAGACGGAGTTTCCTGTTATTCTTTTCTTTGCACTCTATAAATCCTCCTCGTGCGAGCAGCTCGCTGCCAGTGCCGCTTGTTTGCCGGGGAAAGAGTCTTTGGAAAAAGCTCCCAGATGGTTCCTTTGGAAGCTGTTGGATGTTCAGGACAGGAAGGTGGCAGTGGGTGAGCAGCAGAGGCTGTAGGGGATGGCAGGACCCCAATGGGTCTCTGTGGTAGAGCTGGAAGCCTGGGGGGAATTTCATTTTATTTTTTCTCATTTTCACCCTTTCTTCTCTACCAGCAGTCCCAGGGGCTCAGGATTCTCTCTCCACATGGCACGAGGACAGGGCTCCCCGAAACCCCACCCATGTGATGCTCCTACAAGAGTGGGACCCCCCAAAAACCCACCAGCAGCTGCATATTTCACCCCTTCCCTCCTGCAATGCCCCACAACTCATCCAGGCCATAGGGCAGGGCAGGAGCTCCACTCAGCCCAAGCAGGGCAGGAATTCCACTCAGCCTGAGCTCCCTGCCCCTTCTCCCTGCTCCCTATTCTCAACCTCTTGTGCCGGGAAGAGATGCCAAGCTCCCAATGAATCACCGAGCGCCTGGCACTTGAAATACGGGCAGGGAAAGGCGGCTGTAATTGCCTTTGTTAATGGATTTGATTCTTTCTGCAGTGCTGCTCGCATGGCTCCGGTGCTGCGCCCGGGCGCTCCCGCTCCGAACGCCCCCGTGAAGGATGGAGCCTTTTCCCTTTTTATTGGCTCTGTCTGGTGGGTAAGGGGAGGATTGATGGCTCGCCCAAGGTCACACTGAAAAGCTGTGGCGCTGCTGGGATTCGAGCCGGGGATGTAATAATGATTCACATCCACATCCCGCGATCGGGGGGTTCCCATGGGGCCGCTGCGGATCTGCCAGCACAGGCGGTGGGGCCGCTGACGCTCCGCAGCTCCACCCCCTCGCTCACCCCCTTAATTACCACTGGGCCTCTCCCCTTAACTCCTGTGGCAGCAGTAATTAATACATGGGTTTTAATCACCTCCACTCGGATCGAAACAGGGCTAGAAATGCTCCACCATGTGGAAGTCAATAACTGGTGCATTTGCAGGATCCAGCGTGCCACGGGCTCTGTGCCGCTGCAGGGCCCTGTGGCTCTGCTGGGATCTGCTCCACTGGGATGGAACAGCCCGTGGCTGTGGGTGGAGAGCTCAGCAGAGCAGGAGGACCCCAGGGGTGTCTGTCCCTGATGGGATGGAGCAGCCAGTGGCTGTGGATAGAGATCTTGAGAGAGCAGAGAGACCCCGAGGGGTGTCCGTCGCCCTCAAGCAGAGCAGGAGGGTGTTGGTGTCATACAAAATCCTCCCTGCTCTCATGTAGTGGAGATGTAGGAGCCTGGGCTTCTCATTTTAGGTTTGCATCCAAAGGTTTGGGCTGTAATTCCAGCCCCTCAGCAGGCTTGGAATGTAATTCCAGTGGTCATCCTAATTCCAGCAGCCATCCTGGAGGAGCCCATTTGGTGTGTTCAGGGCAAACCATGGCGTTGTTTCCCTCCCATGTGCTCCATATCCCACCTCCACCCTCTGCTCCTTCCCTCCATGTGTCCCTTTCCCAAACTGGGATGGTTGGGTCAAGGCCCTTGGGAGTGCAGTGCTGCAAGGGGATTCCTGGGGTTTGATGGTGAATGGTGGCCAGCCCGGGTAAAATCCCACAGGGATGAATTCCTTCCTGACATCTACTATGGCAGCTCTGGTCAGTGGTGTTTGTGTCTGCACCCAGCCATGCTGATGCTGCTCTCTGGAGCACTGTGGAGGAGGGAGAAGCTGGGTCTGCCCTGAAAGACTTTATTAAAATTACAGAACAAAAAGGAAATGTGGAGTTTCTGAAGGAGTTTGCCCCCAGACGTCCTTGGCTCCTCACGTACTCAGTGCTGCAGCCAGATGGTTCCTGCCCCCCCACCATGCCCAAACACCTGCATTCCAGGAGGGGCATGTGCATGAGAACCCCTTTGGGATAAGCGAAGCTATAGAAATGTAAATTAAATTATTTACCTACTCCCAGTTAAATGCTCTGCCCTTCTGGCCAAGGAGGATTGGGATGGGATAGGGTGGGATGGGCTCCAGAACCTGCTTAACTCTTTGTTTAAATTGCAGAGAAGTTTGTGGAGCAACCTGAGTATCCTGCAGAAAAAAAAATAAATCTCTGAGCAGGATGAAAAAGGAAAAAAAGCCCAATTTTGGTGGTTTGCACAATGTTCATCTCAAAAGAGAGTGTTTGGGAAAGGGCTGTTGGGCTGCTGGGCCAGGGATTCCTCACTCAGGGCTGCCCAGAGCAGGCCAGAGTTTCTGATGGTTATTCTAATTCTTCCCCCTTCTTTTTTTCATACGAGGAAGGACCAAGAATCAATCACAGGGCAGGAGGGAGCAGGTTCTTAAAGGGAGAGGAATAGCCACAGGCTCCCTGGAATTGCTGGAGCCAAAAATAACATCTCAAGGTTTAATCTCAATGCAGTTTTATTTGGGGGGGATCTGCAGAGGGGGAATGGCACAAAATGCACCCTGGCTCCTTCCCGAGGGACTGAGCTGGCTAGAGCCTTCCTGCTTTCCACTGAGAGGGCAGGAATAGGCTTTTCCTGCTGCCTGTGCCTTGGGAAGGACACAGAGTGCTCCGTGCTCCGGTGTTTTGCAGCAGAGCACCCTGGTGCAGAGCAGGATCCAGCACCACAGCAGAGCTGCTGAGAGGGATGTCACCTCCCTGTCCTCCAGCTTCTCCTGTGCCCCCCGGGCTGCAGGAATTGGCTCTGGTGTGAAAGGAGCCCGGTGTGGAGCCCCTGCTGCAGCCACTCTGTGAGGTCTCCAAGTGCCTCCAAGAGCAGTTCACAGTCCGGTTTCTTTGAACTGATTCCTCTAAACCTTCACTCCTTCTCCTTGGTCCTCGCTCAGGCTCGGGAGGTGCTTCTCATCTCTCCTCCAGCAGGAGGATGCTGCCACTGGCACTGCCCTTCCAGAAGTGCTCGCTGGCCTCGGCTGCTGCCGGGACTCTTGGCTGCCATGGAAAACAACCAGGAGATTCCTCCTGGGATCAGCAGGACTCCGAGCTCTTCTGGAAGCTGGGCCACTGGGGACCCTCTGGGAGGAGACAGCTCCCCAATCTTTGCCTGTCGTCTCCTGTAAGTGTGAAAATAAGACAATTTGTCTGTGCTGTTGTTGCGTTCTTTCAAAGCAACGAGTCTTTGTGGCATTCCCTCCTTGTCCCAACACCTCCTTTCCCATGGAAATGGGCCCAGCCGGGACTCACGTGGGCCCGGGCAGATAATTGTAATGGTCCCCCCGGCCTTTAAACCTATGAATCACTCCCGAATCGGGGCACTTTATGCACATTAGTGAATTAATCTGTGCAGCCCCTCCGCAAGGGAGGGAGTTATCCTTGTCATTGCTCAGCTGGGAAATGGGTGAGATGGAGCCCGGATCTGTGCCAGGACCAGGGGTCACATCACTCACTGCAGAACAGCCGACCTGGGGTCCCCCGGCCCCAGGGGCACCCCCGACCCTGCATTAGTTACTCTGCACTTGTGCTGAGCGAGAGGGGAATGTCTCTGCAGCCTGGAAATCTATCGGAGCCCTGTCACGGCGAGATGGATGGATGGGGCATGGGCAGTGGGGCTGCTGCAGCCAGGAGCACAGGGAGGGTGTGCTGGCTGGGCTGGGATGTGGGCAGGAGGTCCAGCAGCCCCCCAGGGCCGGGGCCTTGCTCTCCTCAGAGTTCTGTGGGTGTCCTGCCCCTCGCCCAAGGTGTGCCAGGAGAGCCAGGCAGACCCCAGGGCATCCCCAGCCCCTCGCCCTGGCTGATGGCTGTAGGGAGCACAGATGGATTTTGGACATGGAGTCCATGGTGGCTCCTTTTAAAGCTGATGACTTGGAGCTCAGCTTATCCACGCTGAGCACGCAGTGCATCACTTCCCTCCCCACTGCAGTGCAGGCACCTGCAGCTCCCTTTTGTTTCCCTGTGTCCAGGTGTTCCAGATATGTCACGGCAGTGCCATGGTGTCCGTGGGCAGAGTAATGAATGTGGGAGCAGCAGTTCAGCCTCCCCGTGTCAGTGAAGGCTCGTTCATTCAGCCGTGTGATGAGCGTGGCAGAGGCAGGTTTGGCTCCTCACCCCTTCCAGCCCTGCAGGGGCTGTCCTGGAGCTCGTGCTGTTGGACAGGGAATGGCTCCTTTGCACTCGTGGGTGCCTGTGGAACAGTCTGTGCTGCAGACAGAGCTGCACCTGCTCTGTATTACACGGAATTTTGGCCAGGAGACTGCCTTGGTGCATGGCTGGGGTTGATGTTCTCTGAACAGGACTGTCAAGGTTAAAAACCAGCTGGAGCTGGAGCTGCTGGGAGAGCCAGCGGCTCCTGCACAGCCCCGTTCGGCACTCCCAGACCCTCCCTTTGCACCAAAGCAGTCATAGGCTCTACAAAAAGAGGAAGAACCCGGAGCAACCCTTTGTTCCTCATGTTGTGCTTGTTAAACTGATGGAAAAATCTCTCCTGCCTGAAGACCCAGGCTTCAGCCCGCTGCGTTTATTCCCTGGCTCTCGCGCTAACAGAGACGGCACGTTGGTCCAGCTGGAAGCATTGTCTCCCATTAAATAAGGATTTTTAAATGAGCACATTTATCCATGGAGCTGTCACAGCCTGTTGGGTAACGAATGCGGAGCTGCCTCGGAGCCCTTTGCTCCAAAGAGCTGTGACAGTCTCGGCTGAACAAACCCCGTGTCACCCAAACCCCAAACCCTGCCAGGGCTCCAGCCCTGCCCCAAACGCAGCCGTAGGGCCCTGGCTGGGGGAAAAAGCCAAACTCAGGGCTGCAGGAGGCAGTTCCAGCCCTTTTCCTGCAGCCCTGAAGGGCCGTGGGTGCTCGTGGGGCCAGCTGGCAGCACCGAGGTGGCAGCATCAACCCCGTGCCTGTCCCTCGCCCCAAAGACTTTACAGCCAACATCTTCTTTTTAATTCCGACACCCGCAAAATAGCAGCTGAAATAACCCTGCTGTATGTCAGCTGCTGATGGAAGGAGATTAAATATTAAAGCCAGTGCTGTGGCTTTAACTCATTCCATTTTTTTCCCTACTCTTCCCCCTCTCTCCCCCCACCCCGCTTCCCCTCTCTGTGTAAAATGACATGATTTAGAACCCAAGTGCCAGACTCAGCCTCTGGGTTTCGGCGTTTGGAAATGTGTGGAGAAAGATATATTGTGTCTGTGAGCGTTTCTGTGCAGGGAAGGAGAGAGCTCCCGAACTGCGAGCCCACATAAAGATGTTAAATAGAGCTGTAACGCGCACCGAACGCACGAAAAGTGCCTGAGAAAAAAAAAAAAGAGGAAAAAAAAATTCCTGCGATGAAGGAAAATGAAAGATTAAAATAAACCCCGTGCTAGCAAGGCCAGGCTGGAATGTGGGGCCAGGGCTGGCGAGGAGAGACACAACTCTGTTCCACACCTCAGCCTCTTGCTGCTTCCCTCCTTAACCTAAAAATCCCATTTCTTTAGCAGAAAACAGAGCGGGAGAATTGGGAATTTTCTTGCTTTTCCTTTTTCCCCCCAGTCTCTGGTGCTCAGTATTTCCGACGCCGCTGCCCAGCGGCCGCCCCGCCTGCTAAATATTCATCCCAAACCCTGATTTATTCCCCTTGGTTCACCCCAACCCACCGATTTCCCCTCTGCCAACTGCACCAGGGCAGGCAGGGCCAGCAGCCGAATCCCATGAAATACAGGGGGTTTGGAGCCAAAGCCATGGCACGGTGTGGGTGCCCCTTCCCTCTGTGACCCCGGTGCTTTCCTGGGCGATGCAGAACCGGTGCCACGGATCCCGTCCCGGCCGGCGATCGCGGCGCTTCGCTCGCTGTTCCTTTGTTCGGGGATGTTTCGGTGCTGCTGCGACTTGTGATGCTCCGTGGAAAGGGCTCCCGTGGCCAGGGAGAGCAGAGCAGAGGGGTCGGAAGCTGTGGGGAGGAAAGAAGCCCAGAACCCGTCGTGTTGTAGCCAAATCATTGAGGAATTTTATTTTTGGGTTTATTTAAGGTTTAGTTATGGAGCAGATCTGGGAACGCAGGCTGAGGAAGGCAGAATGTGTGTGCCTGGAGTTGCACAGGCAAAAAAACCTCTCGGGTTTTCTCCCATCAGCTCTAATGCCTTTTAAATTCGAGCCCAAATTACGAGTCACCACTAAAAGCACCTTCTGATCCAATTCTTTGAAGGACACTTTGCGTAACCCCCTTGTTCTTGCACGGAGGGGAAGATGGGTGGGCTGTGTGTGCATGGGCCCCATGTCCTGGGGTCCCCTGCCCCCAAGGGACTGTCCCCCTTGCCTGTGCTCATGTCCCACCTCCCACACAGCTCCTGGGAAGGCACCACAGCAGCTTCCAGCCTGGAAAGCTCAGATTTACTCCCTAAAGCAGCAGAGCTGTAAATAAGCATCGGGAAAGGGTGTCACGCTCAAGCGGATTCACAGGAACAGGTGGCTTTGGGTGGGTTGGGGTTTGGATGGTTTAAAGAGAGAGGAAAGGAAGGGGAAAAGGGCAGGAATGCGCTGCTGCTGCAGCAGCGTTTTCTAGAAGCAGCCCGATGCTGCTGGATGCATAAAAATCCTGCGGTACGGCCGCGCCGTGCCCTCGGCCGCCGTTTGTCGCAGTCTATTAGGAGAGACGCAATCCATCCTCGGGGTTTATGGTTATTTGCTTTAACCCCGTCCCTGCCTCTCCCCTCTCCCTCATCCCGGCGCGTGGGGCTGGCGCAGCCCTTCGTCCCTTTGTCTGGGTTTCGGCGCCGGCCCCGCACGCACAGCTTGGGTGTGAAGCCCCCCACCCTAAAGCCCCAAAGTGGGATTTTTATCCTCCCTGAACCCTCTCTGAAGGCTGGGGGTTTATCCTCCAACCCTCCCTGCAGGTGGAATTTTGGTGGCGGGTGGGATGCACCCCCTTCCATGCGGGATCGACACGGCCACGCTGCAGGCAGCTGCTCTGTCCTGCTCCATAAACCCACGGCCCGAGTCGCCAGGTGGGGGCCAGCTCTGCCTCACACCATCCAAAAAAACTTGCCTGACCCCCAGTTGCGCCTAATTCCCTGCCCCATCAGCTGGCAGTAAGGGGGAGATGTTGCCCAGCAGTGCAGATCTGCATTTCCATGGGCTGCAGCCGCCACGTCGCTCCGGCGCTTATAAAAATGGATTATTAAAAATCCTTGCCCCCCATCCCGTCCCCCAGAAACCTCCCTAATGGCTTTTTATTTTGACCCCCGTGTCCACACACCCCTTGTGCAGCTCCGAGCCCTCGGCAGCGATCGCGTTACGGTCCCACCATCCTCCCCCCAGCCCGCCGCAGCACGGACCCGTAAACCACAAAATGCATTTATTCACCATTTTCTAAATTGTTTCATTTCAGAGGTTCACAAACGAGGACCACCTGGCGGTTCATAAACACAAGCATGAGATGACATTGAAATTCGGCCCCGCTCGCACCGACTCCGTCATCATCGCAGGTTTGTGCCCGGCCAGCGCCCAGCGCCGGGGGCAGAGATTGATGCCAGGGACCAGATGCACTGCAAAACGGCTCTGCCGCCCATAAAACCTCCTGTGATCTGCATTTAATCAGGGGGAAGGAAAGCCAGAGGCTTCCAAGTTTCTATTTTTTTTTTTTCTTTCTTTTTTTTTATGGTAGTATCAGGTTTTGTGGGGTTTGGTGGGGGTGTTTTTTGTAATATTTTTTTTTTAGCTCTCGCTCTTTTTATTAAGACTGGAGGATTTATGGCCAGAAGGTCTTTCACATTTCTGCGTGTGCTTTGAGGACGATGAACCATACCTGACAAAGCAGCTTCCCCTCTCAGCCTAGGTGTCAATTGTCCCGAGCTTTTAGGCTGCAGTTAATAAATTAAAGCCCCATCAGGTGCACTGGCTCTGCTGAGAATACATTTGCAGAGCCTCAGTGAGGAGCTCTGACAGCACACGGTCAATGCAGCCTTTATAAAATTGGGGTGAAAAACCAAACCCCCCCAGATTGCTGTCTGGCAGCAGCTTCTGGTGGGTTTCAGAGTCCCTCCTGCACCATTCAGGGGCTGCTCAAAGCATTGTCCTCTAAAGTTCTGTGTCACTGCTGGGTGAAAAGGCTGTTGCTGAAAGCACGGAGAGGGGAAATGCTTCCTGAAGGCTTCAAAGTTTGTAAAGGGAAGTGAAGCTGCTGCAGGAGCCTGGCACCCTTTTCCCAGTTTATCTCCAGCCCAAATCCAGTGCTGAAATGGGAATTCAGCTGGGTTTCTGAAAGGCTTCGAGTGAATTGTTGCTGTGGGTAGGATGGGAAGAGAGCTCACACAGACTGTGCTGGGAGGGCAGGGAGCTGCTCCCAGAGGAGAGCTCTCCCAGAGGAAGGATTCATTCCAAATGGGATCAGGCTAGTGGGAGCTGATGGTGAGGAATTGGGGCAGGAGCTGACAGAATCTCAGATTCCTAAGGGTTGCCATTGCTTCAGTTCAGCCCTTTGCAAACAGGGAGCATAGTGGGAGAGTCAGTGCTGCTGGATCAGTTTTGGGGGTCGATTGGGTAGATGGGGATGGGAGGGGCAGAAATGGGGCCCAGCCTCACACCCAGCCAAAATCCCATGTGACACCCCAAAGTCCCACAGGACACCCCTCATCCTCACAGCTCCCAGAGCCAGGGCTTCCTTTCTCCAGTAAAACGTGGGGGATGAAACACTTCAGCTTGAGCACAAGGAACAAGGTCTGTCTGCCTACAAAAAAACCCATCAAAACCAATTTAGCCGTGGCCAGTGCAGGACCAGCTAAACCCCCCAAACTGATTTAAGTGTGGCCAGTGCAGGACCAGCTAAACCCCCCAAAACTGATTTAAGTGTGGCCAGTGCAGGACCAGGCTGTCTGACGTGGGCTCTCCCTGCTGCTGCAGCTGCCGGGGAGGGGTGAGGGCTATAAATGCTGCTGGCTTTGAGCAGTGAGATCCAGGCAGTTTTTCCTTATGTCCTGAGGGGTTTTTTTAAGCCACCATGTTGTCTCTGGGTGTTCTTGCTCCATGTGGAGCCCGGGGCACAGCTGTGTGGCAGGAGCAGGACCTGGTGTGTGTCTGGCTGGGGCGCCGTGGCTGAGCTAAGGAGGGTCATAAAGAATTGTTCCCTGAGCTGGTCACAGCTGGCAGCAGGACAGTCATTTGTGTGGGAAAGGGGCATTTCTGGGGTGAGACAGGAGCTGCTACAGTTCCTGAGGTACGGACTGGGGAAGGGCAGCACCAGAGAGGGTCCACGGCTTTGTTTGTGCTCCGTGGAAACTGCTGGAGTTCTGTGCTCCAGAGGACATTGCTAAACAGGGAATGGTCTGAAAAGAGCCCTGGGAGCTGATAAATCCCTGCAAAAACAACCTCCTGCTGAGAGCTTCGATTGACAAAGTTCCTTGGTTTATGAATTGGGATTTTGGGGGGAAGCAAAAGATGCCCAAAGGGGGCCTTTGCTTTAGTGACAAGCTCAGTGGAGGAGGGTTGGAGTCAGGCTGGAAATGAAATGCAGTTCTGCAGCAGCAAGGCAAGGAATTGCTGGAGCCCCTTCCCAAAGGATGTGGGAGGCTCCATCCTGCCCGGTGTGGAATCACGGGGCACGTTTTCCAAAGACTCTTCAGGTGCTGTGCTGGAACCAGGAGCACCAGGCAGCTGCTGCTTTGTGCAGCTCAGGCCAAACTATCCCAGGTTTCCCCTTTGTGCTTGAAAATCCTGGTGGTTTTGTGCCCGATGTATCCTTTGGGTGTGATGTGCTGGTGCTGGGCTCCAGGGCTCCTGACGTGCCGGCACTCGGGAATGGGAGGCTGGCTCAAAGCAGGGAGTTTTCCTTCTGCTTTTATGGCCTGGGTGATGGCCAGAGAGATCATGACTCAACGTGTTAATGTGGTGGAGAAGGGCCCCAGAGGGATGGCTGTGGACAGTGCTGGTTGTGAGGACTCTGCCGGGCTGTGGAGTTGCTCCCATCAGTTGCTTTCCCCTCTCATCACTCCATGTTTTTAAGATCTGTTCTTTCAGGGAGATCAAACCCCCCCTGATTTTCCCTCCTTGTCCAGCTGAGAACAAGCAAAAGCTCAGGGTGGGAGGGACAGGACATGACCCACAGCCCAGAAATCACAGCAATCCCTGCAGTTCCTCTCGCTTCAGTGATTATTTTTTTAAGCACATCAGAAACAACCAAAAAGAAATGATTGTCCCCGTTCTGAATTGTCACTTGCTTTCTGAAGGTGGCACACACCTCAGTGGCAAAGCACCCAGGCTTCCACAAAACAGAGGCCACATTCCCCAGGGTTCCCCAGGGAAGGACACAGGTGGGTAAAAGGCATTTGCTCGCCTCTCTTTGACCAATTCTTGGTGTTCCAACCCAAACCAGATCAGACTCCGACCCCGACTCGGTTCCTGAAGAACTGTGAGGAGGTGGGACTCTTCAACGAGCTGGCGAGTTCCTTTGAGCACGAGTTCAAGAAAGCTGCTGAGGATGATGAGAAAAAGGCAAGAGGCGAAGGCCACGGTGCCATAAAACTGTGCTGGGAGCAAACTGGGGGGCCGGGAGGGACTGGGGGGCCGGGGCTGCTCTGATGAAAGGCACATGCAGTCGGGTAACTGAGTTGCTCTCAGGTTTAATTTGCTGCTGTGCATGGGGCTTTATTTTTGTAGCTCGGGTGACTTTGGCTGGTTATCCCACGATCCGAGGCCTGTGGAGAAAGGATTTAATGGTTTATTATTCCTTTGGCTTTTCACTTCAAAAAAAAGGGAGGGGGAAGTACCCAAAATACCTCACACCTTGGGAAGGAGCTGCAGGGAAGGATAGGACGGGATCTGAGCAAAAACTCATTCACAGCCTCCCTGGGGGCCGAGATCCAAAACGATGGTGCCTCTAAGGTGCAGTCACAGGGAAGGGACCAGGTCCAGCGAGTGCCTTTGGCATTTCCAGGGTGTCTGGGGCACGGAAACATTGAGGGGCTCCATGGAGGGGGGAAGCTTTTCCTAACAAAGAGCTCCCTCTGCAAAGCGCCATCGATCCAGGCTGCCCCTGCAGCCTCGGGAGCGCGAGGGTCTGAAGGACAACGGGATCTCATCAGAAAGCAGCTAATTAAGGACATTCCCCCCCCTTCCCTTTGCAGGATCCGAGGAGCAGCAGATGCGTGCTGGGCTCTCAGCCTGGCACATACATTTACTAAATTGATGTATGTCCGTACATACGCTCGCAGTCAGCGGCGCTGCTCGGAAATAAACTGCGGGAGCGGAGCCGCGTAAATCTTCCCGAGATGGGGAACGGAGGAATTCAGAATTAAAACTGAAACCTGGCTTCCACCCGCTCCCCCAATAACAGGCTCTTTAAACCGAAATTGATCTCTCTCATTGGTATGCGAGGGCTGCTCCAGCTCCTGCCCTTTGTTCTGGCAGAGCCTGCAGAAGGAGCTGCCGCTGGGGTTTCGCATGGAAATGCTGAGCAGCCCGGGCTGGCCGGGGAGACCACCCAGCTCCTGAGCTCTGCAGCCCCGGGCTGCTCTCCTGGGCTCTGCTTTAGGGTGGCTGCAGTCTGAATATCCCTGCGGCAGCCATGGATGGAGCACTGGAGCTTGGGATGGTGTTATGGGAAGCATCAGCCCTCCTAAATCCCCCTGCCCAGCCGGCTGGTCATTCCTGGACCTGGAGGCTGCGGTTCTGAGGCACTTCCAGCCTCCAGTTGTGTTTGTCCTCCGGTTCCAAGGGTGGTCTCACACACTAGCACGTTAATTAAAAACACAGGCACGGCAGGAGCTTCCCTGGAGGCACTTTAAGTGGTTTGAAACTTCTCTGCATGTTAATCCCTGCTCCTTTGTGATTCCCAGAGCAACATCTCTGCTTGAAGAGGGCAGGTAAATGGTTATGGTTACTGCACATACCACAAGTAAAGCCCCAGGGAAATCTGGGAAGGGCAGAGAGGCTGGAGCCTCACCCCGTTCTAAACCACCCTCAGGTGCCCACATTTACCCTTTAGCTGCAGTTTTCCCTCCCCTGAGAGGACTCACAGTGGGGCAGGAGGAGGTTTACGGGAGATGCCAGGATGGCCTGTGAGCAGTCAGGCAAGTGAAGGGATGGATGGTGAAGGGAGGGAGAACAGGCTGGACAAACAGCTGTCAGGGCTGATTTAGGGACAGTTTCCCCTGCCTGGACGGGAGGAGGGACAGGGTGATTTGCGAGGTCTGGTGTCACATCCTGCCATCTGTGTCTTGCTGCTCCATGCACCATCTTTTCCTGGCTCTTCTCTCCCTCCAGGTCTGGGAAGGAGACAGGTGGCCTCTCCTTTAGTTGTCCCCCCACCTTGTTGTCACCCTGCCCTTTCCCCATCCCCAGCAAGTCATTAACTGGTTCACCTGGGGCATGTGGCACTGTTGGATCCCAGGGTGGTGGCAAGTCGCCAGGTTCAGGCATATGGTTGGGTTTTATTTTAATGGGGCGCTCATAGATATTTAATAACTTGCATGGCTCTTTGTTTGCTTTTGATAATCGGGTAATAAAATAATTCAGGCTGATTTATACAATGCTTTACAGCTCTTCTGTGAATGAAAGTGCCTCCTGTAACTCGCAGGCATTTGGCTTTGGTACCTGTTCTCCTTTGCAGAGCCCTTTTATAAAAAAAAATATAGTAATAAGCCATGGAAAAGTCGTGTGTGTTATGGAGAACCCACAAACTGGTGCCATCTGGGGCTGACTGTCGTTCCTGGGCCTCTGGCTCCGTTTGGCCGGGGCCGGCGCGGCACCGCTCTCCACCTCGGGCTCCCAGATGCTGCTTCAGTACAAATAAATAATAATAATTTGGCAAGAGCTCGGAGCTGGAGCTCTTCCTCTGGGAGCAGCTGAATGTTTCACAAACAATATGAGCTAATTGTCCTTTCAATCCGTGGCTGCTTTTCCTGCAGAGTGCCGGAGCCCTGGACATGTCCCTGCCCTCCACTCCGGATATCAAGATCAAAGAGGAGGAGCCGGTGGAGGTGGACTCGTCCCCACCAGACAGCCCCGTGTCCCACCCACGGTCACCCCAGCACAAGGAGAAGGTGGGTCTCCCCAGCACAAGGTGGTGGTGCCCCTTTGCGGGGTGGGAACAAGCTGTTTGTCCACATGGCTGCCCAGGCCTGATTTGGGCTCCTTAAGGCCTGACTTCCCTTCATTTGAGAAAGAAAGAGAAAAGCTCGTTCACTAAAATACACCTTTGCTGCCCCGAAGGCTCCTGGTGGGTTTGGTGGTGCAGAAAGCCTTTCTCTTCCCTATATCCTGTGGGGTGGAGATTTGGAGCAGGTTAGTCCAGGTGACACTTTCACCACCTGCACAACATCCCAGCCCCTAATTCGGAGAGGGGGATTATCTGGAGTGTAAATTGCTGTGCCCCACTCCCTGCACCGACACCAGATACGTGTGTCTTTGGGAGAGGTTTCCCTGTCCATCCCCTGGTTTCTGTGACAAAAGCGCCTGAATTTTCCCTAAACTGTCTTTAAGCCAACAGGTGTAAGAGTCATCCCAGTAGTAATTAACTGCTAATTAACAGCATGTCCCCTGTTTTCTGTTTTCCTCTGCAGGAGATCCCCTCCAAGCCTGTCATCATCTCCACGCCCACTCCCACCATCGTGCGCCCCGGATCGCTGCCCCTGCACCTGGGCTATGACCCCCTGCACCCCACGCTGCCATCCCCCACCTCTGTCATCACCCAGGCCCCCCCCTCCAACAGACAGCTGGGGTGAGTATGGAGCAGGGGCAGGAATTAGCCCCCCAAATTAGTTCCCTGAGTGCCAGAACCACGGAGGTGCCACCGGCCGTGCCAGGGCTGTGTGGGCATAAGGGCCTCACTGGGCATTGTTTGCAGCCCCGGGCTGGGAGTGCAGGAAACAGGAACTAATTGTCCTGGAGTAACGAAACGAGGCAAAACTCACCGTGGGGAGAGCTGAAAGCACTCCCTGAACGAGAACACTCTGCCACAGTGCTGGCTGTCGGCGCCGGGCACGGGCAGAGCCGACGCTGCACAATTGTCTGCAGAATTGTCTGGAGCTCTAAGGGCTGGGGGATTTTCCCAGACAGCTGTTGCCTCTCAAATGTCACCTCCTGTGCCCAGCCAGCCCTGCCTTTGGGGCTGTTTGCTTCAGCACAGCCAACGACCTGCTCTGGTTTGCCCTGGAAAAACCAAAGGGTTGGTCTCCTCTGGCCCTGCATGTAAAGGAAGGAGCCTGAGGATGCAGGGAGCACACTGTGCCCTTGGGAGATGCATGTTTATCCCCCTGTGTGCTTGGTGTCAGAATGCTCCTGCTCAGGGGCCCTGGATGCTTCTGCTCCATGGCCATGGCCTCCCTGATCACCTCTGGTCAGGGCTGGCTCCCTGCATTAACCAACCCAGTTTGTATTTTGGGGCTGTCAGTTCATGGGTTTGTATGTGTTTTCCTTTGACCCTCTGGCGCCATCAATGCAGATGTCCTGGTGGAATTTTAAATGCTATCTTGAGGCATGAAGGAGTTAAGTGATGGCCCTGGGGGTTGAAAGGGCACTGTACCCCCTCTGCAGCTCAGACGGAGACTCTGGGGCTGTTTGGAAAGGTGGCCCCTCATGTTTGGAGACATAAGAAAATCAGGACTGGAGTAAGTTGGACTTCAGTGTGATTTTCTGTGCTCTTTGCAGCCCAGACCCCACCTGGAGAGAGAGGTGGAGCTGCAGCAGTAACAAAAATCCCTTAGTTTGGGCCACTGCTGGCACAGTGGGGTTGGTGTGAGTGTGACAGAGACTGAGGGGAGGCTGTGACCTCCCTGTAACTTGCCTGGTTAGGCTGGGATTTCCAAAGCAGTCTGGAGGATTTGGGATGCCCAATAGAAATGACTGAGAGTCGAGCGTTCACGTTCCCCAGGCAGCCTTAAAAATTCCAGCCTGAGTTATTGGCAGGATGAACTCCCCCCTCTGACCCACATCCCCTGCTCCTCCCACCGTGCCAGCACAGCCTCCTGCCTGGATCCCAGGCAGCCCAGCCTCCTCCAGCCCCTTCCCTGGGCTTGGCAGGGCAGACAGCAGCAGATTTATTTTACTCTCCCTCCCGCAACACTGGGCTCCCAGCTCAGCTCTGCCTCCAGTTGGTTCCCCACAACACTGATATGGATGGAAGGGGAGGAGCAGGAGATCAGCCCCTGTGGCAGGGATGGTTTCCTTCCTCTCCTCCTCTTCTGGAGCAGCTCTGGCTCTTCTTCTGCTCTCCTGGAAAGTCTGAATCTGGAGGATTGGAGCTGGAGCACAGTGGGGTTTGTGCTGGGTTGGAGGCAGGGGTGGATGCTGAGGAGCAGTTCCAGCAGCTCATGGATGTGTTTTTCTCTCTGTTCAGGTGTCCATCGTGGCTCAGGGCTTCAGCAGTCATGGTGTTTTGGGCAGCTGGGGTATGCCCAGGGCACATCTATGTGTCCCTGCCAGCCCTAAGCAGGCTGGGTCACCTTAGTGTGACATGGCACAAGTATGCAGGGCCATTGGCATCGCTGCCAGCCTGGGTCACCTTGATGTGACATTGGCACACAAGTGTTCAGGAGGCTGAGTTACCCTCACACTCACCCAGCTGTGCTTTGCACCCTCCCCTTCAGACCAAGCCACGCAGAAATGGGGAAATGAGCCTAAATCCACCCACTGGATTCACTCACACTGCTGCCCCTGAGCTCCTGGGGCTGTGGGGACATCACAAACCTGGATTAATCCATGAGCACTCCAATTGCTGTCTCTGCAGGTCTCCCACAGGTTCCCTCCCGCTCGTCGTGCAGCTTGCGAATGGCCAGACCGTGCCCGTGCTGCCCGGCCCCCCCGTACAGATGCCTTCTGTCATATCGGTGAGAGAAGCTTCCAGCACAGCCCCGTGTGGAGGAGGGGACGGGCCTTTCCCCTGCCAAACACACAGACACTTCCATTTCATAAGCATTAAAATCTCTCTCCCCCTCTGCGCGAGATAAGACTGGAGGAGGAGGAGGAAGAGGAGGAGGGAGCAGCTCTGGCAGGGCAGCAATAACGTGTGGATCACACTAGAGGGCAATAAGTTGGGAAAAAAGCAAATCTGTGCCCGGACAGATGGCTCATGCCGTAGATCCGGGGCTGGGAGCTGCAGGATCCCTGATTAGCTGCTTCCATTTGGAACAGTGTGCCTGCACTGAAACCATTGGAGCTTGCAGGGAACATGTTGGTGTGTGCTGGCCAGGGGAATGTCCATACCAGCCTCAGGCTGGGCTTCTGCACACAGACTTTTCTATGGGGCAAAGTCACTGCAGATCTGCCTGATGGGTGTTGTGTGTGTCCTCTCCAGCTCATGATCCCAGCCCTGGGAATCCTGTCTGTCCTGCTGGGTATGTCCTTGGGGCTTTGAGTGCACAAGGGCCAAAACCTTCTGCCTCAGGTACAGGAATGTTGGCTCAAAGCAGGTGCCTCTTGTCATGGCCTGCAGGCACGGAAACATCCTTGCCCCTTCCCTCCCAGTTGCAGTGCTTTTCCACCCAAGGGGTTTATGAACATGTCCAAATTCTGGTTTTCCCTCCCTTTGGTGAGAGAGAAAGCTCAGGAAGGGATGCTGTGACCACCCTTTGCTGCTGTGGCAGCTTTGCAATAGAACCAGAGGGGATCCAGTACCCTCCCTCTCATCCATGTACTTGTGGGAAAGAGCCCACTGGGAGGGAAGGGAAGGAAAGGAGCTTCCCCTTCCCTGTGCTCTGTGCTGGGCTGGTTTGGCTGTGTGATTCTGGAGCAGCCACCATGGCCACCAACGTGGCTGGTGGCCTTCGGTGACAGCAGCAATAATGGATGGCCGTAGTTAAACGTTAGTCAGGATTTATAGCCCTGCTTGGCCAGGGAGTTACTGCAGAGCTGCTCCTCAGAGCCAGAGCACCTCCACTTCCCAAGCCGTGTGTGCATCCCTCCCCACAGCTGGCTCGGCCCATGTCCATGGTGCCCAACATTCCCGGGATTCCTGGGCCACCCATCAACAGCAGCGGCTCCATTTCCCCGTCAGGACTCCCAGTGCACTCCGAAGCCAAAATGGTGAGTGTTGGGGAGGGTGTCAGGGCCACGGTGTTGGTGTTACCACCTCAGCCTTCACCTCCTCCAGAAGCAACTCCCAGCTCAAAGCTTTTCCCCTACAGCCTTCGGGCAGAGCCAGGGCTCCTCTGGAATCCTGTGTAGCCATCAGAGCACTTCCTGCTCCCAGCACAGCTGCTGGAAATGCCACCTGGCAGATTAGAGTGCTCAGTGCTCAGCTCTGGCAGCACAGGAGGCTGTGAGTGTCGGGGCAAATCCTGTCCCCAGCCTGAGGGCAGCTGGTGGTAAAGCTGGAGCTCTGGTTCCAGGATGGCAGATGGGATGGAGGTGGGATTGAGGAAGGCAGAGCCGCGGGAGGAGAGGCTGGGCTGTAGTTCAAGAGATCCTGGTCATGGTTCTCATGTCAAACCCTTTAAGAGTTTAGGAAAGGACCTTTCCTCTCGTGGCTCCTCAGGGCTCAGGCTGGGTGTGCATGGAGGGGAAGCAAGCCTGATGGATGTGGCACTTGGGGACATGGCTCAGTGGTGCCAGGGAAACAGTTTGACTTAGTGATCTCAGAGGGCTTTTGCAGCCTCAGTGATTCCGTGGTTCTGTGAAACCCCCATGTTTTTGGCCATGCAGGTGCAGCTGTTTGCACACCAACCTCTCCCATCAGTGCTGCTCACACTTGCCAACATGTTGTCCCCATTCCTGTTTTGGGGTCTGCAGGACTTGTGGGCAGCTCAGAGCTTCAAGTGGGGAGAGAGATCATAAACCGAGGCACAAAACAGCCGTCCTGCTCTGGCTGCCCAGAGAAAGGACTTGCAAGACACGTGTGGGTCCTTCTCTATCCCCCAGGACCCCTCTGGGGTGCTCAGGGACAGTTGGGCTCTGCAGCCTGTTCAGTCCCTGGGCTTTCTGCAGAGCCTGCCAGCTGGGGAGGGGATTGGTGCCAGTGGCAGTAGCAATTTTGGGATGTGACACCTGTCTCTTGGGTTGGATGCCACTCTCTCTTCGGGCAGGCCAGATGGTGATGGCTTTCAGTTGGACTCGAGTCAGCCGCAGCCTCTGAAGAGCCTGTTCCCTACAGGGTGGCTCTTTGGGTGGCAGGAGCTGCTCAGAGCCTTGACAGCACGGAGAGCAGGTCCCCTGATGTCCCTTTTCCTCCTTCCACAGAGGTTGAAGGCCAGCCTGACAGCTTCTTCCTCACTGAACGGCAGCAACCTGGTGGTGGGCTCAGCCAGCACGATGGTGACGGCACGTCCGGAGCAGAGTCAGATCCTTGTCCAGCATCCTGATGCCCCTTCCCCGGCTCAGCCACAGGTCTGCTCTTGCTGTGGCCCCAGGGGCTGGGCTGGAGGTGCTGGAGGGTTCCTGGGCTTGGGGGAAGAGGAGGAAAACCACAGTTTCCTCCTTTGCAGAATGGGTTAAAACCTTGTTTTTCCAGTGCCGCTTCGGCACTGACACGCTCACAGCCCACCAGGCAGAAGCTCCAGCACCACTTTCATTTGCCTGACGAGGTCTGGAGTTTGGAAAGAATGTTTCCCTCTCTTCTCCCTGCTCACTTACTGGGGTTAAACGCTCCCCTCTCAGGCAATCAGCTCTGCTGGCTCCTGCCAGCCAGCCAAATGCCAGCCTTCCATCAGGATCGCCACCTGCTCCGTCACTTGGATGGGCTTCCCGAAGTTTTAATATCCATATGCTGCCTGACAGAGTGCTGGAGTGTGGCTGCACTCCCTGGGCATGGGGTGTAGTTGCCCCTTGCAGCCAGGGATGCTGCACCATCAGCCCTTGCTGGCTTTTTGTTTGTTCTCCCGAAAGAAAACAGGGAAACATGCAGCATTACAAAATCTTTTGGTACCAGTTACCTCCAAGAGCTTGTTAGCTGAAGATATGGAGGAAAAGTTAACCCAAGTTAATTTTTTAAGCAGACTGCCCACTCAGAAACTCTAATTTGCTCCACGACTGCCTAACCCCAAACGGAGAAGTCACCTTGGCTGGTGCAGCAGCGAGATCGAGCTCTCCCAGCCCCTTTTTGTCCCGGCCTCTGCTCTGCCAAGCTGTGCTGACACCGCTGTGTCCCTCCTGCCCCAGAGCTGCTGTTCAGTGTCTCCCCCTTGCCCCACCCCCAGGTGTCCCCTGCCCAGCCCACCCCCAGCACGGGCGGGCGCCGCAAGCGCACGGTGGACGAGGATCCGGACGAGCGCCGGCAGCGGTTCCTGGAGCGGAACAGGGCGGCCGCCTCGCGCTGCCGCCAGAAGCGCAAGCTCTGGGTGTCCTCCCTGGAGAAGAAGGCCGAGGAACTCACCACCCAGAACATCCAGCTGAGCGTGAGTATGTGACTGGGGCTGAGCACAGCCCTTGGCCAGCGCTGGGAACGTCACTGCAGAGGGAGCATCGCCCTGGAGGGAACGTCCATCCTGTTCCGTGGAGCCCACGTGCACTCGGGGGCTGCTCTCTGGAGCAGGATTGCTGCCTCTGCAGCCTCTTCAGAGGAATAACCTGCTGTACAAGTGTTTGGGCAGCAGACTTGGCTCACAGGAGCTCACAGAGGTACAGGAGCCTGGCCTGGGCTGAGCTGGTTGTACACTCCCACGTGTCCCTCCAGAGGCAGCATCATGCTGGAGTGTCCCTCAGGCAGGTGGCATTGGCAGGAGGGCTCAGGAAAAGCTCTGCCCAGGGTTCAGGTGATCATAGCAAAGGCTCTGCAGCTGGTGGCAGGGAAGCACTGCAGCCCATGTATTAAATTCCTGAAACCCAGGAACTTTGCTGGATGTTCTTGGGCCAGAGGCACCTCAGAGTAGACACCAAATTAGAAGTTTGCATCCCTGAACATCCTGGTTCTGCTGGGGCTGCTGTGAGTGATGCCCACGTGTGTTTGTCCCCATCAGAATGAAGTGACACTGCTGAGGAACGAGGTGGCTCAGCTCAAGCAGCTGCTGCTGGCCCACAAGGACTGTCCTGTCACAGCGCTGCAGAAGAAGACACAGGGCTACCTGGGTGAGTGATGGCTTCTGCTGGTGCCTGCAACCCTTGAGTGGGTCTCAGCAGATCAAGGTGCATAAGGAAGGGAGGGGGTTCTCATCTCAGTCTGTGCACTGTCACCTTCCTGCAGTGACAGGGCAGTTCTGTGGCACAGAAACACAGAACAGAGCATACAGCACATGCCATATAGAATATAGAACACCTTGGGCTGGGAGGGACCCACAAGGCTCATCGAGTCCAACTCCTGGCCCTGCACAAGACACCCCAAGAATCCCACATGTGCCTGAGGCATTTTATGCTGGTACAGCCTCCACATTGAGGAGGGACCCCCAGATTGGCACTTCAACCTGGTGTATAAGATCTTGCAGTGAGGGTAGCACTGAGGGAAGGAGGTGTGTGTCTCCCTCTGCCTCTCTAATGTGGGATATTTGACAGAGATGCATATCTCTGCTTCTCCCTGGAGTCTCTCCGTGCTCCTGGCAACGTGTCAAGCACTTGATATTCTCTTTGAAGTTAAAAACTCTTGCTGCTCCAAAGCCAAGCCAGAGTCAGAAAAGGCCAGACTCTATAAATGACATCATAGGGCTCCATAGCTCATTCTCTGCAGTTCCCATCAAACTGGCTCGGTTTGGAAGTAAAAAAGCCTCCTTTTTATCTTCTGTTATTTCCTTCTTTTTTTTTTCTCTCTTTTTTTCTTTTTAATGCTGCCTATTTCATTATAATCAGCCCGGGAGCTAAACACGATCCTGGGTCCTTCTGTCCTGTCTGCAATACCAATTCCAGGCTGTGCTGCTGGTGCCGAGGCTTTGGGAGGACGCTGGAGTCCTCTAGTGTTGCCTGGAATAATGGAAGCAGAGGCAGGGACTGAGGAGATGAGAGAAGGGAAGAGGGAACAGAAAAAGGCAAAGAGGCAAAAAAAAATAAAAAAAGCCAATGTCCTTGGGGGTTGCCCCTCAATCCCCTCCCTGGGAATGCTTTCCTGGAAGGGTCTGGCACAGCCTGTGCATTGTCACTCCCTGCAGTGACTCAGCCTGAGTGATGTGGTCGTGGATGTCCCAGCCATGCAGAGGTGGTGGATCTGTGCAGAACCCAGGGAGGACACATGATTTTTTTTCCCTGTTAACTTCCAAAGTTTACAGTTCCTATTACTATTCCTCACAGTCTGCTTACTGCAGTAACAGGAATTCATGACACATCTGAATACTAAAAATGAGATTCACCCCCTCTCATGCCCCCTCTCCTCTGCCCTTTTTATTACTGAGATTTGTGGCTGGTCCTGTAACAAAGCCCCAGATTCCCTGATGGAATTGCAGCTGCCTCCTGTACACTTGGGTGGTTTATTTTTAATATCTTGTAACTCTCCTGATTTTTGGGATGCCAAATGATCACATTGCTCTGGTTTTTCTCCCGGGGTCCCAGGGGTTTTAGTGTCTTGATGTGGAAGAAGTATCCCATCCCCTGCCTTCATTTGGCTCTTTCAAAGAAGGGTGACCCCATCCCACCCGTAATTCATCTGCCCAAGTGCATGAATTTCCTCCTGGCATCTGTGGATGAGTGTGTACCTCAAAGAGAGTTCTGACTGCCCTCACCATGGCTTTTGATAGCTGACAAATTGCCCTCTGGGTGAGGAGCTCTGGGGGTTCTTTGGGGGAGAGAATCCAAAGTTCTGAAAGCTGAACAGAGCAGGGAAGAAGGGCTCTGCCTTTGTTTGCCCCTGTCCCCTCAGTCACGTTACTTCAAACTACCAAAGAAATGGAGCAAGCAAAGGGACTCCGATTGATTTTAATGTCCTGGAGAAGAATAAAGAGCAAGCCAGGTAATTTATATAAAAAATGGCCCCAAAAGCCCAGCCTTTGGCTCTGCCAAAGGGATCATGTTTCACACCCCCACCATGCCCACCCAGCAGGAAGGGAAGGGGCTGCTCAGTCTCAGGGCTCAATGGCCTTGAGAAGAGGAGGCAGCGTGGGGGGAAGTCAGTTCCTTGTAAGGAGGAAACACCCTGATTAGGAGGAAGGTTATGGCAGTGCCACCCTCCTCAGAGTGCAGACTGAGCATTGTGGCTTCCTGGCTGGAATTCAGGAGGATTCTGTGGTGTTTCTCCAAGGCCCTGGGGCCAGACAGCAGGACCTGAGGGGGTTGTTAGTCAGTTTTGTTTCTAGTCTCAAATCAGTTTTGGTTTCCAGTGTTTGGCAGCTTTTGCCAAACAGCTTCTTGTGGGGAACCTGGGGCTTGGGGGTGGCCTGGCTTGGTGGGGGGAGCTGGGGTTCCATAGGGCTCATCCTCTCTCCGCTCCAGGCTGGAAAGGTGAGTGTTCAGTCCATACCTGCCCCTCCCAGGGCAGCAGCCATCCCACCCCTCGCCGTGCCGTGCTCACCACCCTCAGAGCCTCTGTCTGACCTTGTTCTGTTCTTCTCCCCCCGTGCCCTGCCGGAGCAGAGAGCCCGAAGGAGAGCTCGGAGCCCACGGGCTCCCCCGCGCCCGTCATCCAGCACAGCTCCGTGTCGGCCGCCCCCAACGGGCTCAGCGTGCGCTCGGCGGCCGAGGCCGTGGCCACGTCGGTGCTGACACAGATGGCCGGGCAAAGGACAGAGCTGGGCCTGCCCTCGCACGTCATCATGGCCCCACAGTCCCAGTCTGCCGGCAGATGATGGCCCGGAGCCGAGCACGGACTCACCACGGGCCCCAGCCCTGCCCAGGGGGGGCCCACGAGGATTTTCATTTCTTTTTTGGGTTTTTTTTTTCTTTTTTTTGAGCTAAGGGCAGCTCTGGCGCTTTCCCACTGCACAGCCTGTACAGCCCTGGCCCTGCGGTCCCTGTGCTGACCCTCGGCAGAGCCCCCCCAGCTCCCAGAGCCTCCTCTTGGAGCACTGGGAAGGTCGGCTTGCAGGTCTCCGTTACATTAACACTAAACCTCTGTGCGTGGGGATGCCCCTGGCACTGTCCCTGCTCCAAGCCCTGTCTCCCTGTCCCCCCTCCTCAGCAGAGGGGCTGGGGGAGGCTCTGACACTCCGTGCTGCTCCCGGGGGTCTGCTCATCCCTGCTCCTGCTCCCTGAAACGCTGCACCTTCACACAGGAGCCTCCTGGAGCTCTGAGGTTGCAGGGATCGAGGTCAGTCCCCTCGGTCCCACAGCCCAGCGATGGATCTCGGACACGATGAGGGAGTGTGAGCGCTGTAAGTGTGGCTGGGAGAAGAGGACACGTGTTGGGGGTCCCTCGTGCTGCACTGACAGCCGGGGGTGCTCAGGTGCTGCTCCCACAGCGGGTGCTGGGAAAGGTACGGCCCATTCTGGCAGCCACGGGGCTGCTCCCGACGTGCCTATGGCACAGCAGTGCTGATGGGCACCCCTGGGGCTGGGCACTCTGGGGTGCAGGGAAGGACCCAGGAGGCAGCGACGGGCGAGTCCCCAAATCCGGCATCGCTCCCCAGCTCCGCCGCACACCCGAGCAAAGCCATCCCTCCCTTCCCAGGGATCATCTCCTGCACACATGACCTCGATGACCTTAATAATGGTGGCCTTAAATCATGGATCAGTTGCCTGTTCTGAGGGGAGGGAACATGGAGTGGTGTCTCTGCCTGGTCTTTTGCCTCCTCCTCATGATTGTGTTCTGCTTGTGGTGGTGGAGTATCTGCTGCTTCCCAGCCAGAGCAAACAAAGGATTCACGGAGCTTCCAGTTCATTGGGCAGGTTGAGAACTCACCCTCCATGGTGGGAGTCTCTTGGAATTGGGTCTGTTGTCCTGCCAGGGGGGCATTGGGCACGTGTGTGTCCGTCTGTGCCCCTCTGTGCCTGTCTGTGCTTCCCGAGATGCCGCTGGCCCTGGGCAAGTGATTGGAGCCAGTAGTTTGGAAACTACTGGGAAGGGATTTCACTTGTGTTCAGGCTCTTGGAAGGAATCTCGTCCCGGTCTGTGAAGCTGCATCAGCCCTTGGTCTTCCTCCCCCTCGCAGGTCCCTCCTCAGCCCTGTCCTCCTCCCCCTCAGGTTGCACTTCGCCACTTTGGAGCCAGTTGGTTTGTCCAAGTGAATTTGTTTGGCTTCTCCAGACTTGGAAGGTTTACAGGGACAGCAAAACCCAAAGCAAAGGCTGATCAGGAAACTTGGGATCTCATCACAGATCGGGAAGTCCAGTGGTTTGGGTGTTTCCACTGGTGGGATCTGTCTTCTCCCCCTCCCTCTTTCCCAGCTCTTCCTCAGCTCTGTGGCCATACTGACCACACGTGGCCTGGGGTTGGTTTGTGTTGCTGCTCCTGTGCTCCCCTCTTTCCTCTTGCTCATCCCAGCTCCTGTCTGTTATCAGGGTCACATCCACTCCCTGGTTTGGATCCCACACAGCCCCCCAGACCCGCCTGTTCCCCCTGTAAATCTGTTCCTGCACAGTCCGTGGGTTCACAGGCATTTCCAGTGTTCCCAATCCCAATCCAGGATGTGGCCAGAAGGGCTTTGGGCCATGGCAGGGAGTCAGGCCCATTTTGGGGGGTAGGAGGATCTAAGGCTCAGGGTTTGCAGGATGTGCAGGATCTTTGCACTGTCTGGGAGCTGTTGGTCTCGTCCCATGGTGTGGAGTGAGTGGTGGTGTCTGGCAGCTCCTCCTGGGCCATCCCAGCCCTGGGCTCTGCAGGAAAACCCAGCTTTGCAGGAAAAGTGCTAGTGGAAAGGGAAAGAAAGGAGGAATTGAGCTCTGGGCTGGTCCCACCACTGGTTCCCTGTTTGCTGAAGGGCAGTGGGGGCTTCGCTGGCAGGATCAGGAGAGACTGAAGAGGTGGAAGATCTGAAACAGTGTTTGTATCAAAGGCAGCAGCTTCCCCAGCCCCTGATTTTACCCTCGCAGGGACTGAAAGAGGCTGAATTTTGTGTGATGGGAGAGCTGAGCCTGCTGCCCACAAAGGGCTTGTCCTGCCTCACCACTCCAGGGAATCTTTGTGGCCCCATCAGGATGGGGATGCAGGAGCAGTTTTTCTCCCTGGTCCCTCCATACCCCGGAGCTCCCAGTGCCATCAGTGCCACCCTATTCCCACATCTCCCTTTGCCAGCTCTTTAGTGCCTTGAAAATTCTGCAAATCCTGGAAAAGGTGGTTGGAAAGCTCCAAACCTGGGCAGGAACAAGCAGGAAACGAGCATTTGGCCATCCCTGGCTTTAATCACAGGGTTGGAGCTCCCTGTGCCCTTTTCAGGAGTGTTTCACCCTGAAAGGAGCCACTGCCATAGAAGCAGCTCCTGGAGCAGCCTCACATCTCATTTCTCATGCTGGGATGGAGATGGATGATGCAAAAGCAGGAATATACAAGGATCCAGCCTGGGGAGGATCCTCTGCTCCCATCCAGGCAATGGACAATGTCCCAAAAGTCACTTTGGGGCACAGGGGTGAGGCTTGTCCCTCACTGGAGTCTCAGAAGGTGCCCAGCAGAGCCACCCAAAACCTGGGAAGGGGATGAATGTTCCTGGTGCTGCTCCAGGGGAAGGAGGTGGGGAGCCCAAGGGGTGACTCTCAGGCTGCCCAGGGAGGAGGGTTTTCCTCCAGCCCCTCTGGCCAGTGGAACAGCCAAACACGGATCCATCGGGCTGCCCAGGTGAGGAAATCCGGGGTCAGAGTGGTCTCTGCTCTCAGGGAGCCTTTGGGCTCCAGGGAGTGGAATTTTCTCCCCAAACCACTGGGAAGAGCTGGTTTATGGCCCTCATCATCCTCCCCTTCCTCATTGCCTCCCTTGGGGGCAGTTCCCTCTCCAGGCCAGCATGGTGGTGACGATGGGGGACATCCTGGGTGCTTGGTGGTTTTTTTGCATGGGAAATCAGATTTTTTGGTGGATCAGTGGTACCAGATTCCCTGGGACCCATGAGGATGGCTGGGATGAAGGTGGCTCTGTCTCCTCCTCCTCACCATGCTGGCTCAAGTCTTGCTCGAAGACTTTGCAGCCACCTTTGGGGAAAAACAACCCGAATTCTGCTATGTGGTGATTTCTCCTGCTTTTCTGAGGCTCCCGGGGGGTGGCAGCCCCCAGGCCCCCTCGCAGTGCTGGGCACCTGCACTTTGCTCTGCCAGCCCTGGGTTCCCCCAGAACCCTCGGGAGTCCCAGGGTTTCCACCTGTCCCCCCAGTCCCATCCCTGCTGGGGCCATGTCTGGATCATGGGGATTCCATCCCTCTGCCGGGGCCTGAATGGGTGGGGGGTGATACAGGAGCTCCTTTAGGTTGGGGTCGAGTTGGGGGGAGCTCAGGCAGCCAGACCGGCCAGTGGGTGTTGAATTTTACCGATTTTATTGTGACTGTAACATTGAATAGGAACAAATGGCTGAAAACCGGGCCCCGGGGGAGTTTGTGGTGAGGGAGCTCCTGCTCATTTCCTCCTCTCCCTCTGACAGAGGTGACATTCTGCTCCCCAAATCCCTCAGGACCAGGCAGGTGGGAAGGGTTGGTGCTGCTTTTCCGCCCCTGACTGACCCTTGGTTCCAGAATTTGATGGCTCAGGTGGGAAATGTGTAATTTTTGGACCTGTGGACCCGTTTCTGTTGAGCTCTCCCTTCAGTTCCGTGCACACTTGGGCTCTGGCAGCAGCGATGCCCCAAAAGGAGCCCAGGAGAGGACAGAGGGATGCAGGAGGAGGGTCCTGGGTGTTCCCCCCCCCACTCCCACCCAGCTGCTTTGTACCACGAGCTTTGACGATCAATAATGGAAGAAGCCAAAAAAAAAAAGGACATCCACCCCCCCCGAGAAGCGTAACCGTGTAGTATCTATCAGTCCATATCGACGCCTATATGCACCCATATATCGTAGATCGGCCGCCGCCGCGGGGCAGCCCCTTTTTAGCTGAAAATTCCCCTCCCGCAGCCCCCGAGGGACCCCCCCCCGCAGGGGCTCCTGTGAGCGGGTCCTCACAGCCCCGCGGGGGCCCCGGGACGCGGGGGGGACCCGGGGGACTCGTCCCAAGCTCCCCCCTCCGCCCCCCCCTCGGCCGTGTCGTACCAAACATGTAACGTGCCTTTTATTTATGCTGCAAATATAACATTAAAATATTACCCAGGAGCCGGTGGCTGTTGCCCTTCGCTTTGGGGGGGTTTGGGGGGTGGAGACACCCCCGGTGTCACCTGTGCCACTGACACGCGGGGGGCTCCTGCCGTGGGTGTGACTGGGCAGAGGGGGCTGTGACAACCCTCGCTCTTCACCGCGGCGGCACCGCCTGAACTGGGGACGGACGGCATGGGACTGTCACCTCCCACCCCCGGGGGACACACGGGAACGCCGCGGTGGCCCCGAGCACCCTCGGGTGAGTGTTTGGGGCGATTTCAGCAGGTTTTGGGGCGGAGAGAGCAGCGGCCGCCCCGTCGGGGCTGCAGGAGCGCGGAGCGGCCACCGGGTGGCGGCAGCGAGACACGGCGGAGCGGAGAGGGACGAGGGGGCGGGAGGTCCCGGGGAAGGGGGGGGTCCCTGGGTCGGGGGGACATCGGAGAGGGGGGACCGGGGCAGGGACGGGGTCCCTGGGTCGGGGTTCCCGGTCCAGCAGGGGGGCGGTGCGGGGAGGGTGGGCAGCAGGGGACGGTGTCCTGTTTTCGGGGGGCCGGGGGTCTCCTCCGGCGGGGGGGCAGCCGTGCTGGTGCCAGCTGCGGGTCCCGGGCGGGGCGGGCTGAGCGCGGCCGCCCCGTCCATCCGTCCGTCCGTCGCCGGGGGCGGCTGTCGCGGCTGGTAAATGTGTTTCATTAGCGGCGGAGGGGCCGGGCTGGTCCCCGCCGCTCCCCCGGGACCCCCGGCCCGGCCCGGCTATAAAGAGGCGGCGGCGGTGGCAGCGGGGCGGGGGCGATGGAGGGGGCCATGTCGGGGCGCCCGGCGCTGCTGCTGCTGCTGCTGATGCTGCTGGCGGGGACCCCGCGCACCGCCCGCGGCTGCCCCGGGACCCCCGGCCCGGCCCCGGTGAGCCCCGGCCCGGCCGCGCCGTCGGAACGGGGGCTTCGGTTTGGGGCAGGGAGGAGGGTCGGGGGGTCGCGCTCCGGTTCGGGGACCGCCGTGACCCCCGGTTCGCGCCCCACAGGCCGCCGCCGCCGCCCCCCCGAGGCCGCCCCCCTCCGCCCTGGGCGCGCTGCTCCGGTCCCTGCAGCGCCCCGGTCGCCCCCCGGGGACCCCCCTCCGTCCACAGAGGTGAGCGGGGAGGGGGGCACGGGATGTGGGGTCTGGGGGCGCAGGGGGGGCATCGCGGACGCTGCGGGGCGACCGAGGCTGGAGATCCCAGAGCTGGGGAGGGACCCGGGGGGTTTGGGGGTGCCTGAGCTGGAGCGGTGCAGGGAGGGGGGTCCCCGTTCAGTGTCCATCTGTCTGTGAATGTCCTGTGTCTGGCTGTGTCCCTCAGCCCATTCCCATCCATCCGTCCGTCTGTCCATCCGTCCGTCTGTCCATCCGTCCGTCCATCCATCCATCCATCCCTCCATCCATCCCCACAGTCCCTGCCGGGGCTCAGCAGTGCCGTGTCCTCCGGCAGGTCGGGGTGGGGGTCGCAGGGCAGGCCCCAGGCCCGGCTCAGCCCCCGGAGCTGGGACCCCCCAGTCGCCCCATTCTGGACGATGGCGACACCGCAGCGCTTCGGCCGCCGCCGCTGAGCGCCCGCCCCGAGCCTGGCTGTCCGTCTGTCTGTCCTGAAGCCGAGTCCTCCCAAGTCCGTCCATCCTCCCGTGGGTCCCTCCATCACCCAATAAAGTGGTGCCCCCAACCCTGAGCACTCGCTCTGCTTTTGCCCCTGAGAGAACGGCTTGGGAGGAGGGGGAACCTGCCCCCTTTCTGTCCCCCAACACCCCCAGGCCCCCCAGCCTCGCAAGTGGACACCGACACAGGGAGTACAAACCCCCCAGCTTTATTCCTGGGGGCTGATGGCACCTGGGGACCCTCCTGGCGCCAGGGGGAGCCAGGCCAGAGGGAGCCCCCGGGGCCTTGAGGTCCGTCTGTCTGTCTGTCCATCTGTCCCAGGCAGGGCGGTCAGCAGGTCCCTGTGTCTGGCTGGCCGTGGGTGGGGGCCGGGTGCCCTGCAGTGGGTCCAGTGGCCCATGTGTGGGTCAGTGAGTCCTGGGGCGTGTCCGTGGGCCTGTGTGTGTGCCCAGGGGGTCACTTGCCCCCCGCCATGATGCGCAGGTACTGCAGGGCGTTGCGGGCGGCCTGGGCGCGGGCGCCGTCGCGGGACGGGGCAGCCCCGTGGCACACGGTCGTTGGCTGCGTCGAGAGCTCCACCAGGCACTGGTGCAGCCCACTGAGGCTCAGCGCGTCTAGGGGGGACACTGGGGGTCACCCCGACACCCTCACAGTGTCCCCGAGCCCAGGATGGGGCACCCATGGGGCTGGAGGGGGTGGGGGGCGCCCGGGGGAGGAGGGAGTACCTGGGGGTGCCCCAGGGAGGGGCAGAGGGGCTAAAGGGGGTCCCAGGGATGCCCAGGTGGGGTGGAGGTACCTTGGGGGTGATTGGGGCAGGTGGGTTTGACTGGGGGTACCCAGGGGGCAGCAGAGGGGTTAAGGGGACCCCAGGGGTGTCCAGGTGAACTGGGGGTACCCTAGGGGAGGTGGGGGTACCTGAGGATGCCCAGAGAGGGACAGAGTGGGTATGGGGGTCCCAGGGCTGTCAGGTGCAGCAGGGGTACACTGGGGCAGCTGGAGGTTCCTGGGGGTGCCCGGGGAGGGGCAGAGGGGGTTCCAGGGGTCCCAGGTGCTCACCGATGTCCAGATAGCTGATGGCAAAGCTCTGCTCCTCTGAGAGTTCCTGCAGGAGGGCACAGGCCCCCCCTGGTGCAGGGGCCCCACCCCGGCTCCGCAGCTGCCCCAGCTTCTCCCCTGCCGAGTTCCTCAGGGAGTCCCAGGTACAGCCGGGGGCTCGGCCCCGCAGCCCCTCCAGCCGGGGGCACGTCTGCGGGGGCACAGGGCGTTCAGGAACCTGCCAACCTCCCCAGGGACCCTCTGAGCCCCCCACAGGGACACGGGAACTCAACACTGGGACACCCGTGGGGACCACACTCACCCCCCTCCAGGGACCCCCAATCTAGAGGGTCCCCTCCCAGGTGCCCCCTCTCTACTGCCCCACAAGTTACTCTCTGGGGACCCACAAGCCCTGAAGTAGGGGGTGCAGGGGGTGCCACATCCCCCACTGGGGATGAATTGGGAGTGTCCATGCCCGTTAACCCCTCGGGGTGCCCATGCCCACCCCCAGTGCCCCCAGCACCATGTTGAACTGGTCCTCCTCGCCCTCGGCCTCGCTGCCGTCCCGAGGCTCCATCGGCACGTTGTGGATCCGCACGAGCATCTTGGCGGCCGCGTTGCGCTTCGCCAGCTTCTTGGAGGTGCCGCTGCCTGGGGAGGGGGCACAGCACCCTGGGGTGAGCCAGGACTCCCTGCCCGTGCCCCCAGACAGCCCGGGGGTCCCTGTGCCCCCCTCCCCGTGTCGCACCGATCTCCACGAACCGCTCCACGCGGCAGGTCATGGTGAACTCCTTGCGATGCGCCGGCCCCGACTCCTGGGTCACGGTGTACTCGGGCAGGCGCCAGCCCTTCTGCACCACCAGCTCCTGGGGACACGGGGGGTGGAACTGGGACACCCCCAAAACGGGGACAGCCCCCCAGCAGGGGCTGGCAGCACCCACAGTGGGGATAAGCAGCCCCAGAACAGAGATAACCAGCCCCAAAAAGGGGATAACTGGACACAAAATGGGGATAACCAGACACAAAATGGGGATATCTGTCCCCAAAAAAAGGAAGAGCCCACAGCTGGAGAGAAGCAGCTCCCAAAGGTCATTGTCTCTCCCCCTCCCCAAAAATTGGTAAGGTCACCCACCCTGAGGGCCATGTCCCCCACCCTGGACAGGGATGGGCACCCCAAAACAGGCCCACCACCCCCAAGAAGGGGACAGCTCCTGAGCGTGGTGGGGGGTTGATGTCCCCTCATGTCCCCTCTCTGGTGTCACCCACCTGCAGAGCCCCCACGGGGTTACATTCTGACTGGGGGGGGGACACGGGCGTCTTCATCTCCAAGGGGGGACCCCTGTGGGGAGCAGAGGGGTGAGTGGGACACCCCAAACCCCCCTGCCTTGAAGGGCACAGGGGGGTAATGGGGAGCCAGGATGGGGGACATGGGGGGGACACACCATGCCTCCCATGCCCATCCTGGCACTGGGTGTCCCCCCATTACCTGGATGAGGGGGGTGGCATGGCAGGGGCTGGGGGGGTGGCAGCAGGGCCAGGCTCAGCTGGGGGCTCTGGGGGGAAAGAAGAGCTGGGGGAGAAAAGGGGAGATGTTAACACCTCAGCCAGCCTCCAGGGCATCCCCAGACCCCCACGGGCACCCCGGGGTATGCCTGATGCCCACAGGCATCCCCAAACCCTCCATGGTACCCTCAGACACCCCAGGCATCCCTGGATCTCCCTGGACACCCAGATCCCCACGGACACCCACAGACACTCTGGGCGTCCCTGGACACCCACAGGCACCCCTGTACCCCCTGGGTACCCTCAGACCTCCCCAGGCACCCTGGAACTCCCTGGGCACCCCGAGACCCTCCCGGTACCCTCGGCCTGCCCAGGCACCCCCAGACCCACCGGCCACCCCCAGCCCACCCTGGGTACCCCCAAACCCAAATGAGCATCCTATGCCCCCCAAATCCCATGGGATCCCCAACCCCCCTGGATACCCCCAAACTCCCGTGGATGCCCTCCCACCCTGCAGAACCCCCAAATCTGGGTGCCCCTCACCCCCTGGCACCCCCAGAGTGCCTGGGCACCCCCACCAGCCCCCCAAACTGCCCTCCATGCCCACTCTGAGACCCTCAGGGCCTCTCTCACCTGTGCTCCGGGGGCTCCAGCATGGCCCCCCCACCTCTGAGCAGCCTCAGGGCCACCTCGGCCGCTTTGTGCTTCGCCGCCTTCTTGCTGGGGCCCTGCCCTGGGGGGCACCAGGGGGCTCAGGGGGCACCCACGGGGCCCCTCACCCCCACCCACTTCCTGCAGGCCCAGGGAACACCCACCAGGACCCACTTTTCCAGGGATCCCAGGGTTTCCTCCTCCCTGTGACAACTCTTGGGTCCCCCAAAGTGTGGCCCTCCCTTCACCCTCCCCTTCGAGGGGGGAAACCCTGGCGTGTGAGGGGGACATGGCCTGGGCATGGGGGTGTTGGGACACCCTGGTGCAGCTGATGTCCCCAAGGGTGACACAGGGGTCTGGGGGGGCCCATGTCAGATGGGGGGGAACCCAAGGGGTCAGGGAGGTTTGGGGTCCCACCAGTGCAGCTGATGTCCCCGAAGGTGACAGGGAGATCAGGAGGGGTTTGGGGAGGTTTTGGGGGGTTCAGGTGAGGGTGACACGGACATCAGGAGGGGTTTGGGGAGGTTTTGGGGGTTGGGGTCCCACCGGTGCAGCTGATGTCCCCGAGGGTGACGCGGAAGGTGAAGTTGGGCTGGTGGGCCTGGCCCTCGGCCTTGAGCAGGTCGTAGCCGGGGGTCCGTCCTAAGCGTGTCCCATATTCCTGCAGGAGGCTGATGGGCGTCTTCCCGGGGCTGGCGGCCACCATCTGCTCCAGGCTGGCACACAGGGACAGGGACAGGGCTGTCACCATCCCCCCGGGGCCAGGGGAGACTCAGGAACAAGGAACACTGACAGGGAGGAAGGGGACACGGGGACAGGGTGGCACTGCCATGTAGTGTGGGGACACAAAGACCAGGGGTCACAGACAGGGACAGGGGGGGACACGGGGACAGGGGCAGCACTGCTGTGTAATGTGGTGACACAGGGACAGGGATGGAGCCCTCACACAGCACGGGGACAGGGGTGGCAGTGCCACACGGGGATGGGGGTGGCACCACTGGGGACAGGGGGGGCAGTGCCCCAGGAGGAAGGG
>JAWWEE010000066.1:4675244-4691317 GCA_035221455.1 Xenops minutus | reverse complement strand
GAATGGGACAAAGAAGGATGTGAGGGGGGCAAAGGAGGGGGCAAGGGGGTTGGGAGGGGGCAGAGGGGAAAAGGGGGGTGTTTTGGGTGTGCAGGTGCCATGGCTGTGGGTGCACCAGGGGTACCATGGGAGCTGTGGGGGTGCCAGGGATGTGAGTTTGGAGGTGCTCTGGGTGCCCACAGACCCCTGGGAGGTGCCCTTTGAGGAGATCCTGGACCTGCAGTGGGTGGGCAGCGGGGCACAGGGTGCTGTGTTCCTGGGCCGCTTCCACGGCGAGGAGGTGGCTGTGAAGAAGGTGAGAGACCTCAAAGAGACCGACATCAAGCACCTGCGCAAGCTCAAGCACCCCAACATCATCACCTTCAAGTGAGCAGGGGGCTGCCAGCGCCGGGGGGGGCACAGGGACACTGTGGGCACGGAGCATGGACATGGGATGGGGCAAGGGCCATGGTGTGGAGCATGGTCACGCCATGGTCATGGAGTGTGGATGTGGCAATGGAAAGCCGTGGTGATGGGGAACACCATGAGCATGGGGTATGGGCATGGCATGGGGCGTGGAACATGCTAGAACATGGACATGGCATGGCCAAGCTGTGGACAGGGCATGGACACAGCATGGGCACGGATGTGCAGTGAGCATGAGGGATGAAGGCATAGACACTCCTTGGGAATGGTCTATGGACATGCTGTGGTCATGGGGAATACCATGGACAGGGCATGGACACAGCATGGGCATGACCTGGGCATAGGCACAACAGGAACACAGCATGGGCATGAGCATGGACATGGCATGGGCATGAGCATGGGCACAGCATGAGCACAGACACGGCATGGGCATGCCATGGGCATGGGGGGTGTGTGATGTACACGGAGACCCCCAGCATGGCATGGACTGGGGTGGGGGGCACATGGCGTGGGCACAGGGCACTGACCCAGGGCCCACTCCTTGGGTGTCCTGCATAAACTGGGGGCCCTGGTGCCGTGGTGCTGAGGTGCCACTGTGCCCCCAGGGGCGTGTGCACCCAGGCCCCCTGTTACTGCATCATCATGGAGTTCTGCGCCCAGGGGCAGCTCTACGAGGTGCTGCGCGCCGGGCGCAAGGTCACCCCGTCCCTGCTGGTCGACTGGTCCATGGGCATCGCCGGCGGCATGAACTACCTGCACCTGCACAAGATCATCCACCGCGACCTCAAGTCGCCCAAGTGAGCGGGGGGTGGTGGGCTCGGAGCACCCCTGGGTGCCGGGGGGTGCCCCGGGTGTGGCTGCGAGGGGGACGTGCCCCTGCTGGGGACGTGCATGTGGTGGGTGCGTGACGGTGGCGGTGCCGTGCCCGCGGGGGCTGCATGCTGGTGGCAGGTGACAGGTTGGTGTCCTTGGTGGTGCCACGTCTCTAACGGTGCTGTGCCTGTGGCGGTTGCATGTCCATGACAGTTGCATGTCCGTGGCAGTGCCATACGGTGGTGGTTCCGTGCCCGTAGCAGTTGCATGACCGTGGCGATGCCCTCTGCTCGTGGTGGTGGCTGTGCTGTGCATGTGGTGGTGGCATCCCCACTGCAAAACTTGCTCATGGCAGTTGCATGGCCATGGTGGTGCCATGCCCATGGTGGCGTCCCATGGCAGTGCCATGGCCATGGTGGCATCCCGTGATGGTGCCATGTCCATGCCGGTGTTGTCGCATGGTGGTGCCATGTCTGTGTTGGTGTCCTACAGTGGTGCCATGCCCGTGGTGGTGTCCCATGGCAGTGCCATGTTGGTGTTGTGCCATGGCATTACCTTGTCCATGCTGTTGTCCCTCGGTGGTGCCCTGTCTATGTTGGTGTCCCATGGCAGTGCCATGCCCATGGCGGTGCTGTGCCACGGCAGTGCCTTGTTGGTGTTGTCCCATGGCAGTGCCATGCCCATGGCGGTGCCGTGCCCGTGACCCGATGATGCTCGCAGCAGTTGCATGCCCGCGGCGGTGCCGTGCCCGTGTCATTGGCGTGTCATTGGCGTGGCGCTGAGCGCGTGCCCCCCAGCATGCTCATCACCTACGACGACGTGGTGAAGATCTCGGACTTCGGCACCTCCAAGGAACTCATCGACAAGAGCACCAAGATGTCCTTCGCCGGCACGGTGGCCTGGATGGCCCCCGAGGTCATCCGCAATGAGCCTGTCTCCGAGAAGGTGGACATCTGGTGAGGACATGGGGACACTGGGGACACTGAGGAGCTCTGGTGGCACTGGGGACGCAGCAACACACAGGGCTTTGGGGGGACAGTGAGGACAGTAGGGACATCAGGGACAGGAGACATTGTGGGGACACCAGGGACACAGGGGGGGACCAGAGATGGGGATCCTGGGAGTGCCACTGCAGAAACAGGGGACATTTGGGACCACGGGAACCAGGGGCACTGTGGACACCGGCATGGACACGGGGAACACAGGGGAAGGGGGACCAGGGGACAGCAGGAGGATACTGGGGATGCCCTGCCATGGGTGACGGGGCTGTGGGTGCCCCCAGGTCCTTCGGGGTGGTGCTGTGGGAGCTGCTGACGGGTGAGATCCCCTACAAGGACGTGGACTCATCGGCCATAATCTGGGGCGTGGGCAGCAACAGCCTCCACCTGCCTGTGCCCTCCAGCTGCCCCGATGGCTTCAAGGTGCTGCTGCGCCAGTGCTGGTGAGTGCCCAGGGGACACCCCGGGGAACACCCTGTCGAGGGCAGCCCACCCTGGGGACACACCGTGGGCACCCTTGCCGTGGATGGGCCATGCCTTGGGGATCCCACATGGACGGGTGCCATGGGACCTGCCATTGGCACCCCAGTGTGGGCAGGGCAGGGGGGACACCTGGTCGTAGAGGTGCCCCCGCCCCGGGGGTGCCCCATGTGCCCTTTGTGCCCTTCCCTGCCCCTGCTCCCCAAAAGCCTCAGCACCCCCAGGGCCCCGCTGTGCCCCGCAGTGCTTGTGCCTCTCCCCCCAGGAACAGCAAACCCCGGAACCGGCCGTCCTTCCGCCAGATCCTGCTGCACCTCGACATCGCCTCCGCCGACGTCCTCTCCACCCCCCAGGAGACCTACTTCAAATCCCAGGTACCCATCGCCCCGGGACCCTGGGGCCCCAGCACCCCACGATCCCTGCACCCCATGATCCCTGCACCCCATGATCCTATAACCCTGAGACCCTGGGCCCCCAGCACCCCATGATCCCTGCACCCCAGAATTCCAGAACCCAGGGGCCATGGGACCCCAGCACCCCGTGCCTGCAGAAGGCAGTACCCTAGGTGCTCAGTGCTTGTGGCAACTGATGCCCGGGATGCCCAGTGCCCTGGGTACCCGGTGCCCAGGATGCCTAGTGTCTGGGATGCCCAGTGCCCAGGGTATCCAGTGCCCGGGATGCCCAGTGCCCTGGGTGCCCAGTGCCCGGGATGCCCAGTGCCCAGGATGCCCAGTGCCCTGGGTACCCAGTGCCCGGGATGCCCAGTGCCCAGGATGCCCAGTGCCCAGGATGCCCAGTGCCCGGGATGCCCAGTGCCCTGGGTACCCAGTGCCCAGGATGCCCAGTGCCCTGGGTACCCGGTGCCCACGGTGCCCCTGTGCCACAGGCGGAGTGGAGGGAGGAGGTGAAGCTGCACTTCGAGAAGATCAAGTCAGAGGGGACGTGTCTGCACCGGCTGGAGGAGGAGCTGATCAATCGCCGGCGGGAGGAGCTCCGGTGGGACCCTGCGTCGGGACACTGGGGAGCACTGGGGGCACTGGGATGGGGTGGGACCAGGGGCAGGGGGTGTTGGGGTACAGAGAGGGTGCCCGTCCCTGCTCGTGGTGGGTGCTGTGGGGTGCCTGTGCCAACATCAGGTGTGCCCTGGGGGCCAGGCACGCTCTGGACATCCGGGAGCACTACGAGCGCAAACTGGAGCGCGCCAACAACCTCTACATGGAGCTCAGTGCCCTGATGCTGCAGCTGGAGCTCAAGGAGAAGGAGCTGCTCAGGTGAATGGGCACCCCCAGCACCCAAGAGCACCCACAGCTCCCACCAGCACCCCCAGCACCCAACAGCACCCCCAGAACCCAATAGCACCCAGCACCCAATAGCACCCCCAGCTCCCACCAGCACCCCCAGCACCCAATAGCACCCAGCACCCAATAGCACCCCCAGCACCCACCAGCACCCCCAGCTCCCAACAGCACCCCCAGAACCCACCAGCACCCCCAGCATCCAACACCACTCCCAGCTCCCCCTGTGCCCACCCCATGATCACCCCATGGTCATGGCTAACCCCACCTGCCCCATGGCCGTGCCCACCCCGTGCCCACCCTTACCCCATGGCCACCCCAAGGCACGGCCGCCCCCCAGCCCCCCGTGGCCCGTGCTGGTGCCCACGTGTGGCCCGTGGCAGGCGGGAGCAGGCGCTGGAGAAGCGCTACCCTGGGCTCTTCAAGCCGCGGGCACCGCGGGGGCTCCTGCATGGAAACGCTGTCGAGACCCTCATCAAGAAACGCAACGTCCCCCAGAAACTCTCCCCCCATGGGAAGAGGTGAGCCCAGCCCTGGGGTCCCTCGGGGGGCAGGGGGAGCCCCCGGGCCCTTTGGGGTGGGGGTGCTTTGGGTTGGGGGTGGGCATGGACACATGGGTTCCTTTGGGCAGGGGGGGCTGAGGGCTTGAATGTGGGGGTCGTTTATTGAACTGGGAGCTCTGGGGCCTTTGGGGTGGGGGGGTTTGGGGTCTTTTTGGGGGGAGAAATGCTCTGGGTGCGCAGATGCCTGGGGGCTTCAGGGTGAGAGTCTGGGGTCCCATGGGGAAGGGCTTTGGGCCAGCAGTTGCTGATGTCCCTTGGAGGGGGGTCTTTTGGGGGGCCATGGACATGGGGGGCCATGGATATGGGGGGTCCCTCCTGGCTGGGTGGGGACATTCCAGGAGCTCCCTCCTGGGGTCCCCCCACCCCATGCCCAGCCCCTGCCCCGTGTCCCCTCCCCAGACCCGACATCCTGAAGCCGGAGGTGCTGCTGCCCAAGCTGGACGCGGCCATGGCACAGGTGGCCCTGCCGGGCTGTCCCAAGGGTCCCCCCTCGCCCGGCCGCAGCCGCCGGGCCAAGGGTCGCCACCGCAAGGCGGGACCCCGGGGGGGCTGCGGGGAGCCGGGCCCCGAGGCCGGGACCCCCCGGGGGCTGCCCGTGCCCCCCGCCACCGCTGCCAGCCCCGACATCCTCGGGGGCACCCTGGAGGCTGCGGGTGCCCCCCCGGCCGCGGTACCCGATGTGGGACCCGAGGGGGCAATGGGCAGCCAAGGGTCCCCCCCGCCGCAGCCCCCCACTCCCGGGGAGCCGGAGCGGGAGAGCGGGGCTGGCCGGGGGGGCAGAGCGGGGGCCGGGCAGCACCTCACCCCCGCGGCTCTGCTGTACCGGGCGGCCGTCACCCGTGGGCAGGTGAGACCCCCGGACACGTGGGACCCTCCCTTGGCCGGGGGACAGTGGGCTGGGACCCCGGGTTCTGCCCAGGAGGGGGAGGTGGGATGGGTTCCCCCTGGGAAGGGGGGGGGTCGGGACCCCGGGTCCCTCCTGAGGGGCAGCAGGACCCCAACACCCCCCTCCTGTGCCGCCAGAAGCGGGGGGTCTCATCGGAGGAGGAGGAGGGCGAAGTGGACAGTGAGGTGGAGCTGCCCCTGCGGCAGAGGTGGGTGTTGCCTCACCCATGGGTGCTTTGGGGGGCACGGACGTGTGGGTTCTGCTGGGTGTGGGGGTCATTTAGGGGATTGGGTCCTTTGGGGGGCACAGACATGTGAGTTCCTCTGGGCATGGGGGTCATTTAGGGGATTGGGTCCTTTGGGGGGCACAGACGTGAGTTCCTCTGGGCATGGGGGTCATTTAGGGGATTGGGTCCCTTGGGGTGGATTTGGGATTTTTTTGAAGGGTTTTGTTTTTTTGTCTGGGATTTCTTGGAGGAGAGGGGGGTAGTGCTCTGGGTGTGCAGGTGACAGGGGGCCTCAGGGTTGGGGTGGAAACTGTGGGTGCCTGGACTCGAGGGAGGGTGCAGGAGGGGTCTGTGGATGCCTGGACAGCCGGGTCCTCACCCCCTGCCCCCCTCGCCCCCCACCCAGGTGGCCCCCGGGGATGAGCAAGCGCCAGTCGCTGTCAACCTTCAGCTCGGAGAACTTCTCGGACGGGGACGGGGACGAGGGGCACACGAGTGAGCCCTCGCACAGCGCCACCCCCGACGTGGGCAGCACCAACACGGACGAGCGTCCTGACGACCGCTCCGAGGATCTGCTGTCCCAGGGCTCCGAGATCCCCCTGGACGCGGCGCCCCCCGAGGGGCCCGGCCGTCGGCACGGGGGGCTCAGCCCCAAGGTGATCCCCCCACCCCGGGCAGTGCTGGGGGGCACCCACTGCCCTCCCAGGGATGGGCACCGTGGGCTGGGGGTCCCCAGGGGTGGGGGGCTCCCCTGAGCTCCCCAAGAGGGGGTTAGCAAGAAGAAGGGAGACCCCAGGGCCCCTTCAGGGATGGTCACCATGGGGTGGGGGTCCCCCAAGCTGGGGATGATGGTGGGAGGGGTGTCCGTGATGGTCACCATGGGGTGGGGGTCCCCCGAGCTGGGGATGATGGTGGGAGGGGTGTCCGTGATGGTCACCATGGGGTGAGGGTCCCCCGAGCTGGGGATGATGGTGGGAGGGGTGTCCGTGAGCCCCCTGGATGGGGTTGGGAAGGGGGGCCCCAGGGATGGTTACCATGGGGTGGGGATCCTGAGTAGGGGTCGCTGGGGGGGCAGGGGGGTGCCTGAGCCCCTCCAGATGGCATTAGCAAGGGGAAGGGGTGCCCAGGGTCCCCCAGGACAGGGTTAACAGGGGAAGGGGGATGTTTAACCCCCCCTTTGTGTCCCCCCCAAGGTCTCCGAGGACTCGGACTGTGACAGCGCAGAGCTTGACCACTCAGGCAGCGGCGAGGGCCCCCCCCGGCCCACAGCCCCCCCCGGCCTGTGACCTGTGTGCTCCCTCACACCCCCACCCCCTGCACCCCCTCACTTGTACAGCCCCAAATATTTATATAAATTATCTATGAACTCTACTGCTGCTGCTGGCTTGGGGGGGGGGAGAACTGCAGGGGGACTGGGGGGGTGAGGGGGGCACTGCAGGGGCTTGGGGAGGGTGGGGGGCACATCACTGGGGGACTGGAGGGGGCACTGCAAGGGGGTTTTGCACTGGGGCAAAGAACAGGGGCAAAAGCTGTCTGTCCTTCATTTGTTTATGAAGGTCCTGCTGTAACAAGCCCCTCCCCGGAGGTGGAGAAGGGACCTGCCCCCCCACTTCAGACCAGGGCATCATTTGAGGGAGGGGGCACATTATATAAGGGGTTGAGCCTCCCCTACAGTCCCCACCCTTTCTTTACTGGTGCCACTGGGAACACTGAGCTGTGGCAGAGACCCAGGGGGAGGCAGGGCATCGTCACCCATGTAGGTCCTTGGGGGATTCCGGGTGGGAGAAGGGTGGAAAGCAAAGAGTGAACAGAACCAACTGGGTTGGACACCAGTTTCCACTGAGATTGCAGGGAACTGGGAGAAGAGAAACACCCCCAAAATGCATCCAGTGGATCAAAGTTCCCTCCTCAGCACCGGTTTATCCCAGTCCAGTGGGACCCCAAAGCCCATCTGGGCCAGAGTGGAAGCAGTGGGCTAGTCTATCCCTCTCCCCAGGGAACCCCAGCCCTGAGCTGGGCCATACTGGGAGAACTGGGCTGGTTTTATCCCTCTCGTGAGGGAACCCAAAAGCCCAGCTGGGCCGTACTGGGAGCACTAGGAAGAGCCAAGGGGGTTCAAATAAAGACGGAGACAGGCAGATCCATTAACCAAAATATCCTGCAGGTTCTATTCACAAGGAAAAGCTCCAGTCCATCTTTTTATTCAGTTTTTTTTTGAAAAATTTCCTGACGTTACAGAACTAAACTGAAATGTTTTTTTTTGATTTTTTTTTTTGCTTTTTTCCTTTTTTTTTTTCTTCCACTCTTACATTTAATGACAAAAACAGAAACTTCATGAGCCGAAAAAAGGGGGGAAGGAAGGGAGGTGCAGGGGGGGTGGGGAGAGGAGAGAGAAGCTTTATAAAACTAAGATTTGGGGTTCAGCAGTTTTAAGAGCTGAACAAAAGGAATTAAAATGCTTTTAATTCAAAAAAACCCGAAAAACAGAACAAAAATTAAAACAAACTGAACCTGGTGAGTGGCGCGAGGCTGGAGGAACCGAAAATGTACAAACTAGTTAAAACCTGGGTCGGTGCTAAGGGGCCGCAGATGGATGGCGAGGCGGGGGGGTCCGGGGCCCCCCTAACTGCTGCCCATGCCCCCGGTCTCCGAGGAGAGCCTGCAACGAGAAAAGGGCGTCAGAGGGACCCCCCCAATGACGAAAGGGGATGTCAGAAGGGCCCCATCAACAAGAAAAAGGCGTTAGAGGGACCCCTGCAAAAAGAAAAGGGCATCAGAGGGCCTGCCGAATGAGGAAGGGGGTGAGAAGGGCCCCCCAATGAAGAAAGGGCATCAGAGGGACCCCTGCAATGAGGGAAGGGTGTCAGAGGGATCCCCCGATGAGAAGAGGGCATAGGGAACCCCTGCAAAATGGAAAGGGCATCAGAGGGACCCCCCCAATGAGGAAACGGCATCAAAAGGGATCCCCTCAACAAGGAAAGGGTGTCAAGAGGGACCCCCCAGTGAGGAAATGGCATCAGAGGGGATCCCCACAAAGCAAAGGGTGTCAGACAGACCCCCCAATGAGGAAATGGCATCAGGAGGGACCCCCAACAAGGAAAGGGCATCGAAGGGGTCCTCTGCAATGAGAAAAGGGGACCCCTGAGGAGGAGGGGGGTAGGGAAGAAGGCAGCCCTGTGGGGAGCACCTGGAGATGGACATTCCCTCCAGGAGGGAAGGGAGTGGGTTTGGGGTGTGGAGGGGAGTGGTTTATGCACAAGCAGCGAGGAAAGGGAGGGGAGGAGGGGGGCACAAGTTCCTGCCCCCAAAAAACGGCACCTGAGGGGCTCTCCCAGGGGGCTGGTGGGGGGGGAGGGTCCAGGCTGATCATGGCTGGCAATGCTCCATGCTTTTTTGGAGGGCGGAACTCAGGGGAAGGAGCATCCCCAAGGTGCAGGAATGAGGCAGCAGGGAAGGGAGAGTGCGAGGGCAGGGAGGGCAGGGGAGTGAACCCCCAGCAGGAACCTCCTGAGTGGGGTGGGGAGGCAATGCAGGGGACACACACACATTGCAAGGGCATCTGAGCAAGGGGCAGGGACATCTCCAACCCCCCCGAACCATGCCCTGCACAGGCTGCCACCTCCAAGGTGACTCAAAGCTTCTCCCTCCCTGCAATTTAAGGAGTGGGGGAACCCCAATCTGGATGGCAGAGAGCACCCCCCTCAGCAAGAGGGGACCCCCTTGGGGCTGGCCCCCCGCTTCGGCACAGATCTACCAGAGCAGGTTCTCACCGTGGCAACTTTATTACAGGTACAGACAATTAAGAGAGGACAGGTGAGGCCCCAGGGATGCAATTTCCCCCCAAAATCACGTATTCCCCTCCCTCCCTCCACCTCCCCCAACCCACAACTGTGACCAAGCTACTCAAAAATGGAAAGAGGAGGAGAAATGAAAAGTAACAAGCGACAGCTACAGGCAAGCAGAGAAGGAATCGACCGATCACAGGACAAGGGGACACAGTCTCTCGGCCGGCAAGAAAACTCTGCTCTAGGAGCAGCACGAGCTCAATTTTGGAGTAAAAAGGAGGAAAATAAAAAAGAGAAGAAAGAAGGAAAAAAAAAAAGAAAAAAAAAGAGGAAAATAGAGAAAATTGCTGTTCCAAGTCTCCTCTACAGGGTCCCGGTGCTGCCACCCCTCTGTGGGTCCCCCGAGCAGCCTCAGTAAGGGGAAAACCTCTGCTTCTCCGCTTTCAGTTTGTTAGTGACACAGGGCACGGCGGGCGCCGCGGCCCCTTTGGCCGCAGACACGACATTTAGCGCCAGGAGAGGGACAGGTTTCATGCCAAGCAGACTGGAGACACAAGGGGCGGTCGGAAGAGGGTTGGGGAGGCTGGAGGGTGCGTCGGAGGCCCCCGCGGTGGCGAGCGAGGGGGTGGTGGTGGAGGAGGAAGAAGAAGAAGGGGTGGAGGGTTGAGAGAGGTTGATGCTGAGGTGGTCAGGGATCGTGACGGAGGCTGCCTGGGAGGAGGGTTTAGCGCTTTCTAAACTGTAACAGAGGAGAAAAGGAACAAAAAAACAAAACAAAAAAAAAAAAAAACCACGGGTGGGTGGGCGGGAAGGAACAGCACAAAATGCAAAAAAAAAAAAAAAAGGCACAGGACAAACAGCGAAACGGCGCAGGAGCCGAGCTGGGGGTGGGGAAGAGGAAGGGGAGGAGGGAGGGAGGGGAAGGAGGAAAGGAGGGAAGGAGGCAGCACTGCCAGGCTTGGCCGAGCCGCACATGGGACCCCCACGCCCCCCGGGATGAGCTTGGCTCAGCCATGAGGTCACACCCTGGGCACCACAAAGGGAACAAGCCAAAAACAAGAGACAACTACTGGCAGCTCCTGCTCTGCCCAGGCAGGAGTGGCAGTGCCACCCTGGTATCAGGGACACGGCCCCAGGGATCCCCAGCCCCTCTGGGCCATATGGAGTCAGGGGGGTACAACTCCCAGCTAAGGGCAGGGAACATGGGACACAAGGACATGGGTGACCTGAGCCAAGGCCCTGCCACTGCCACCCGTGGCACCAGAGCAGAGCCAAGTGCTGCGAGCAGCACCAGCCACTCTCTGAGATGACAGCATCCAGAGGAACGGGGCCAGGCAGCTCCTCCTGTCACCCCTCAGCATTGCAGTGGAACAGCAGAGACCACCAAGAGGCTCTTCTGCAGCCACAAACTCCCACCAGCCCCAGGGCCAGATCCATCACCCTGTAGCATCTCACAGACCCAGAGGTGACTGCAGTGGGGAAACTGGGACAGCAGGCACAGGGAAGGGAAACAGGGAAAACATAGGAGAGAAAGCCCCTTCCCCTCACATGGGGCACAGGGAGGGGACCCTCGGCACCACCCGGAGCTTCGTCAGCGGGGACTCACCTGACATTAATTAGATACTGGGCCAGGCTGATGCTCGCTGCAGATCCAGTTATGGTCACCTGCCGGTCAGTAGAGCCTTCCACGGGGTTGGCAATCTTGATCTGCGCCCCGGACATCTGGCGGATCTCGTTGATCTTGGCGCCCTGACGCCCAATGATGCAGCCAATCAGCTGCAGGGGGAGACAGGAGTACTGTTAATTAACCCAGCCCCAGCCTCTTCAGCCTCCAACGCCCCACATGGGACACCCAGACATCGAGGGTTGGATACTGAGGGGAATTCCTGCATGGAAAGGGCTGTCCAGCTCTGCCACAGGCTGCTCAGGGCAGGGGGCAGGAGTTACTGTCCCTGGAGGTGTCCCAAATCATGTGGTTGTGGCCCTTGGGGACACAGTCCAGTGATGGCCTTGAAAGCACTAGGGGAACAGCTGGACTTAGTGGTCCTAGAGGTATTTTCCAACCTTAACAATTCTGAGGGGGAGGGGGGTGTTAAGGAGTTGGAAAAGGGAGTTTAAGGGGTTGAAAAATGAGTCTTCTGCCTTAAATTCACTGGAAGGGGGATAAGGGCAGTGGTGACAGCCAGAGTGGCTTGAGGTGGCAGTTTGGGGTACATCCATGAGCCCACTGCAGCTTTAAAGCTGAGAACAGGCATCCCACACCCCTTTGGTTAAAAGGGGCAGATTCTGGGGACCCCCAGGGCCAACAGGCAGCTGTTTGTCCACTGTGCCCCCACCCCCCAATCCCCTGGGATACTCACATCGTTTGGAATGGTGAGTTCATGGGAAGTGGTTTGAGCAGAGGCATCCAAACCTGCTCAGAGACAGAGAGAGGGGGAGCAGGTGAGGGGGGCGTTGGGCGGGGGGTGCAGCACCCCAAGTGCTGCCAGGTTCAGGCTGCCTGGGAGGGCTCCGAGCAGGCTGGGAAGGGCAGAGCAGGCTGGGAGGTTACTCCAACCCCCTGCTGCTCCCCACCCCCCTCCCTACTTTCCCCCCCCTCACTCACCCTGGTTTCTCCCTCCCTTGTCCCCTCCCCTTATGTCACTGCAGGGTTCTCCATCCAGGAGCAGGGCACTGGCACTGGGGGGCTCCAGCCGGGCACTCAGCTCTGCTCCCACTCCGGTACCAACTTCCAAGGACTACATTACCCCTCTTCCTTCTCCTCACCCTCCCTGTGGCCTGGCAGGGCAGTGCTACGCCGGCCAGCACTGTGAGGCCACTCATGCCTTGCATGGGGCCAAGCGTATGTGCCACGTGTGTTTTTTCCATGTTTTCACACTTTTCCCCCTCCCCAGCTCACTCCCTGCTAGGGGCAGCAGCAGGAGCCTCAAGACTTCACCCCAGGGCTTTGGTGGGGGTGGGTGGTGCTATGGGGACACAGCATGTGACACGGTGCTGTCCCACCACACCGACCCACAGGGGTAGGACAGCTCTGGCTCCTGACAGGTCCAGCAGCACCTTGGCTGGGGGTTGCTCCCCTCCATGTGTTTTTTGAGGGATTAAAGATCAGGGCCCACGGCTCACTGGGACAGCTGAGCCTCTGCTCAATCCTGCTGCTCTCCACTATCCAGCTGAGCTCCAAGGCACAGACAGCAGAGCCAGGCTGCACCTCCAGCCCATCTAGGGCTCCCCTTGACCCTCTTCCCCCCCACCCAGGCACAAAGGTGGGCAGCATCTATCAGGGAGAATGAGACCCCGGGTAGCATCAATACACAACAGAGTAACTACAGATCGTGTGTTTGCATCATTACCCCAATAGCCTTTCACCTCTGGAGAGCTGGAGTCAACGCCTGTTAAGATACAAGTCACAATGAGTTTGGCTGTCTCAGGTTTAGAGCCCCAAATGGGTATTTTTTGTTTTTCCATTTTGTTTTTTTTAGCCATCTTAGCAAATCTACAGCAAATTTGGTACAACTCAGCAGTTGCCTGCTAAGGCCTGGAGTAGTTGGAGGGGAGAGAGCGGGTGCTGCGGGCTGGGGGTCTCCCAGTGCATTGGCAGAGCTGCAAAGTACAGGGGGGACGAGGGAGGGAAGCAGTACGGATGGAGGCCCTGCCTGCGCCGTGCTCGGCTCATTCCTACCCCTGCAACCCCCAGAGACATCACAACAATCGTTACCTGGCCAGGCCCAGCTCGGGGGAACGTTTGGGTTTAGGTTTTTGAGCGCGAGTGCAGCCCCACAGAGGAGCCAGGGGCAGCCCGGGCTGGGCTACGGCCCGCGCTAGCGCACACAGAGAGAAGGAGTTTCCATACCACTGAATCCAGTGTTGCCATGAGACATTGGAAAGTGTGACTGTTGCATTGCCAACTGGTGCAGCTTGGTCAGCTAAAGGAGGGAAAAGACAGAGAAAGAGAAAGGCTGGCGTTAGCCATTTCCCAAGGTCAGGGGGGCCAGGACTCACCCCGCACACGCACCCGCACGGACACCGGCCCCGCCGCCCCGGCCCCTCCGCACTCGGCCCGGCCCTCTCCACACAGAGGCCGATGAGGGCTGGGGGCTGCGCCCACCCCTCAGTGCAGTGAGGTCTAGAGGAGCTCAGGAAGAGAAGCAGAGAGGAGCAGGAGGGAGCAGGTGCTCGCAGCACTGCGGGGGAGCGGCAGGGAACAGGGACAGAGCAGGGCTCGGCTCTGCCACCGTAGTTCTTCTAGCCCAGCTTCCTCCTAGCCCCTCTCCCCCTGGCCTGGCGCGTCAGACCCCCTCCCCTTGCTGCTTCTAAGGTGCCAGGAGCAGAGATCAGCCCCCACCGAGCCTACGGAATGAGGATGGGTGCCAGAGGATGGAGGTGTCCGACAGCACCGGGAAAGGCGGCCGCTGCCGGGATGGTCCCTCCTCTTCCGAACGGACCTGCCAGGCTGGCAACAGCCCCGGGATGGGCTGGATCCAACCCCCTCCCCGACTGCCACCTGCGCCCTCTCGCTGGGCCAGCTGTCCCCTGCCCCGGGAGACCCACCGTGACAGAGCCACCGTGTGCTGGGGGGGGCTGTTCTGGTGCCGAATTCAGGGAGGAGGAAGCGGAGGGGCAAGGGAAAAGCCGGAGCTGGTGTGAAATGCCAAGCCAGGGAGAGGTGGGTTTGGAAAAAAAAAATATAATAGGAGCAGGGAAGTGTCAGAGAGGAAGTGAGGGGAAGATCCAGCGAGAGCTCTGAGGCTGGGTGAAGCTGGCTGTAGGAAGGCCAACTGAGGGGGGCAAGTTGGTTTTTTTTGGGGGGGGTGGGGGTGGTGGTGGTGCTCAGATCAGATCAAGTATTCAGCCCAAGCTGAGCAGCTCGAGTGGAGAAAGCAAGGAGAAAATTTTGGAAGGGGGGGAGGAAAAGGGTGGATTTCAAGACAAGAAGTTGTAAATAAAAACTTACATCTGGCTGTGGAATGGCATACTGTCCTTGAATGGTATAGGCCTACAAAAGGAGGAAAACAGTCCTATTAACAACCATCGGACAGCCACCCAGGGACAGACAGATTTCAACTAGCCAGGAAGTCAGAGAGCCAAGGTGGAGAGTTCTCCGGGGCGAGGGAAGTGGGGCAGGAGAGGCAGGGGACGGATAAATGCTGTCACAAGCAGTTTCTAGGCTGGCGGTTACTCGAATTGGCCTGACATGGCGGGTACGGGGAGGGGGTGGGCAGAATCGGTGCCGTTCCCCCCCCCAAAAAAAAAACAAAAAAAGAAAAATAAAAAAAAAAAATAAAAAAAGGTGGCAGACAAAAAAAAAAAAATAAAAATCAACAAGAGAACGGCTGGGATCTTGATGAAGATGTTATGGTGTGGTGAGTCCGACAATGCTGCTATCCCTGCGCCCCCGCACAGGCAGGGAGGATCCAACGCCCCGCCGGCCCTGCTGCTGCTCCCGGCCCCTCTCTGCCCCAGCCCAGCAGCTCCCCCGCCTCCCCCCACCCCAAAAAAAAAGTTGCCCCGTTCCAAGTCCTCTCGTCACTTCACACGCCTAGGACAACGTCGCCGGGCAAGCTACAGGTCAGTGCTGGCGCTGGCTACCGCTGCTCGACACGGCCCAGCGCTCAGAGGGGAACAAGGCGAGGGCCTGACCTGCCACAACTCCGTGTCTCGAGGTTAAGGGACAGCCACAGACTTCAGATTCCTCCTGAAGCTACCCAGAAAGGGTGAGTCACTGGCTGGGGCCTGGCTGGCTAAGGTTTGGGGAGGTCTGGGGGGGCCGGGCAGGTGGGGGCGGGTGGGAGAGGAAGGGGAGAGGGGGGTACACAGCCTCACTTCCAGGTCACCGGAAGAACTGCAGCCCAGGCTGGAATTGGCCCAAGTTCGTTGCCATGCAGTGGCTGCCGGGTGGCCTGCGTGAGGAGAGGTTGGTGGGCTCAGAGTCCAGTTCCCAGTGGACAGGAGTCCACAGCACAAAAAGCCACCGTTGTCGGTTTTGGGGGACGGGGATGCCACCCTTGTTGGCAGTCTCAGAGAGGCCAAGGATTGAACGGGCCGTGGAGACTGAACTCCCCTCTCACCTCCTGAGGTGGTCCCTCCAAGTCAGAGTTGAGGCACATGGATGGGGCGGTGGGGGGGTAGCTCGCACTGCCGCTGCTGTACCTGTCCTGTGGATAAATTAGAGGACTTCAGTCTCCAGGGCTGTCAATCCGAAACCTTTCGCTAACATCAAACTCACATCCACATTAGCTCAGTGCTGATTGAGGGCTCGCCCTGCTCTACGCACGACTCTGAGCTGCGAAGACAGAGCCCAACGCCGCCAGGAGCGGGGAGGCCCGGGGGGCTGCTGCGGGCTTGGCCGCGGCCCTGGGCCAGGGACGGGGGCGGAAAGAAGGAGGGGGGAGAAGAAGGGGAAGGGGAGGGAAGAGATGCGTGGCCGTGGGAAGCCTGCTCCTCACTGCTCTAACGGGGAAGGCGGCCGGCTCCCGCCCCGGGGGTCCGCGCGTACGGCCCTCCGCTGGCAAGGGGCGCTTCCCCCGGGGTGCAGAGCGGCGGGAGAAGCTGTCGGAGAGGCAGGGGGGGCTGACCGGGTTCAAGGGGGGGAGGACGAGGCAGGGAGGACAGGGGTGGGGGAGGA
>JAWWEE010000066.1:4629960-4641036 GCA_035221455.1 Xenops minutus | reverse complement strand
TACCAGAGCGGGGAGAGGGGGGGGGTGTTATTCCAGCCTTCAGGAGTCTCTGCTTGACTCCCCCACCCTGTCACCATGTTTGTCACCAGGTGTCACGCGCTGCCACTGCCACTAAATGTCACTGGAGCAAAAATAACCCAGCAGCTGCGGGGGGGGGAGGGAGGTTTAGGGGGGCTGGTGGCTTTGGGGGGGTCCCTGGGGAGTGGTGAGTGTGGTCCCAGGGTGATGGTCTTGTCCTCCCACAGGCATGAACGCGGCTGTCCGCGCTGTGGTGCGGGTGGGCATCTACACCGGCGCCAAGGTCTACTTTGTGTATGAGGTCAGTGCTGACCATCCCTTCCTCGCCCCATTCTCACAGCCCCCCAAAAACCTTGCAATGGGATCCTTTAAACATGAGGTTGTGTCCCCCACACCCCAGGGCTACCAGGGGCTGGTGGACGGTGGAGATCACATCAAGGAAGCCACATGGGAGAGCGTGTCCATGATGCTGCAGCTGGTGAGCAGGGGCTGAGATGGTGTAACCCGGCACCACCGGGGTCAAACCTGAAAATAACCCGAAACCAGAGCCGGGATGGGGGGAAGGGGGGGATGGACAGATAGTGGGTCCCCCCCACCCAGCATCCACGTGGGGGTCCCTGCAGGGGGGGACGGTCATCGGCAGCGCCCGCTGCCAGGATTTCCGGACGCGAGAGGGACGGTTGAAAGCAGCTCGAAACCTGGTGAAACATGGCATCACCAACCTGTGTGTCATTGGTGGTGATGGCAGCCTGACCGGCGCCGACACCTTCCGTGCCGAGTGGAGCGGCCTCCTGGCTGACCTGGTCAAAGGGGGTATGTGTGTGTCCCCCACAGGAGCCCCCCAGATTTATTCGGGGGGGTGCAAAGGAGGTTTTGTACTAAAATCGGAGGTGTCATACACAAAAATGCTGTTTTTTCCTCCCATAATGGAAGTTTGTGCCAAGGGGATGTTTTGCTGGGGGGGGAACACAAAGGGAAAAGGAAGTGTCCCATTCTTTGGCAGGGGGGATCACAGCAGAGGAGGCAAAGAAATCAAGTTACCTGAACATCGTGGGCATGGTGGGCTCCATCGACAACGATTTCTGTGGCACTGACATGACCATTGGCACTGACTCGGCACTGCACCGGATCATGGAGATTGTGGATGCCATCACCACCACAGCCCAGAGGTGACAGGGACCCCCACTTTGTCCCTCAACACTGGGGGTCCCACTCAGGTTTGCCATGAGGTGAAACTCCTGTTTTTCACAGCCACCAGAGGACCTTTGTCCTGGAAGTGATGGGGCGTCACTGTGGGTACGTCCCTGTGAGGCCAGCCAGACTCAGCTCCCTGTTTAGAAAGCAGAGAAAAAAACCCCTAAACAGACTCTTTTTAACCCACTCCAGCTACCTGGCTCTCATCACTGCCCTGGCCTGTGGTGCTGACTGGGTCTTCATCCCTGAGTCTCCCCCTGAGGATGGTTGGGAAGAACATTTGTGCCGGAGGCTGACAGAGGTAGGCCAAGCTCCAGCGGGGGGTCTCATACCTGTTCCAGTCCCCATTGTCACCCCCTGCCACTCTCCCAGACCCGTGATGGTGGCTCGAGGCTGAACATCATCATCGTGGCTGAGGGGGCCATTGACAAGCACGGCAAGGCCATCAGCGCTGACGACATCAAAAATGTGAGTGGGGAGGGGGACAAAGAAGGGAAGAAGCCCCTTTTTTCCTCCCAGCCCTGCTGTGGGGCTGGATCCAGGCATATCCCTGTCTTGCAGCTGGTGGTGAAGCGTTTGGGATATGACACCCGAGTCACCATCCTGGGCCACGTTCAGCGTGGCGGGACACCCTCTGCCTTCGACCGCATCCTGGTAGGCAGCTCCCTCCCACCTCTGCCCCTGTCAGTGAGGGAAGTCCAGGGTGGTAACACCCCCACCCCTGTCCCCACAGGGCAGCCGGATGGGGGTTGAAGCCGTCATGGCTCTGCTGGAGGGAACCCCTGATACCCCTGCCTGTGTTGTCAGCCTCTCGGGCAACCAGGCTGTGCGCCTGCCCCTGATGGAGTGTGTCCAGGTGGTGAGTAGAGACGCACAAAAGCCCCCCAGGAGCACCCTGAAGCTGCTCACAGCTGGATCCAATGTCAAGACAAGCTGGAAAGTGCTGTACAATTCCACCCATTTCTGCTCCTCCCCAGACCAAAGACGTGACAACGGCGATGAACGAGGGGCGCTTTGATGACGCTGTGAGGCTGCGGGGCCGGTGAGGGTCTGCACTCCATCCCCCACCCCGTGGGGACCCATGGCTTGGGTCACCCCTGGGGCTCTGGCAGCTCCCATGGCTCTGCCACCCCTGGGCTCTGCTCATCCCCTGGCCTCCCACATCCACCTTCCCCCCACTTTGCAGGAGCTTCCAGAACAACTGGAATGTGTACAAGCTGCTGGCACACATCCGCCCCCCCTCCACCAAGGTACAGCAGCAGCGAGGGGGTGACTGGGACCACCCCCCTGAACCCAAAACCCCCCAACACCTGCTCCTTTGCCCCTGCAGAGTGGCTACACAGTGGCTGTGCTCAACGTGGGCGCCCCGGCTGCCGGCATGAACGCGGCCGTGAGGTCCACTGTGAGGATCGGCCTCATCCACGGGCACCGGATGCTGGCAGTGCACGATGGCTTCGAAGGGCTTGCCTTCGGGATGGTGGGAGCCCTGGGGAAAAAGGGTGCACAAAGGGTGGAGTGTGGGCCAAGAAAAGGGCAGTCACAGTCCTGTAAGGAAAGGGAATTCCCCAATACAGGGGTGCTCAACCCCCTTCCAAATCCCAGCCCCAGTGGGGTTCATTGTCCCCGAGTCTGGGGCACTGTGTTACCCCAATATGATTGTCCCCAAACCAAGGGGCACCCTGTAACCCCAATATCATTGTCCCCAAACCAGAGGCACTGTGTTACCCCAAGATCACTCTGCTATGGCTGCAGTGAGGCCAGTGTGACCCTAAATCCTTCTTTCATCCCCCTATAACTCACCGCTTTCTGCCCAGGTGGAAGAGATCAGCTGGAACAGGGTCGGTGGTTGGACAGGGCTGGGAGGATCCAAACTGGGGACAAAGAGGTAACACTCCCCCTGGGGAGATCCCTTGGTGGTCAGTCACCAGCTTGAGCCCCCCACCCTGGGCAGGCTCATCCAGGGGGATTTCACCTTCCCAGGACTTTGCCCAAGAAATACTTTGAGGAAATCAGCGCCACCATCAGCAAATTTGGCATCCATGGGCTGATCATCATTGGTGGCTTCGAGGTGAGTGGTGATGGGCAGTGGGTGGGCAGGGTGCCCACGTAGAGGCTTGTAAAGGGTAAAAACCTGATAAAAATGCAAGGGGCTCTTGGAAAAAGGGCCTGGGAAGTCAGGAGGCAGCAGTGGGTGCTGATAAATAGCTGGGATTTTAGCCAATGGTTTTAAGTTGAGCTGGTTGGGTACTGGGAAAAGGTTCTCCCCGCCAGAGGGTGGTTGGGCACTGGAACTGCTCCCCAGGGCAGTGGTCACATCACCAAGGCTGGCAGAGCCCAAGGAGCATTTGGCCAGTGCTCCCAGAAGTTGGGATTTTGGGATTAGTGGGATTTAGGGGTGTTCTGTGCAGGGCCAGGAGTTGGACTGGATGATCATTGTGGGTCCTTTCCAATTGGGGATATCCTGTGATTCTGTGCCAACCTCCTGCCCACCCCCCCCCTCCACTCCCTGCAGGCCTTCGTGGGCAGCCTGGAGCTGATGGAGGGCAGGAGCAAGTACGAGGAGCTCTGTATCCCTGTCTGTGTCATCCCCGCCACCGTCTCCAACAACGTCCCTGGCTCCGACTTCAGCATCGGTGCCGACACCGCACTCAACACCATCACAACAGTGAGGCCCTGCAGCCCCTTTCCCATTTAACAGCAACTCCCGAGAACCTAAATCCTTTTTTTTCCCACCCCAATTCTTCCCCCTCTGCAGACCTGTGACCTCATCAAGCAGTCAGCAGCCGGGACCAAGCGTCGCGTCTTCATCATTGAGACCATGGGTGGCTTCTGTGGCTACTTGGCCACCATGGCAGGGCTGGCAGGTGGTGCTGACGCCGCCTACATCTACGAGGAGCACTTCAACATCCACGACCTGCAGGTTGGGGCCTCCCCCACACCCCGTGCCCTCCCCATTCCAGGCTGCAGCCCTGGGGTAGTGGGGGATGATTCCCACTTCCAAGCCTCACAAGGCAGCTCTGTGCTCCACATGTAGGTCAACGTTGAGCATTTAACTGAGAAGATGAAGACAACGGTGAAGAGGGGGCTGGTGCTCAGGTGTGCCCCCAGGGTGGGGTGGGGGTGCATGGCTCAGACCTGCCATGCTTGTGCCACGCCCATACGAGCCTATGTCCCTCCCTGCTGTAGGAACGAGCGGTGCAATGAGAACTACACCACTGACTTCATCTACAACCTCTACTCAGAGGAGGGGAAGGGAGTCTTTGACTGCCGGAAGAACGTTCTGGGACACATGCAGCAGGTAGGGACCCCTCAGGGAAGGACCTTCCCCCCCTCACCTGGGGCTTTCCTCTTGTTTACCGAGTGACTTTCTGGCACAGGGTGGCTCCCCAACTCCCTTCGACAGGAACTTTGGCACTAAAATGGGTGCCAAGGCAGTGGCCTGGATCACCGGGAAGATCAAGGAGTGTTCCCGGCACGGTGGGTGCTCTCCTGGTGCTCCTGGGGGGTCGGGTTTCTGCTCATCCCCACAGCCATGGAATTGCCAAAGGTGACCCCCAGCTCTTTCCCAATGTGCCACCATGTTCTGATACCACCCTCAACACTATCACCACAGTGAGGCCCCACAGCCTCCTACCCTGTAACAGCAACTCTTGGAACCCTTTTCCCACCCCAAACCTCCTACCTCTGTCAACCTGTGACTGCAGCAAGCAGTCAGTGGCTGGAACCAAACACTGCTGGGTCCTGGGTGGTCTCCCTTCCTTGCAGGGTCTGAAACACTCCTTCCCTCCCCTCAGGTCGGATCTTTGCCAACACAGCTGACTCAGCCTGTTTGCTGGGGATGCGCAAGCGCAGCCTTGTCTTCCAGCCCGTCGCCAGCCTCAAGGACGAGACTGACTTCGAGTAGGTGCCCCTTTTTCTTCTACCCCAGGAAGGATAAACAATGGCTGGGGATGCTCCTCTGGGAGATGCAGCATCATTCCCACCCAGGAGTGTCACTCCACCCCTCTCTTTTGCCCAGGCACCGCATCCCCAAGGAGCAGTGGTGGCTGAAGCTTCGCCCCATCCTAAAAATCCTAGCCAAATACCACATCGAGCTGGACACCTCGGAGACAGCCCATATGGAGCATGTCACACGCAAGATCACTGTACCCGAGTCCAACATCTAAGAGGGGATGGCTGACACAGCTTTCCCTGTTCTGGAGAGTGTCCCTGTGCCACTCCAGGAAACCTCTGGAACAAGTGCTCCCCATTTCTGCTCACACCCCCTGGAAACCAGACAGCACCTCCACACCCCGAGGGAACCCACTGATGCTTTTCCTAAAGCAGAGTGTTTCCTGAGGGTCAGTTTTGAGTTGGTTTAGGTATTTTATGGGCTTTTGAAAGAGAAAAAAGTTTCTGCAAGCTGAGAGCAAGTGGTATGGGTAGAGTCCCCTGGGCATCACTTTAGCATTAAAACTCACAGAATTAAGATGCTTTAATAAACTCATCACTCATTTGTGGTGGCAAATACTAATTGTGCACCAGCCTGCAAGTAGTCACTGCCTGAGGAAGGCAAACAGAGCTCCCACAGCACCCCTCCAACCTGTGGCCCTGACAGCTCAATTTCCCAGCAGAACTGGGAGGAATAAAACACACAGAACCTGATTCTTCTTCCCCAAGTTTCTCCCACGAAATAATTGTGACAGTTTGATTTCCCCTTGGGGAGCACAGAGCAGCTCTTTCAGTGGATCCTGGAGTATTTTACAGCTTAGTGCTTCATCAAGATCCCCTCAAAAATACCAGAGAATGGGGTGTGTGAGATATGAGAGGTGGGCTGGAAGCAGTGAGGGGGATCAAAGGGAGAAGTTACTGCTCAGGGACGTGGGCAATCCCAAGGTAAATGGGAGAGAACCCTTCAGCTCTGGGGCAGAGCATCTTGTGCCCCAACTGGGCTACTCCAGAGGGACAGAAACATTTCTTTTGCTCACAAGAATAACAGCCCTGGAAAACTTGAGGTGCTATCAACCTCTGTAGTGCTGATGCACTTTAAAAATTCTAGATAACAAGGGAAAATTGCACTTTTCCATGTTGAAGGGACACCTGAAGCCCTGTGAACTGCAGATGCTGTCCTGGCTGTGTCACACTGGGGCTGTGGTCAGGATTCCAGCTCACTCCAAAGGCTTTGCCAACAGAATTCCAGCCAGCATGTCCCACAGGACTTCTCTGGTTCTGACAAGACCTTCTCCTAATTTCCTGCCTCAGGTCCTTCATAGAAGAATTTCCCTGTCCTCCCTGCCTGAAGAAATCCTTCCTCTCCCCAAGCACTACCCCAATGCCAAGAAAAAAAAGGAAAAGAATCCACATTAATCCAACAGCTGTGATATAATGTGCCATCAGGGAGGAACTGCTCATTTCACAAGGCTGGAATGGAGGGGAAAGCATGTGAGAGCAGCTGCTGAGCAGGCTCGGAGGGCAGAGAGACAACACAGAGCTGTTTGTGGCACCAGTGGATCCCACTGCCCTGCACCCCTCAGTGGCAGAGCAGAGCAGGGTGAGGGCCAGAAGAGTGACCAGGGGGAGGAATCCAATGCAATCAAGTCCAAAACCAAGATGTCAACCTCTCCCCTGGCACTGCCATGAGGAAACAGTGACAAAGGGAGGTTGAGGGAGCCAAGTGCTGGCATGGGAGAGTCCGAGTGCCTCGGTTTTCACTTAGCTGAGGAGCAGCACATACTCCTTAAGGCAGGTGGGCAAGGGCAGCTGCTCCACAGCCTCAGGCAGGAACCTCACCCCCAGACTGCGGCGCACGGCGTAGCGGGACAGGGTCTGCAGGGTCCCAGGGGCCGAGCAGAGCAGGGTGAGCTTCTCACAGAGCTGCTGATCCCTTGTCACCTCCCAGGGCATGCTCCCGTTTTTCCTCAGCTCAAAGTGTCCGATGGCCCGGTGCAGCAGGTCGAAGCAGGAATCCTCGCGCTCCGTCCCCAGGCCCCGCACCAGCAACGCCACCAGGCGTGAGATGGGGGTCTGGCCTTTGAGATTCACCACCCGGACCTCGGCCCCGAAGTCGAGCAGGACGCTGACGCTCTCCAGGTTGCCCTTCATGGCTGCCCAGCTGAGCGGGGTGTCGTTGTTGTAGTCGCGGGCGTTCACCAGGGCCCCGTTCTCCAGCAGCACCCGCGCACACTCCGCGTTGTTCTTGAAGGCGGCCCAGTGCAGCGGCGTGTCCTTGTTGCCATCCAGGGCGTTGGGGTTGGCCCCATACTCCAGGAGGATTTCCACGCAGGTCTCATCCTTCTCTGCCGCATAGTGAAGGGCTGTGCGGTTGTAGCCATCCAGGGCATTGACCTGCAGAAAAGGGAGGGAGGTCACTGGAGTACCCCAGCTCCTGCTGGCATCAGGGGAAGCTCCGTGGTTCCCACTGTAGCAGGATATTTTGTCCTTACAAAGGATCTGTTTGGCCTAGAAACTGGATGGAGAATACAAATAATGCAGTTTTGGTCACGCAGCATAAGAAAGATGTTGAGCCAGTAGAGAGCAACCAAAGGAGGGCGACGAAGATGGGCAAGGGCATTGAGGGGAAGCTGAGTGAGGAGCAGCTGAGGGCACTTTGACAGGTTTGTTGAGCTGGAGAGGAGGAGACTGAGGGGAGACCTCATTGCAGGGACAACTTCCTCAGGAGGGGCAGAGGAAGGGCAGGCACTGATCTCTGCTCTGTGGGGACCAGGGACAGCACCCAGGGAATGGCTGGAGTTGTGTCAGGGCAGGGTTAGGGTGTATCAAAGGAAAAGGTTCTTCCCCCAGAGGGTGGTGGGCACTGACCAGGCTCCCCAGGGCAGCGGGCACAGCCCCAAGACTCAACCAGCTCAACTTAAAACCATTGGCTCAAATCCCAGCTATTTATCAGCACCCACTGCTGCCTCCTGACTTCCCAGGCCCTTTCTCCAAGAGCCCTTTACATTTTTATCCTTTACAAGCCTTACCTCTGCTCCTTTCTGCAGCAGCAGCTCCACACAGTCAGCATCAGCCACCATGCAGGCGCAGTGCAGGGGCTTCAGGGTCCCATGCAGACAGTTCACATCCGCACCCTGGAGAGCACAGGGACCACCCTGGGGTCAGCAAACCCATCCCCTTCCCTGCCCTTTCTCATCGCTTCATTTTTGGGGTTAGAAAAGGTTAATTAGCAGAAATCCCACGGGTTTGTTTTCAGGCCTGCATGGAACCAAACCCCTCCCAGTCCATCCCAGTAACCCCCCACTAAACCCCTAATACACCAAATTAATCAAATTAATGGTGGCCTCGCCCCCTTGCTGTCTCCATATCAGGGTCCCCCAGCTCAGCCCAGTGCCCCCCAGTTCTTGCCCCTCACCTGTCCCAGTCATGGGGGGCACTAAGGGAGGAAAAGGCGCATTAGGTGGGGAACAGGGGGGTTTGGATCCTCACAGACCAGGCTCTGACAGGGGGACTCCAGGAGCCGGGCCGAGACCTCGGCACTCGGACCAGGCCGGCAGTGCCCAGAGCACTCGGGAGCTCAGCCTGGGCTCTGCTACCCCTCGTAGTGACCCGGGCCGAGGAGAAGCTCCCGGAGGCCTCTGCTGCGGGGCCCTCGGGGGGGCTCACCCGGCCGATGAGATCCTCCACGTTGTCCCGCGGGAAGGAGCGGATGGCGGCAATGGTGCGGATGAGCCGCTCGGACAGCGAGTACTTGCTCTGGATGCTCTGCATGATGTACCACATGGCGCGGGCCGGCACGACGCATCCCCGGCTGGCCCCGCCGAGCCCTGCCACGGACCCGGGGGCGGCGGGGGGAGCGGCCGGGGCCGCGCCGAGGGAGGAGCCGCGGAGCCCGGGGTTGCGGCCCGGGGGTCTCCGAGCGGGTCCCGGGGGTCGCTCCGGGCCCTGCGGGACGCGGAACGCACCGCAACGCGGAAGTGGAGCAAGGCGCAACCGCGCAGGCGCGCGCAGTGCCCCGCCCCCTCTGTGCGTGCATCCAATGGCCAGCGCCTGCCGCCCTCAAACCCCGCCCCCTCCCCGCTCCCCACCAATCCGGGCTCTCCGCCGCTTTCCGGGGGTCGCCAATGGGCGGCGTGTGGCGCCCCCCAGCGGCCGCCCGGCGTCACCGCGGGGGTCCCCGCAGGGCTTGGGGGGCTCCCGGGAGAAGGGCGGGGACCCCCTGGCTTTGAGGGGACCTCCCGGGTTTGGGGACCTGCAGAGAGAGTGGGATGGGACAGGGACACTTTCCCCCTCAACTCCCCAAAAATTCAGCTTTCCCATTTCAGACCCTCCTGCAGGCCGGCGTTCACACCTGGAGCCCCAAGTCCACACTGGGTGCCACACCTGCAGTCCTAAATCTACACCTTTGCCACCCAAATCCCCAGACTGAAACCCATTTGAGCTGTGCAAAACCTGGACTGGGGGCTGAGCAAACGGAGGACTCAAAAATAAACCCCGGTTGTTTAGAAGAAGCAAGGCCAGAAATAAAAATAGAGGCTGGAAGAGTGAAGGGCCAAGAAAGGGTGGGAGGGGAAAAGAAATGCAGAGGCTGAAAAGGGCAAGAGGCCAAACTAAAAACGGAGGGTGAGGAAAAGTGGAGGCCAAAAAGGGCAGCGGGGGGGAGAGCTCAGGAAAGCAAGGGGAGGTTAAAAACCGGATGGGGTAGGAAACAAATGCCGAGAAGGGGGGGATAGAAGTGAGAAATGGACAGGAACGAGTTTGGGGGTTTAGGGGTGCTGGGTTGGTTTGGGGAGCACCAAAGGGGTTTTAGGGGTACAGAGATGTTTTGGGGGTGCTAAAGGGGCTTTGGGGGTGCTAGGAAGGGTTTGGGATGCTAGGGGAGGCTTGGAGGTCTCACATGGGGCAGCAGCGACACAAAGTACTGGGGAGTCCCAGCATAAGAAGAGGACATCAGCCTGGAAGACGCTCAACACCCTCAGTGACTCCAAAATCCCTTCAGTGCACCCCAAAACCCCTCTGAGCCCACTAGACCCCACTGATTCCCTGCATCCACTCCCCCTCTTGGAGACCCCCCACGGTTCCCCCCAAAACCCGCCTCTTCCCCTCAGGCCATGCCCTCCCACTTCGCCACCAACCAACAGGAACACAGCGTGGGCCACCAAAATAAACCAGGACCCAAAGAACGGCGGGCACTCAAAAACCACCAAAACCACGCCCCGAATCGTTCCAGAACCAGCGGGTTTTTTTACTCTTCTTCTGCTCCCAACCTTTCCAGCGCCAATCAGAATCCCCGGGCCTCTTACAAACATCCCTGTGCCGCTCCTGCAGCTCCACTATCGTCGTGACTCCATCCTGCTTCTGAGTGGATCCAGATGCCGCAGCGAATGGCCCCTCGCTGGCCACGTAGTGGAGCTCTAGAGAAAGAAAACTGGCAGTGTCTACCGAATTTGGGGGGCGGGTACCGAACCTGGGGGTGTTCTGTATTGATTTCGGGAGAAAAAGGGAGGGACAGGGGAGGGGGGAGCGGGAAGGGGGTGGCATCGCTGCTACAAAAGGCAATGATGGGCAGAGTCAGCTGTGAAAGGGGCGGAGCCAGAGGGACACGGAGAAGACGGATCCTCCCAGTCCCTCCAGTGATTCCCAGTAACAGCAACCCCGCCCTGTGCTTCCAGTAACGCTAAACACCCTCTCCATAACTCCCAGTAACGCAAAGCCTGCGCCAGTAACCCACAACCCCTTCCAGTTCCTCCCAGTGCCCGAAGTAATCCCCATCCAGCGTCCACAAATCCCCCCCGCTGCTCCTCACATCCCCTCCCAGTCCTCTCCAATGTCCCTGAACCCCCTCCCAGTTTATCCCAATCCCCCCCAACCCCCTCCCAGTCACCCCCAAACCCCCTTCCAGTGTCTCCCAGTATATGTTCCAAAGCCCACATC
>JAWWEE010000066.1:4607800-4623199 GCA_035221455.1 Xenops minutus | reverse complement strand
AACCCCCAAAATCCCCAAAGGCCCCTCAGGAAGGCGCATTGAACAGCTGACACACAGACCAACTAGGGTAAGGGGAAAGAACAACTGAGAGAAAAGGTCCATGGAAATAAAAAAGTCTATTGCAATGGTGTGGGAGAGGCAGGGAGAGGAAAGGGGCATGGAGGGCCCAGGACACACAAGAGGGACAGGCCCTGAGGGCTGGGGACGCGTCACAACTCTGGCAGTCAGTGCTGCTTCCTTCTCCCTGTCCTGCCTTCTCTTCAGCAACTCTGGTCACTTGGTTGTCCTACACAACAATCTAAGCATTAATAATAGTTAGAATAGACAAAGCTGTATCTTAAAGAGTGCTGAAAAATTAATAGTTGGACAGCTCACAGATCGTGGGATATGAACTGTAACAACCACTGCAAACGTGCCCGAAACCTGCACTGAAACCCATCTCCGGGGATGGGAGGGGGCCAAGTGGGAACAGAACAGCAAAGAAATAAAGAACAAGACCCCAGGCTCTAACAGTGCTCTTGCTCCGGACTCTGTGAGGCGTAGAGAGTTGTCTCAGTTTAAAAAGAAACCAACATGTTTATCAAGGTTCTTCTGGACTAGGAAGGGGGCCCCTCTCTCCTCAGGCAACCACGAGCTTTGAAATTAAGAGACTTTAATCAGAAAATACAGAAAAGAGTTCTTTACTACAAATATATGTATGCATAACCAAAACCAGAACAGAACAAACAGCAACACCGTAACCAAAACGCTCCAACAAATCCGGTTGTGGCCGTGCCCCTCCGCTAGTCACACTCACAGCCAGCTCGGGGGGCAGAGGCTGCAGCGACTCACTCGGGGGGCGCCCAGCAGAGCCCCTGTGGGAATGGGGTCACAGGGACGGGCTGGAACCTTTCCCGTGGCCGCTGCAGGGACCCTCTCACCATCTCTTGTCCAGAAGCGCTGGGGCGGGGTTAGCAACTCCTCTGCAGATGGTGCTGGCCCCTCCGTGGGTCTGAAGCGAATCCAGGCAGCGGTGGTTTTCCCTCTCAGGAGAACAGGACAAGGTGTGCAGAGTCCGAGGGGCGAGCCATGACCCCCCCTTGCCAGGGCTGTCCCCAGCTCAGCGAGTGGCGGCTGCGCACCCAAGCACAGGGAGGACAGAGGTGTAATGAGACACCAGGAAACCTCTCTCGCCACCTCCCGAGCCACGGAAAGAGCAAAGTCCTCCCCCCAAAAAAGAAGACACCTTCCTCAGCCCTCCCCTCCCAGCCATCATGTTGGAATGCAAAGCTATTACCTATGCCTTTGTTCAGGCTTTAGGCAGCTGGCTCCGGGAGCAGGCAGTGAGAGAGCTGGCCTTGAACAAACCATCTCGTTCTGGCTTCCAACCCTCAAACCCCAGCGTTGGCCAAGGACCAAAAAACCAAATTCCATGAAAGATTTTGAAATGATAACAATTTACCGGCATTTCTTTCTTTGGGTCCTGCTTTTGAGGCACAAGCTCAGGCTACCAGATACCATCACTGATCTGTGCCAATAGGTCTATTTGACGGAGATGCAAGGCTAGTGTCAAAAATTTCTTTAACAGGCAAACTGGAAAATGATAGCATTAATATTCCTATGGCCTGTGTCAGAATACCACGTGCAGCACTTGTAACCCAAACCCTAAAGGAAATAAAGTACCTGGGATTAGGGAGGAGTAGAATGCCAACTTCATACCAAGCAAGAGAAAAGCCTTTCTGGTGTTGGAGGAAACGGGAGGCAAAGGAAATGAAGCAGGTCAAGGGCTCTGATTCAGAACCAAAAAGCTACAACTCTTCTCTCACACTTGGCTGCCCGTGCTACACAATTAAATTCTTTGCAAGAGTGAAACACAGAAACACAGAAGACACAAATGACTTGCACAATGGCTTATTTTTGCTCTTCTAGCAGGTGTCATTTGGGATGAGATTTGCCAGAAACAGGTGAAATTCAAGAATTTGCAGTCAGCAAAGCAATTTGCTATCCGTGTCTCAACTACACTTCAGTTGGAACCTAAAGTTCTTGACAAGTAAGATTACTGAGACATAAAAAACCAAAACCATGCAAATGAAAATATGAGATCCAACACTGAATACTCAAAAAAACCCCATCTAAAACCTTCAATATTAGCAGATTTTCAGTGTTTTGTTATAGCTACATCAACTGTCTTACAAAGGAAGAACTCAGTTTCCCCAGTAACTTTAGCAGTCATCAGAGGAGACATCTCTGGACATGGGAATTGATTTTTCAGTCCTGTATTTTACTTAAAATTACAACTTTTTACCATTCCTGGTTTAGCTATCTAACATGGAAACATGGCTTCACTAAAAAAATAAAAAAATAAACCCCACAAACATCATCTTTCAGACCTTCACTGAAAACAGCACTATAGCCACTGATTATGTCCTTGGGATGCATTAAGAATTAAGCAACCCAGTTGCTTAAATTCATCTCTCACAAGAAACTTGCCCTGATGCTGGTCAGAAGAGCCCCATTATTGCTGCCTGTGTGTCTGGGATAGAACCAATGCCATGAGCAAGTTCTCCATCACCTTTCTTGGGACATATCATCTGCTCCAAGGCCTCTCTGAAAGCTGAGCTTGGGTGGGAGAGCAAATAATGACACAAGAATTGGTTAAAGCCACAAAGCTGTGCACCAGCTTCCAGATACCAGTGTTACCAGGAGGCTCCTCCCAGTGGGATCCATACCCTTTATTCCTCGAGTTTCCCTCTCAGTCCACACCACAGGTTCTTAAAACTTCCAGTTTTAGTAGTCCCAGAGTAGAGACTCTGTCCTGGAAAGCACAGGAATAAGTAATGCTTCCAACAGGCTACACACAACAAACTCCCAAAAAAATCCCAAGAACAATGCAAGAACAGCCCAAACAAACCCAAATGGAATAAGTATGGATATGATTTGTGCCAGTAGGGGGAAACAAATGGGTTTATAAAACAATAAACCCAACTGTTGTAAGGCCATCAGTTTCCCTGAACCTTTATCAAGGAATACCTAAATTATGATAGGGAATCTGTCACATCACTCAATCCTAAAGTTCCCCTTGTCACCCCTTTATCAAGGAACACCTGGATTATGGTGGGAGGTTATCAGGATACTAAATTGTAATGTAGTAATTAACCAGTTGTAAAAATAATGACTGAACTGTAGCCACATAAGGAGAAGTCTGTAAAAACTCCTATGTATGCCATGTAATGAATATGTATAAAGTGGCTGGATAAAAGCCACACACACATTGTACCTGGTACACAAGTTGGTGGAGCAGAGACTCCCCCCTCGTGTCCAGGCCTACATTGCTCTTACCATATAATAAACCTTTTTTTAATAAAAAAATAAATTCATTTAGTTGAGACTCTGTTTCTCACCCAAACATGCTGCTGATGGCTATCACCACACTAAGTTCAACGAAGAACACAATGCATTAGTCCATTTGTTTGACAGCTTGTCCAAAGTAGCCCCTTAAAGCAATCTTCAGGCATTCTCTATAAAAACCCCTCCCTGGCAGCTCAGCTGCCTTGGGAAAGCCTCCCCCACCTTCCAAAATACCTTTTGCAATGACCAAAAAAAACCCTGTGAAGTCCACTCTCTCTTCCTGAGATTTTTTCCCATGTGTTTCTTTGCAGGTAGAAAACTCCTCTAGTTTCTCATTTTTCATCCATGTGGCAGGTTTTTCCAGCATCCACTCTGCCATTTGAGTAACATTACCAAGAGAGGAAAAGCATTACTTTTGACAGAAATAAGACTCTTCACCCTGAAACGCTGCATTAAAATATACCCAACTCGACACCTGAAAATGCTGCAAAGAATTAACACAGAAAATAGTTTATTTTCCACTCCAAGGGATCTTCCAAACTTACCAGAAACAATCTTTAAAATAAAATACAGGACTGCAAGGTAAAGCAGGTAGCCTCAAAAAGAGATGGAGACTTCTTCAGGCAAGATGCCCTTCCTGACAAAACACTGCTGAAGGTGAAAATCCATTTATATTTAATATTATCACATTTGGGGTTGCAGTTCAGCAAATACTTTCTCTGCCATTGAACCACCTCCCAGTAATGAGAAGCCTTGTCTAAAGAGGGATTTGAGGGCTCTGCCTCATTCCAATGCAGTGCATGCTGTTCCAATGGACACCCCACCAGCTGAAACACCAGCAGGCACCTTCCACCTCTCCTAAAACCTCCAGAGAGAGAAAAGCAGTGCCTTAGGACACCCAAAGAATGTGAGGTGAGCTGAGACATGGCCTGGGCTTTGTTTGCATCAGCAAGGTTCCACCAGTGATGACAAGCTGCTTGTGAAGTGGCTCAGGATTGAAGTTCCTCCAGCACAGGGTCAGAAGGTGAGCACCTCCCAGCAGCAGCAGAGATCTTCCTGTACTTGCAAATGAAGGCATCTGTCTTCCCAAGACTGACCCCATAGACACCATGTGGCACCAGAGACCCCAAAGGGGCCTGCCTGCTGCTGAGAAAGGATTCTCCAGCCCTCCCCACCACAGAGGAAGGATTGCCATCAGCACTCAGAGGTTCAGCAGTGGCTGTTTCACTGGTGCCACCAGCAGTGGCCTCAGCAGAGTCACTTCCAGAACACTTGGTCAAGCCATCCAGGTGCTTATGGAGATCTTGGCTCAGGAGCAACACAATAGTCCCTCCAACACGAAGCACTCTGGCAATTGCAGCAAAAAGAAAGGTTAGGTGTCCATCCTGGATGGCATCCCTTTGCCTGGGCAGAACTCCACAGTGCTGGCACTTCAGATGTCACTTGTATTCAATAAATCACCCAAGTGTCATGACACAGACAGTAAACTACACCCCCAAATGGCATTTAATTCCCTACCTTCAAGTCTCTCCCTCCATGGGAGAAAACTGGGCCCCTGCTGACTCCTGAATATTTCTGACCTTACTTGTTCTTTCTACTGGGTTAGCAGAGAAGATGGACTCGTTTTTTAACCCCTTTTAGTATTCCTCTAAGGAAGGGCCCTGGGTTTTTGGTGCCTGCCCCAGACTGCAAAGGAACAGCTTTCCCAGGGCAGCAAGAGCTTCTCACATTGGTAAGACAATTCTGAAATTGGCTCTTCCCTTTGGAAACTTTTAAAAGTCTGTCCTTTCCCCATCCCACTGATCCTTAATGGCTTTCAAACTCAGGAAGCTGAGGAAAATTAACCATTGTTTGTAATTAATTTTTCTTAGTATATAATCAAACATTACATTTGGCTTTGCAAGAGGGGGGAAAAGAATACTATCCAGACTCAGCAAGTGGATTGGACAGTTTTACTGGTGGGGCTCTCATGGTTATGGTCCTTTCTTCATCTCCACCTTCTCAAGGGAATATTTTGCTTAGGACAGTGCAATAGAGCAAGTAAGACCAGAAGACAAGCATAGTAGGATTGCCCTGCTGTTCTGCCTCACCTTCTTCAGCACCTTCCCACCAAATTCCTCCACTGGGTCAGCAAGACCAACACCCACTGAAGACAAACCCTAAAGAAAGGGTTTGTTTTCATGCAAGAAAAGAAGGAAAGAGGGTTAGAGCTGCCAGTTAGAAGCAGCCCACATTAGCTAGGCTCAACTCTGCCACAAAATGAGGAGGCAAAAGATCAAAGGAGACACCTCAAAGTGGAGCAGGGGGACAGTGAGACATTCCTGGATAAGCTAACAGAAAGAAAATGCCTCCCACTGTTTTCTGGTCTGAGGTTCTTCCTGCCAAGGCAGGTTGGTGAAAGCTCAGCTAGGACTCCAAAAGGAAAGCTTATGAATTTACACAAGCAGACCTCAACTGAGAAACTATTACTGCCTTATTTGCCTGGACATGCTTTAAGTTTGTCCAGTTGGCCTCTCCTCTTTCTCATTTCTGCCCTGTAAGGAAGACTTTTAAGTGTGGCTCACAAATATTTAACCATCATGCTTTGTAAACCATATCTGTGAGCAGGGCTCACACAAGAACATCCCTTGTCAGTCTGCACTGCCATGGGCACTCACAGCTTGCAGGACACACCACAACAGCCTCTAAGGAACAAACAAAAGGCTGACACACTCACAGCCTGCAAAGGGTCAGGCTACAGAGCTGGAGAGTGGGATAATGCAAATCTGGAGCAGACTGAATGCTCAGATCACAAACCAAACCCTATGCATGTCAAAGCCACACATACCTCTCCATTTCCTGGAGAATAGCTGGCAGGAGCTGGGAATCATCTGTGATCTTGAACTTCTTCCCAAATGGAATATCCGAAATCACAGTGTCAAAGCTTTCTGAAGGCAAGGGCAGTGCTGCAGAATAAAGGCAGGTCTTTACCTCTGAGTGTCTGAAAGATGCACAGCAGCTCTGACTGACCCCATTCCCCTCACAGAGCTGGCTGCCAGCTCTTTTGTGGGCTCTGCACCCACATTCACAGCTCCTTCTGCCCTGGCCCCCACAACCAGCACTCCCAGGCTGCAGACCAGGGAGAGAGAAACACATTCCCTGCACATTCCCTGTTACTGGGGACATGTCTGTCCCCACAGCAAGGCTCCTGGAGCAGGCCACTGCATGGTTCCACACTGACTGCTGCTTCTCAATACACAGTACATCTTGGACATGAAAATAGTTCAGCAAAACACAAAAGAAGCTCATGAGCACTTCACTTAGCACAGATGTTCAAATGGTAAGGAACTACATTCAATTACACTCCATTCCCCTTTTGTCCCCTCAAAGAACTGGTTACAGCCAGAATCACTTGGGATTCTGTGAGAAACAGCACCTTTGAGGTGTCTTCCCAGAGTTCCTGCACCCCAGGAACAGGCTGGGATACTCTCCTAACCACGATGCAGCACTACAACCTGTGGTGATAAAGCTCCACCTGATGCCAGGCTGTGCTGGACAGAGCACAGCCAGCACATGATAGGACAGAACTATGGCTCCTCCATCCATCAGAGTGCCCAAAACCGACTGGACAAGGCCCTGAGCAATGTGACACAGCTTTGGGATTAGCCCCACTCTCAGCAGACAACAGGACCAAAGACCCCCAAGAGTCCCTTCTCACCTAAACCCTGCTGGGATTCTACACCAACTTTTCCAGAGCTGGCTGGAGATGTTTCCTGGACTCTCCTTGCATCAACACTTGCAGCACAACAATTTGATAACAGTTTTATCTGCAAACAGAAGGACAAGTCACCTACAGTCCTTCTCAAGGTGTGCAGAAGTAACAGCTTCTGAACAGAGATGAAGACACCAATTACTTGTTCAGTATTAGAAAACCTGACACCTAATTATCTTCCACTATCCTAGAAGCCAAACTCAAATAGAGCTTTTAACATAAACCCCCTATATTCTTAAAAAAATAATATTTCTTACAAGTAAAAAAATGTGTACACTTGATGCCCCATGGCCAGGGATTGCCTGTCACAAATCTCACATAGGGATAATTTCCCCTCAGGCTTTGATGTTCAGAACACAGTCACAGGATTATTTCCCTCTCTACAGACCAGCTTGTGGCTTAAGAGCAAAGAGACTCCCTCTTAGAGGAGAAACACATTGTCATTTAAAATGCTTCTACTGCAGAACATCAACAACTCAGCTGAGCTTACTGAGCCCACACCATTTACTCACCTGGTAAATTGAATTTAGGGGCTGCAGTTTATTTGGGTTTGTCCTGGCTGTGTTCCAGCATGACACAAAGAACCCTCACATGGTACTTCCACCTCGTGGTGTACACACTTTTACCTTTAAGACAGACAAGTACTGTCCAGGCCTGACAATTGTGATTTTCATTGTCTTCTGCTGCCTTCATTCTTACCCAAGTTCCTGGGAGCAGGTGGCAGGGGAGGGAGAACAAATCATTATCCCTTCACTAACACTACAGAGTCACTACTCAGCTATTTGTTGGGAGTTAGCTCTGTGACATATCACCTCAAGAAGATCTACATTCTCTGTATAATCCCAGAACCCCAAAAGCATTTCTCTTGGAAAGCCTACAGACATACCTTTCACTGAAGCTTTAAGCAACTCAATCTTATCCAGTAAGCCTGCACTTCTAATATTCACATCTGCTCCCTCTAACTGGGAATCACTTATATCAGCACCCCAGTAACAGGCTTCCTGTCCAGAGAGAAAGAGAAAATGGATTTTGTTAACACCCAGGTTATTCATTTTATAAGCTCTTCTCAGAATTGCCTTGTTGCACAGCTCTTGCAAGACAAGCCCCTTGGTGGTGTGAAGGTAACAGGCAGGTACCCCTGAAATGCCAGGCAGTGGAAGGAGTTCAGGACAATTTATTCCAAAGTCAAGACCACTACACTTACAAAGGAAATTTGTAACAGTGCTGCAAACAGCACTGGGCCTGAGAAAGACATGCTTTCTGTTCTCTTCAAGGTTTTTATCTTCACTGGCCTCCTCCCAGGCCCCCCCAACACCTGTGAGAGTTTATCACTCTTCATACCAGACAGGGAGACTGTCATTCTCCTCTGGAATGCAAGAGTTAAAAACCTCCAGCTCCCTTTGAGAGAGGTGCTTTTTCTTGGGTGGGAAAGTGTTCCTAAGCAAAACAAGCTCTGATTTCCTCATTATGAACTGTCTGAAAAGGGTATCTACATTCACACTGGGGGATCTACTCCCATCACACAGAGCAGCTCCCAGCTCAGGAGCAATGGGGTCAGTATGTGCCCTGTTCACTCCTTTGATGTGCTGGGCTGGTCAAGACACTTCTGATTTACAGAAATATCGAGGGTATGTTCTCACAGCAAGAGTCCAGCTGGCTACAGCCAGCCAGGCTGCTTCCAGTGCTGACAACTGACTCTATGGTCACATTGACTGCTCCAGTCCAAAGAGAAGGCAAGGCAGCATTGGAAGGCCATGCCTGCCTACCATAAACCCTGCAGGGTGAACCCAGGGCTGTACCAGCCTGTAAGACTTGCTTTCACATCCCTTTTTTTGCACTAACACCCTTTTAGCAGCTGCCTAGAAACATCAGTTTGGTTTCACCTTTCCAGCAATGGACTTTGGCATAATTATTACAGAGAAAATCCTGGACCACAGCTGCCAACCATCCTGCAAAGGCCCAGGGATACTCACAGGCCACTCCTTGGCAGCCTCCAGCAGTATTGTTCCTAGCCCACACATGGGATCCAGCACGAAGGCACCAGCCTACAAAAACAAAGAGGTTATTGCATCTCAAGCAAGACAGACCCTTCTCTCAAGACAAAGACTACACAGGGATGTACCTATTCCCCTTGAATCCAGCACATGTAACAATAATTGCTGGTTTGCCAGGCCAAACTTGCTTGTAATACAGTAAAAAGCATCAAGAGCTTCACTACAGATGGTGCATCAAGGCAATCAGCCCTGAGTGACACTCAAGGGGAAACATTACAGGTGGACTGCAGACACATATTGGTATCACACTAATCTGTGGAAAGAGATCCCATTTGCTCCTATTTTCCCTTGGGAAACAAGGTCAAACAAGTGAAAAAAACCTTGCCATTTCAACAGGTATCTATACAAGGAGTAAGAGCTCTGCTGAGAAGGACCTGGACTTACAGCAGACACCTGGTGACAGCACACTGACCATAGATAGAGCAAACCCTGCCCACAGGCACCAGAAGATGGGGCATTAGAATCACCCCACTCCTACAAAGCCTCCAGCTCCAGCCCTGAGGAGCAGCACCCCTTTCCTCTTGGTTCAGGACTCCTCATTTTGGCAGGAACGTTCACTGACACTGATTTCAGCCAGAGATGCCATGGCCCATGCGACTGTCGACCGCAGTCCTGCTCTCCTGATGTACTCCCTGTTTGCCAAGGGAAGCCTGCAGACAGCAAAAGGAAACCAAAAATCTATGTGAGAGAAATGTAGAAGCACCCAGAAAAGCCCCCTGTAATATCAAAGAACAAAGGAACTGAACAGAGACATGAACAGCAGAGAAACTGAAAGCAGAGTCTGCTTTTAACTGCAATTCACTGCAGAGTCTGCCTGGGTCAGATGGGCTCCAGGCAGATCCCAGTGCAGGGAACAGGAAACCAGATCCCAATCCTGGGAACAGGAAACCAGATCCCAATGCAGGGAACAGGAAACCAGATCCCAATCCTGGGAACAGGAAACCAGATCCCAGTCCAGGGAACAGGAACCCAGATCCCAATGCAGGGAACAGGAAACCAGATCCCAATGCAGGGAACAGGAAACCAGATCCCAATCCAGGGAACAGGAAACCAGATCCCAATCCAGGGAACAGGAAACCAGATCCCAATGCAGGGAACAGGAAACCAGATCCCAGTCCAGGGAACAGGAAACCAGATCCCAATGCAGGGAACAGGAAACCAGATCCCAATGCAGGGAACAGGAAACCAGATCCCAGTCCAGGCAACAGGAAACCAGATCCCAATGCAGGGAACAGGAAACCAGATCCCAGTCCAGGGAACATGAAACCAGAAGATAGTGGACAGCAGGACTCTTTACAAATCCTGCCCATTCTGATGCTGCCAAGACAAATCTGGTGAGGAGGATACCTACCTGAAAAGAGGAATTCCCACCACAGAGTGAATGTCATTAAGATGCACAAAGATCTAAAAGAGGAAAAGAAAAACAAAACCAAACCATTTGATATTCTCACCCCAACATGACAACAAGTTTAACTTATTTAAACTGGACAGAGATGTTTCTGTGAACTTCCAATCCTAGCTTTTAAGAACCAAAAAGCACACTTTAGGCAAATATGATTAATTGGAAGACATCCCAGTAGATAATCTGAATGCCACTTTAAAGAGGATTTAATGCTTAAGCAAGCTGGAAGGGAATTTTGTCAGCCAGGAGTTGATCAGCAAGCACTTGAATTTATAAGGGAACCAATTTTTTTGGTTGGATGGAAATTTACTCTAAGTGGGAGAATATTATTCAGTGTACACTAGCACTCAAATATTCACATGCTCCCCTGTATCTGGGCTGAATTAGATGCTTTTGGTCTGTGCTTGGCCCAGCCACCTGTGAGAAATTATTCCTTTCCTGCCAAGTTATGGGAAAACAGGCACTGATAAGCAAGAACTTTGTCCCTGAGGGAAGCATTTTGTATAAAGTAAAATTAATTGGGCCCTCACTGGTGGCTGATGGCCCTTGTAGGGCACTTGAAGGAGGAAGAGGAGATGATGAAGGAAGCCCCCAGACACATTTAATAAAGACCCCCTGGAATATACCACGCAGGCACAAGGGAATTCCAACGTGAGCAGAAGTGCCACTTACATAACAAGGGGAGGGACCAAGAGCCCCTAGCTGGGCAGTGCTGGCCACATCTGGCCAGGTAAGACTCTCACTCAGCAGATTAAATAAAGAGCAGGTGGCTCATTTCACAGGAAAAGACAGTGTTGCCTCTGCCTCACCCTGTGAGCCTGCCTTGAGGATGCTCTGAGAAGTCTGGGCATTCTGGGCTCAAAAAGACAACCTTGTAAGTAACAACTGGGCAATCTGTGTGTTCATACATAGGGCTTATTTCTCTCCTTCTCTCTCTCTTACTCTCTCTCAGGTTCCCATTTATTTGGCCATCTTTTGTAATCAAAATACTATTTGTGTTGAGCTTTCGATGGTGTCTCAGTTTCAGTTTCAACATTCCTTCGAACCCTCCCTGAAACATCCCCTCATTTAAGTGAAATTTAAAAAAAAAGAAGAGAAAGAAAAAAAAAATAAGAGAACAAAACCCAACACCCAAACTAGTGCCACTAAGGGGCATTTCAGATGGAACGTAAACATGAGTAATCCTTCCAAAACTGTAGGCAGCTCAAAGAACTTCTTCTGCTGTCCCACAGGGAGCATCCCAAAAGAAGACTGAGCTCCCCAGCAAGTGCTGCATGGCTACAATCCCTGCCCTCAGGAAGCCCAAAGGGAAACAGGGCACTGTTGAAAAATCCCAGTTCTCAGCACCTGAATGAACACAATGTGGGCAACACTCAGAGCAAACGCTGGGCAGGTTCCAGAGCAAAAATCTGGGCAAGAACAGGAGCCCCATGTGAGCCTCAACAAAGCTGTACATAATACTCAGCCTGGGACAATCAGCCCCAGGAGATGAACTCAAAGAGTTTTTATAGAAGGTCTCAGATCTCCCTGCACTGGTGCTGAGAGCAGCTTCCACAGGTTAGACACAGGGATGGAGAAACAGCTTCACAAGAGCAATGAGTCCTTCCCAAGGTCTGCAGGAGCCTGCACCATCGAGGGTGTGCTAAGCAAGCTCCTTGTCAAGGACAGGGTGCAGGGGGAGGCTCTTGCACAAACTGCATCCTGAAGTCCAGCTCCATGAGAACGTGCCCTTGCTGCTTGCTCTCCTCTCCCACAGAGGTTAAAGGAGGTGCCCTACTGCTCAGGTGACCTCCACTTGCAAGGACTCAGAGGTCAGCAGTGTGTAAGGGTGCTGGATTCTGAGCCATCTCCTCTATGGATCCAGCAGTGTGTAAGGGTGCTGGATCCTGAGCCATCTCCTCTATGGATCCAGCAGTGTGTAAGGGTGCTGGATCCTGAGCCATCTCCTCTATGGATCCTTCCACTCACATGCAGACCCACATGGCCAGGCTGGCTTTATTTTAGTGCTCTGGAAAGCACACACACACACAGGGCTACAGACATGCTTTGCTCAGCACCACCAGGTGCTTTCCAGTTCAATTCAGTAGCAGAAAGACAACCAAGGGAGAGCCCACTATGTGAAGGGAGCAGAGAACAACCCAAAATATGCTGGGGGGAATTGCAGAAGCATCAAGAGGCCAGCAGGCAGACAAGCAGCACTACCTCGAGGTCGGGGTCCCGCAGATCAGCACGCCACCCACACTGCTTCATGAGTGCTATGCCAATGGCTCTGCCCACCTCCTGCAAGGGGGAACAATAAAAAAGGCAATAAAAATCACAGAATTTCCAGCCTTGACTCTCAGAAGTCCCAGGGAAAAGAGAGAGTCTCTCTTTAGCCCCAGGAGAACAATTGGCACAAAGAGCAGCAGAGGTACAAGAGGGCAGAGCAAGTGAGGGAGGGGCAAGGCAAACACCACAGGACAAAGGAGCATCACCCAACTGCAGTGAGGGAGGCTGAAGGTCAAGTTCTGCCCCAGTCACAACAAGAGGTGCTGCCATTTTAGAGTTCTAAATCACGGGCACAAAATACTTCCAATGGCTCTAAACCAGATCACTCAGCAGAAAACCTGTGAACTCACAGCTGCAGCTCAGGATTTTAATGCTTTCCTTACACCTAGAAAGCTGTGACCACCTTCAGAGGATGAGGCTTCCAACAAAATTAAGCAAACATTCTTGTTGGGAGGCCCACGTGTTGCACCTCCCCATGGTATCAGCTTTAGCAGGGAAACAATTGAAATTACTATTACCTTCAAGTAAGAAAAACCTGCAGGGTCTTGCTTTTGCCCCTTCTACACTGCCTGCCACAGCTGAGAGGAGTCTGGCTCCAGAGCTCTTGCAATGGCCCTTGAAGCAGTTGTAAACTTATCCAACCACTCCTCAGCCCCCAGAGGCCCAGCGACCTCAACCTCATCCCTTTGCTTGTTCTCAGTGAAAGGCATTGATCTGAAAAACATTCAGGGTAACAGTGCCCAGAAATTAAGGACAGCTGTTGTATTTTCACCTGTTTAAAGTCAATGCACGCCAAGGGCTTTTTGAGAAAAGAGAGGAAAAGCTTACAGCAGTTTGTTAGTCTAGAACACACAGTGACTGAAGCAATGCTGTCCAGCTGTGCTCAATTCTTTTAAAACACAGATACTCAGCATACCTGTGAAGTCAGCATTTTGGCAATTGCTCCACTGCAACGACAAGACACTCTGAAACTGAAGCTGAGCTGCTCATCTGCAGTTCCATTGTCTCCACTGTCTTTGGAAGGCTCTTCTGAACGAGCCTGCCTCTCAGTCTGGCACTGCTGATCCCTCATTCCCTCTGGCACCACACAGCTCTCTCCAGCTTCCACCTGACATTCCTCAGCCACGACCTCTTTCTCTTGTTCCAGCTTTTGCCTTTTCCTTGCAATATTTGCCTCCTCTTCTGACTTTCTCTTCAGAGCCAAGGCATTTTCTCGAGTGACATCCCCTCTTTTCCCCTCTTGTCCCTGAAGGTTTCTCCAAACAGAGATAATATCCAACCAGTAATTCGGCTCCTCCATGACAAGGCTTTTAATCTCATGCAGCATTTTCCCTGGAAGAAAGAAGCAGTTTCATGCTAAGTAGCTCAGTCTCAGCATTTTGATTTTCCTACAGACTGGGAACAGCTGTTAACAGCACCTGCATTCAGATTGCATTAACACAGGGATCCAGGAACCAGCAGACAAACCACAGGAACAGCTGAGCTCTCAGCACCCAAGTGTCCACCAGCAGACACACAGGCATCCCTCCAATTATAAGCTCTACACAACCAAGATTAAATCATGCAAGAGATGAATTCTGCACAAAAATTCAGCAGATCTAGAAAACCAGACCACCTCTGAGAGTCATTCCCTGGGACAGAGGACCAGTCTACCACACCACACTCCCCAGAAAGCACTTGGTCCAGGATTAAGAGATGTGTGACACTTTCAAAGGTTGAAAGACAGATATAAACAGGAATTACTTTGATTCAGCTCAGGCAAAAAGCCACAAATTTATTCTTTCAGAGAAGAAATCCTTCCTTTCCTTCCCCAACCTGCCTTGAATCCCACGACACACACCTCCACTTACATGTGTGGGCAGATCTCCTGAGCTAGTTATAAGAGAGGCATGAGGAATACAGAAGCCAATTCACCTGAATACCTCAAAGCCGGTGAAGAGGGGGGAAAAAAAACACCCTCTTTCTAGTTCTCACACAAAATTTTAGAACCATGGCCCAATGTCATCCTCAAAGCTGAAGGATATCAGTGATCTCCCCAATCAAAACCCACCTGCAGGCAGATATCAATCCATCTAACTTGAAATTCTTATTCCAACACTGAAGAGGGAAAAAAGGTACCAAAAAGACAATTGCATTAAAAGTATATATATACATATTCACATATATGACAATTATATACAATCAAACACTATGAGTCTACAGAACAAATCCCAAAACGACCCCAAAAGGGAAAAGGGGGGAAGTGGGACCAAAAAAATTGGGTAAAAACAAATAAAACAGATACACACACGCTGCTAAACTCAGGGAAAAAAGCTCAATAAGTAACTAATACACTCAATTCTCACCAAACTCCCCTTAAGAGAAAGCAGGTCCCTCCCCTCCCTCCAGCTGGGACAGCAGCCTCTCTCTTATCTCAGAGAGGTAAGAGCTGAGCCAACAGAGCCTTGTGATTTGAGGAATCAATAACTGATATATCAATAAAGAACTAACACTGAAAGGGTTAATAAAAATAATTGTAGGGGCTTTTTGCTGAAGTAGCAAAGATAGACTGCATGGTTGAAGTCACAATTATTAGCTACAGGGAGTATGTTATGGTT